>CM075809.1:25832768-26422888 GCA_037975025.1 Excoecaria agallocha | reverse complement strand
GAAATCTGTCATTGAGAACATATATCATATTAAAAATACTTTTAAGGACAAAACAAATGCAACAAATAAATTAACCAAAGTTTAATAAACATATAGAAAGTTACTTATTTCCACACTAAATGGTCACATAACCGTATAAATCAAATGGATCACATAACGATTGAATTATATTAGGGACTTTCATAAAAATACCTAAAAATAGGAAGCCACTTTTAAAAATGCCACTTCTTTTTTTCCCTTTCAAATTTACCTTTTTTTTTTTAAAATTTACACTTTTAAAAATACCCCTTTCTCTATTTAACTAAAATCCTCTTTCATTCCTTCTTTTCCATCGTCTTCTTCCCTTTTTCTGTTTTTTTTTTCAACTTCTTTTCTTCATCTGATAGATTTGTTCAGTTTCTCCTGTTTCATTGTCTTCATTTAACGACTTCGGTAGAATGGACATAGCATTGAGGGGTGCGCTGGTGGAGGGAGTTCACCATTGATAGTACAGAGTAGGCTTCTTTCTTTCCGTAATCGGATATGAAGCTACGATTTCATCTCCCTACATCTCCTTCATTTGATTCCATCTCCTTGCATTTCTTTTGTTTGATATATTGATGCTACGATTCCTTCTCCCTGCATTTTCCTCTCCTCCTTCTTGGTAAGTCTACCTATTCCATTATATTAGTTTGTTTAATTCTTTATTTTGAATGCCTGAAATTAGATTGTTTAGTTTTGTATAATTTATTCCATTGAATTCAAATTTATCCCGAATACCTTATGCCAAGGATGTGCTTTAATCTGATGAAATTTATACTCTGTATAATTTGGTTTCATGCACCTTATTTCCCCCCGTGTTGGAGTGCCCAAAGCCTGCAAAACTAGTGCAATTTAGCTTTATTAAAAGAATATATCAATAATTAAAATTATGCTATTGATCTAGTTTACTGACATTTATCAATTCTCTATAATAAAAATGCTTATTTGTAATTTGAGAATTAACAAAATGGCTTTAAATATGTTAAAACTTATTTTAATTGTTGCCTACAAAATGTTTAACAAAATGCCAATATGAACTTTTTGATATGATAAAATTTACTACAATATAATTAATTTCTCAATATCGTTTTATTAATATTGTATTTTGATAATTTTTCAATGCAGATATGGATAATATTTCAGTTTTGATTAGGTATAAAGGAGAATAGACTATATTGATAATAAATTTGAAGGATTTGAGGTTAAAAGAGTATTAATACAAAATGATTGTAGTTATGAACGTTTTATTGTTATACTATCAGAGCAATTGAAAATCAATACTGAAAAAACTCATTTTAATATAAAATATTTTGTCAAAGATTTTCCATTAGAAATAGATGATGACAATAGCATGCGATTTTTCTTGGAATTAAATAAGAGGAACTCTGATCTTACAGCGTATCCCTTGTGTATTACACTGACTAATCAAGGTTAGAAACTACAAATTTTATTTAATTTATTACTTATGCATTTTAATAAAAAAATTTGGCACAAAAAAAGTAATGAGTTGTATTCTATAATTTGGTATACCAGGTGGTATACTGGGTATACCAGCTGGTATACCAAATTTCAGAATAGATTAGCACTATGAAATTGGGTATACCAGCCGGTATACCAAATTTCAGAATAGATTAGCACTATGAAATTTCACGGTATACCGTGTATACCGGTAGATATACCAGCCGGTATACCAAAAAATATAACATCTTTCTGAAATTTAAATTTATTATTTTTTATATTTAAGCTCTAACAGTAAAATACACGCAAATCTAATAATTGAACTGCAATTACCAACAACAAATTCTTCATCATTAGAAGACTAACCACTTTAAGCATTGTAAGGAGATATTTCAGAAATGATGGGTTATGTCAGCATATTGTGTAATACCCTTCTCAGAACAGTTCTTTCCGATACAAAACTTAGCAGAAAAACGGTAAATTTTTTTTTCACCGAACAATTCGAAATTACTTAAAATTATTTTTCATTAAATCCAGAATCATACAACAGTCTTATAAACAGTTAAAAACAAACACCAAACATCATATCAAAACTTATACTATCCATTCATCCAAGACAATTAAAAATACAATTCAAGCTTTTACCTTAATAGTCTGTAACGCCCCAAAAATTTGGATTGATTTTATTGGGTAATTAGTATCAATTTGTAAGGATGATTTATGAAAATTTCAATATAAGTGAGTATTGTTTTGGGTTTTAATTTAATAATTGTGACTTAAATCATATTATGATAATTAATATAACATACTAATAAGAATAATCATAATGTTAAAAGGTGAGATTTTAAAAGAAAGGTGGGGTTTAAATTTAAAGAGCAAATGTTTGTGTGGGTGTAAAAAAAAAAGAAATAAGGTAAAACAAAAAAAAAAGGAAGAGAGAGGAGAACGGGAGATCGAGATGGGGAGAAGGGACCGGCCAATGGCGCCGATCAGCGGCGACCTTTCCCCCCCTGTCGTCGCTTCCTCCCTCCCCTAGCCACTGTAGCGGCGTCACTCCTCCCTTAGCAAGGCCCCGTGAGTTTTGCTCCACTCTCTCTCTCTTTCTTCTTTTTCACCGAGGCTTTTTTCTCTTTTTTCGGTGATTCTCGGCGGCGGTTGAGGGAGCTGATGGCACCGGTGGGATCACGAGGCTGAGGTGGATCTTTCGGTGCCCTCCGATCATCCCCACTTGCCGGCAAAGTGGAGATCGGAGCTTGTGGCAGCCGGCGGTTCCAGGTGGCTTTCCGACCAAATCACGATGCCTTGGGGCGCGTGAAGGCCACCGGAGGGGTCCTAGCGGCTCTGGCAGCAGGTGGGCAGCTCCGACGAGTCTTCGGCGAGGCTCCGACGAGTCTCCGGCGAGGCTCCGACGAGGTAGAATAGAGAGAGGGCATTCTGGGCTTCAATTACGGTATGGGATACTGAAATTACTCCCTCAATTTAGTTAAATAAATCTTGAATTTTAATGAGACATATATTGTATGTTTAGTATAAATGTTTGCTTCTGTGTGTGTAAATTGATAGAATTCAGGAGTTTAAGTTAATTGAATGGTTATTATGAAATTGTTATGGGATGATTTCAAGGCTTATGGATTGTTAGCATAAGGAAAAGAAATGTTGGAGACGAAAAAGGAACGAATAACTCAATTGAAGAAGTTGTACATTGTCTAATTGAGTTATTGATTTAGTTTTGTTATTGGATATGATTGAACTTAGGGTAAAAAGGGGTCGATATTAATAAATATTAATGGCATGTAAGAGTTATTGATAGATTTTGAAACTCTTATTTGATAGTGAATTTAAGATGTAATTTTATTAGAATTTCAAGAAAAATTTATGATATGGGATTTACATAAGTTTATTGAAAATAAAGTAGTGATAGGGTGTTTAATCTTGCATGAAAAGTTTTTGGGTTGAATTGAGTAATGATGGAGTCAAAGCAAATATGATAGAATTTGAGATTTAATTGTTTTTAAGTGTTTATAGTCTAACTAAAGAGCAATAAATGGTATTGATTAATAAGATAGAAGTTTCAATTACATTTAAGGAAATTGAGGATGTAACTTATTGAAATATAAATAAAATGTAATTGTACCCTTGAAATTTGTAATGCTATCTTGATCGATTCTTGGAATTTCAGCTCCAATTAGATTATAGTTGAAGTTTTAAACAGTTATTCAAGGGAACTGTCATTAATAGTAACAGAAAGTAATGCTGGAAATTAGTAATGTTAGCTAAAAGATCATACCTTGAGTGTGCAGATTGAATTGGGGAAATTCTGGTTTCCTTATCTTTGATCGAGAGTTCAGTTGTGGCTAAAGTTTTATGTAATTGTATGGGTATAAATAATTGCAGTATTGCATGTTTTAAACTTATCCAAAAGGGGCATGAAATTGAAAAATGGTATATATATATGCATGTATGATTATGACGTATGCCTAGATGTTCAAGTAGCTTATACCTAATATTGAGAAATGATATTATGAGATATAGTATGATGACAATTGCATTGACTTGATAAATGTATTAATTGAGTACGAATGGAAGATGATATAAGCAAGTATAAAGGGGCGTGGAAAATAGCTTTGATGTATCACAAAGGTACGCTTTCATGCAATAATGGTATGCTTGATGTGATATCACATACACGAGTAAGTTATACGTGTTTAATAAGTTATTCATGTGTATTTTGACAAATATCATATTATAGTGCTTGAGTAAGTATGACTGTATGATATATACTCAACCTGTTTTTAAATCATAATGCATGTTTTTAGAATAACTTATTATTAAGAAAGAAAAGTATATAGGATATAAGATAACCTCATTTTATACAATAATGGGCATAATTAATAAATGAAGTTTGATTTTGGTTATTATGAAATGAGGTATATTGATGTTTTCATATGTGTAATAGCATGATTATGCACTTGTGGTGCCATCGATTATTGTACTAATGTATATAACTACAGTGACATGTGTTCATTCGTGGAAATCTTGCTGAAGAATCGTATGCAATACTATACCAGATTGTATTTCTTTTTATGTAATTAGTTATAAGAGACTATATAAGTATTATATGATTTGCGCATGTATGTATTGTGCACTAGGGATGGTACATCCTTTATATGATATTTAGGCTCTTTTAGGTTTTATCTCTCTATAAATTATCTTGTATAACTATGTGATTATTTGATGCAAGTATAACATGCTTAAAGGTTATGTTGGGTGATTGGCATAATTAAAGTTCGTAAAGGTATAATTCATGTTTGTAATATGTAAAGCTTTTATTTCTATAAAGTAGAAATTTTAATGCATTTTGTGCTTGATTCGATATTTTAACCTTGTATTGGCAAGATTTAGAGTTGGTTAAATGTTTCTAGAGATTTGATTTTATTATGTGTATACATATACATCGATATTGGTTGACAGGCCATGTTATGCCTATATGATATTTAAAGTTTTTGAAAAGGAAGTTATGTACCTGTTAGCCTGCAGTCATAGTTCAGTTGTGGATTGAATAGGCGCCTATAGGGATATTGCAGCTGCTTCTGTTGACCCTGTTTGGGTCTTAGTCCTTTGTGGACTTCTGATTGTCCTGATTGGACCATTGTTTGATCCCATGGGGATCCTCTGTTTGATATCTTCGGATATCCTCTATTTGATATCTTCGGATATCCTCTGATCCCGTTATCCACTTTTAGAACTTAGGCAGGCTAATTTCAATATAGTATAAGAAATCTAAACTACCAATGCATATCTTGTATCTCATTTGTATTTGGAATTTACAATGGTATGCATATAAAATTTCAAGTAGGTTTTAACTCTGTGAAGATGTTTCTCAGCATTTTATCTTTTTGGTAAATGGAGGCCATGTGATAAATTAACCTTTATTGAGTATTTCAAGTTATTTCTTGCTTGCTTTCTGATGTTTTTCTTGAATATGGTGCCTCTCTGGATGGTGGTTTAATTACTACATTTATATATGTATATGGACATTGATGTGTTTTTGGAAGATTAGTTATAACTGGATTTATAAGATATACACTACGAGTTGTGCATGGCAATGCTTTTAGGTATGATTATATGTTTTGCTTGACTTTGAGAAATTGATATGTGATAATTTACTTATATGTGTGATTGAACGATTTAATATTGATTTATAAGGAAATAAAAGTGAAACTAACATGTGTATTGGTAATAGCCATGTAAATAAAGAAGAAATGGTTGTTAACAGGGTAACTGGTAAGGTTGTGAGAATTATCCAAAATTTGAATACTATCAGCACAATATATATGTATATATATAAGAGAATATCATTTATTACAATTGCTATACGTATTTGTGGTATATCTTAGGACTTAGGCAGTAATTGTTGATCCTTATAGGAAATTTCTTCTATAAAATATTTATTGTTCCCTACTAAGCTTTATAGCTTAGCACGGGTTTTGTTATCCGTGTAGGTAACAGGATAAGCTTGTTTTGGGTTAAGCAGCTGCTATGGCTCAACCATCAGAAGAAAGGATTTAGTGTGGGCAGATCTTCATCGGGATTTACAGTTGTAGCGAGATGATTTTAATGTATATTGTTCTTTACTTTGGAGTGTTATAGTGGTTTAAGAGTTCAATATGTAATATTGAATCATCTTAGGACTTGTGATTAATAATGAGAATTGATGTATGAGATGTTTAGTGAAATTATTTTTTGTAATGTTGTGCCCCTGAAGGGCTGAGGAATTGTCTGATTTGCAGGTGGGTTAGATAAGTTTTTAGCTGTTATATTGTCGGATTTTTATTTGGTAATTAGTCATTTGGACAATTATAGCTTTATCGACTTATTTAATTTATAAGTATTTCTTTTTGGACAAGTCTGGGTCGATGGGATAGTTAAGATTCAAAAGAAAAATCTTGCTGATTTTGGAATTGTCACTCAGTGCATTGCTCCTCAAAGGGTCAATGACCAGTATCTGACAAATGGTCCTTGGAAAAAAAAATTTTCCAACTTATCACTCGTTTTGGTTAGATTGTTCAGCAAGGGTGTTACATAGTCTAAGTATATACATGCCAAAGGCTTACACCAACTAACGCAAAATCTTCTCTTCTGATTCGGACCTTCAATGTACTGTGCTCCCGCAACACTCCGGAACCTGCACACAGTAAACACTACGTGCTGAGCATTAAATATGCCAAGTGGTGACTAATAATCCAAGAATTTCCCACGAATAAGCATAATTTCGTATTTTATGCTACTGCTACTCTTATTCTATTAAACAATTTCTTATATTTCAATTATCAGTATTCATGTTACTTATTCGAATTTTTATAACCATTGTTCTTTTATTTCTAAACTTTCAACTTTACTTTACAGTATTTTTCTTAGGTAGATCGATACCAGATTTACTTTTACCTTTACCTTAATGTTTACTATAACTTTTTTACTTTTTATTAGTACTTTCACTTTATCTTCTAGCCATAGCAATTAATTATCATTTTATTTAGCGATGTGAATTGGTACTTGTGTCTTTACTAGTACCAAAAATAAAAGTAGTTTTAATACTTGTTTTACTGGTCAATTATTCAATCTGTATTCTAATTTCACTTTTTACTATTTATTCTATTACTTTATTTTAACTTTAGTCTAATAAATACATTACTGTTAAAAGGCTTATAAGCTTAATCGCAAAGCAATATAGCTATTTGGAGTACTTTAAAGTCAGAACTTTCTTTCCTTCTTTTATACATTTACGCACATTCAATTATCTGTTTAGGACTTATATCTTCTATTTTCCCTCATGGCATAATTTTATGCCTTTATATCGTTTTATTTTTCATTTAACTTATCTTTCAGAAAAGCATTACCTAAACATTAAATTTCACTTCATATTAATACCATTACTTTTTAACTTTAAACAGGGACATTAATATTATTTTCCAGACTTGTCATTATTTTTACAGTAATAATTGGTACCAGAAATACCAATAAATTAAAAATTATCTTTTTCATGTAAAACAAAATATATTTTAAATGCTTATAAAGTTTAATTACACTTTGCTTTAACATTTTATTCTTATAAAACCTTTCTTTTTCTTTTCTTATTTAATTACACTTTTCAGAAATCTTTACAGATTTATTTCAACTTTGCATTTTCTTTCAAACGAATCATTTTTCGATATAACTTTTATATTTAATTTAATTAAACAGTACTTATTTATTCATTTCGATTTGCCCCTAGTGCCATACAATAAGATTCTCAAATAGGATACGCGGGACGTACACACCACATGACCACAACAGAGAGAGAAGTGATCCCCCAAGAAATCATTTCTCACAGAGTAGATAATATAGTAGAGAATGCCATGGTGATCAGAGATCTAGTCCACAGCATAGCAAGTCGCCATGACTTGCACCGCGGTATAAGGTGTCTCTATGGCTAGCCATTTATATCCTGAATAAGAATAATAATACCTGTCTATCGCTAAGGGCAAACATAACCAATTATATTTGTAAACGTTTCAGAATATTTCAAAAAAAATCTTTAATTTCTTTCTTTTATTCCTTTGTACATTATATTAAGAGTAAATACACTCTTTTAATACTTTTGATTTTTCAATAACTTTCGTCTTTTCTTTCACTTTGTCTTTTCAAGTCACTATTGTGAATTATTCTTTAATAATTCACTCAAACACTTGAACTTTTCAATTTTTTATACAAATTCTGACTTTTTTTTTATTTTTCTTGTATAATTCTTTACGAATCATTTTCAATACTTTTAGGCTTGACGGTTTTACAATTTTTTCTTTTTCAGTTCAATTTTTCAATTATTTGATATGCCGGCTTTTATTTCGTCGGCGAATTATTTTTATAATCATTTATTCTCTTAATACTTTTTGTTGACTAATTTATTTTGATAAATTAGTCACATCTTTATTTTTCTACTTTTTATGTAATTAGGAACTCTATGAATATCAATTATTATCTTATGTCTCGAATATGCATAATTTGACTTTTTCTATCGAACTGTTCATTTCAAATACATAATTACGATTTTGCCATTATAATAATTTATTTTCATTTTTATTTTATAATTTCCACCATTATTCATCTTTTATTCTTTATTTTATCATTTTCGGATAAAATTAGTCCTTAAACTATGAAAACTTTATCTTTTGACACAGATAGGTCTCCAAAATTACCATTTTGCCCTTATTACTATTTCTTACTTATTTTTACTCATTAGTCACCCATTTTGGCAAAATTACCATTTTGCCCCAAAACTTTTATTTTTTTTAATTTAAGTCCCTTTTGCCATTTAAAACTCATTTTATCTTTCTTTTATTTACATATCAATTTATTTCCATCATTTCTATTTATTTATGAATTATTTACTAATAATTTATTATTCTTATTAATTTCACGATCCAATAATTATTTCGAAAAGTTCGTCGGTTGACTTTTTATTTTTTGTCATTGACATTAACTTAATTTCACATTAATTCATCATTTTTGTCATTTTTATACAATTATGCATTAAAAATTTAATTATTTTCATTGTACATATCAACATAAAAATTCCAATAAAATCCAAATCAATTCAATAAATTCCACTAAAATTTATTTATGCATTATTTATTAGTCATTACCATTTTTCATCAAAATAATCACTTAATTCACTCTAAATCATAATTTTCAATCAATACATACACTATACATAATTTTAAAAGTTTCCAAATTAATTTCAAATATTCTCTAAAAATTTATAGACATTAATTATCATGTCTATTATTAAATTAAGT
This sequence comes from Excoecaria agallocha, assembly GCA_037975025.1. Taxonomy (NCBI): domain Eukaryota; kingdom Viridiplantae; phylum Streptophyta; class Magnoliopsida; order Malpighiales; family Euphorbiaceae; genus Excoecaria; species Excoecaria agallocha. The sequence goes on along the minus strand of CM075809.1, from coordinate 26,413,577 downwards.
TAACATACATTAATTTCATGAATTTTTCTCATTATTTCTTCACCTAGGTAATTCTGCCATCCACATGTTTCCACCTTAAAAATTTTCTTTCTTTCATTAAAACCTTCATTTCATTTCCTCTCATGCTTAATTTCATTTACCCTAACATAATTTCATTAATTAACAATTTTACATATTTTTATCTTAATTACATAATTAAGAAAAAATTCATATTAATGGGGAAACTAAAGGATTTTGTAGTCACTTATCTTTTTTCAAGCTTAATCTTCCTTAAGCCTCACTTTTCTTCACTTGACACCAAGCAAAACTCCATCCATCCACAAATGCATCCTTGGCCGAATTCTTTAGCCTTCCTAACCTTAATTTCTTGTCCTCAAATGACAAATCCAAGCTTATAATTAGCTTATACATCTCAAAAACTATAAGAATACATCAAAAAACCAATTAAAATCACTTAAATTTTCAAGTTCCATCTTACCTCTTTGCCTTTCTTTACTTGATTTCTTGCATTTCCTTACTCAAATCACTTGCTTAAGGCCACTAGGGTGACCTAGAGAAAGAGAACTTCATCTTTTATGTTGAGGTTTAAGAGAGATTTGGGGTAAAAGAAGAAGAAGAAATAAAAGAGAGAGATGGAGAAGATGTGGTTCGGCCACCATGGAGGGAGAAGGAGCTAGAGATTTTTGGAGAAAATCTCCAGATTTTTAGCCTTATATACTCTCTCTTGATGGGCCAAAATTGGGCTTAAGTGAGTGGGCTTTACCCACTTAAACACTAAGGCCGATTTAGGCCTTTTTAAAGTCCAATCCAATTTCTCTCTCTTTCTCACTTCAAATCGCTTCAATTTTAATTCCATTATTCTTAAAACATCGAAAATAGGTAGGACGTAAATTTTTTGCTCAATTGGAGTCCGTTATCGATCCAATTCAGACTTATCGGTTCGATTCGATAACTGTCGGTGTCACCAAAAAATTTCATTCTCATCACCAAAATATTTTACATAAAAATTCATGTAGATGTAAAATCTGGCAATATTTAGAGTTTGTTTACTATTTTTAATTATTTATGCAAAATCAAGTCCCCTTCCTTACTAGGGAAATCGACTCGCTACCTTTTTCGTATTTTTGACTTTTGGAGGCCCATTTGACCTCAAATTCACTTCAAATTTCAACCCTAGACTCACCATGACTATTCCTTTCAAATGGTCCAATAAAATATTTTCAACTTTCGGGTGTCCTTTCGAACTCGAAAAATACTATTCATTGTCGGAAAATACTAATCACGGCTGATCCGGGGTTGAGGCCATTACATATTGAGCAGAGATACTATTGAGAAAACGAAGTACAAGACTGATGAAAAAGAACAAGATTCTGGGGCAACAGAATCTATTACCATAAATAACCCAAGATATCCTAATATAGAGGTTGGACAACTTTATGATGACAAGGAGACCCTTAAAAAAGCTTTAAGTTTCTTTGCATTAAAAAATAGCTTTCAATACAAAGTACATAAATCATGTGTCAAGAGATATGTTTTGAATTGTGTGGATGAGAATTGTAGTTGGCAATTAAGAGCATCGAGGATGGGCAATACAGGTATATTCAAAATCAGAAAGTTCATCAACATTCATACTTGTCCTGTGCAATCGAGATTAGGCAATCAATGACAGGCAATGTCAAATGTGGTTGGAGAAATCATGAAGATAAAGTTCCTGAATGTGAAATTGGTATACACTCTAAATGATATCATTCGTGATATGAAAGTCGATTTTGGGGTTACAATAAACTATGGGAAAGCCTGGAGATCAAAAGAAAAAGCTCTTGAAATGCTTAGGGAAAACTGGTTGGTATACATTTTTTGCACATATGGAGTAGGGGTCACATTAGGAATCCCTTAGAACACAACAATTTCCTTTCCAATAACTTCATATGTTTCAAAAATTTATATTAAATAATAAATATAAATATTGATTAGATCATCATAAAAAACATAAATATTGATTATACATTTCAATACAAAAATTTTATACAAAAAACATGGATTACATGAATTATAGAATTTCCTATGTAGTATGGTATACTTGGTATACCAGCTAATATACTAAATTTCAATATATGCTTAAATTCTGAAATTTGGTATATCGACTGAAATACCTGGTATACCAAACCATAAAACATTATTGCATTTTGTAATTTGTTATACAACTAGTTATACATGATATACAGTCAAGTATAATAATTTTCAAACAATAAATTCAAACTATGGAATTTGTTATACCAATGTCTACTAGGTATACCAACCAGTTTAAATAGAATTCAAACCAAATAGTTGAAAATGACCGAAAAATATACTCTATGCACCTTGTGTTCCATTTTATTTGTCCTCTTGGATGCTGCTTCCTCAATTTCATTCAATAAATCCTTATCAATATCATCAAAAAAAGAAGTGTAACTTACTTCTCCTAGAGACTTCTTACCAACCTACCAAAGAGGAAAAAAAATATAACCCATTTATGAAAATAAAAGAAAACTATAACAAACTCAATAACATATAACAAAAATATAATTTATCACATAATACGTACCCTATCAATCTCATCACAATTCTCCTTACTTTCTACACCAGCATCCACACCAGCACCCATAACATCTTCCCCAAACACCTCATCCTCATCCTCACACTCAGCATTTGCATTCTTAACGGACTAAACATTGCAAAAATAATATACGAAATAGGAATAAATAAATAAAACCATTCAAAATCAACATCAGATATTTATTATACGCAGTAGCAGCATATTATTACTCTAAAAAAATATCAAATTAAAAAAACTCACTTTTGAATTCTGCTCAATTCTATGCAGAGTTTCAAAAATTCTTGTAAAATTAACTTTCAAATATTCTTTCAGACCATCCATTTCTTTCAAAATACAATGTATCTACCCTTTGTTTCCTTGTACCCTAAGAGAGATAGATGGTTATTTTGTATGAGAAAGAGGTTAATTATGTGACTAATTAAGAAAAATTGCAAATTAGGGATATAATTAAAAAGTTGAAGTAAAAGTTTTATGGTAGAAATGTAATAAGTGAAATGTTAAAGATTAAAGTAAGAAACAAAAATATAAAGAGGGACTTAAATGAATTTTGTCAAGATTTTTATTATCAAGCAATAGGAATTAAGCACTTTTAAGTCAATGAAAGAGAGAAGAAAATTGGTCTTCTTCTTCTTGTGGTGGCCGGCCATTCTTGGCCTAAGAGCATTTTTGTTTTGTTTTGTTTTCTTTTTCCTTTCTTTTCTTCTCTTCTTTTTTGTTTCTTCTTCAAGCCTAAGGGAAAAATTTATGCTCTAAGAAAGGAAAAGCTATATATGGTAGAGAGAAGGGTTTTGCTACAACCTAGGATGAAGAACAAGAGAGAGAGAAAGGAAAGATAGCAAGAAGATAAGGAAGAGAAAGTTTGGTGGAGCCTTGAGAGGTATGGGAACTTAACCTTGCTTGTGTGTGTGTTTATTATGTATATGATGCTAAAAGAGCAATATTTGATGTTATAGTAAGTAAATATCATGAAAAATTGAGGTTAGACTTGATTGAAAACCAAAATAGGAAGTTGTGACAAAGATAGGGAAAAACTATCTTAGAATTCACATGACCAGTCATCACAAATATGTTGATATCGTGAGTTTTCATGACTCAAATTGAGAAATTCCAGTTGGATAAGAAACTAGACTCATAGATCTTCATTTCATATGAGAACACGATCCCTGAATCAATTTGTATGATAGAGAAAAATAGGCTTGAATCCGGGTAATGATTGCTGCCCCCTGTCATTGGAAGCAGTCTGCGATTTTTTTATGAATAACTTAAGAATTAGAGCTCTGATTGGGTTGATTTTTCAGAAACTAGAAAGATAGATCTACAACTTTGTAGAGGAATCTTTCCTTAAAAATGATGTTTTCTTGGTAAAAAATGACATAGAAGTCGAAATAGAAAATCTATCTTTGGGCGAGTTAAGGCATCACGGTTACTATGACTTTCATAGTAGCCGTGAGGCAGTCCAGAACCAAAATCCACCCTACCTCACAGTTACTAAGCATTTCATAGTAACTGTGACCCCTTTAGAAAGTATAAAATACGGTTATTACTCATCCGATAATAACCGTGAGGTAGTCTGGCGTAGTCCAGACCCGAAAGTGCAATTAGGTCACGATTACCATGAATTTGGTAGTAACCGTGACCCTTATATCATGTTTTGGGCCACGATTACCATGATTTTGGCAGTAACCGTGAACCTCCTTCATAAGTTAAAACTTGAAACTATAAGATGTATTATGAGACCTAAAGCTACTTTAACTCTTCTTAAGCCTTCTAAATTATATTGAACATATAAATATGATAATGTAAAACATTCACTATACTAATTGTATAAGGAATGTAAAGGAAATGTTCATGTTATAGTATACGATACTTGTATGTGTCTACTTGAATGTGAATTTATGAATACAGTACAATTATACGGTAGTGATTGTTGTATATATGTATATTGTGATAGTTGGTATATTATATTATCTTGAATTATTCTACTTTATAGTGGAATGCATTAATATGAATTAATGACATATGTGATATGATTATTTGCCTGCACATAGAACTTAGTTGTGGATAGATAGGCATGCCTATAGGGTTACAGTCACAGCTGCTACAGGTTTGACCCCGTTTGGGTCCCCATATTTCGACCTTATATAGGTCCCCATGATTCGACCTTATACAGGTCCCCATTATTCGGCCTCTTATAGGTCCCCATGATTCGGCCTCTTGTAGGTCCCCATGATTCGGCCTCTTGTAGGTCCCTATGATTCGGCCTCTTGTAGGTCCCCAGGATTCGGCCTCATGTAGGTCCCTATGATGTGACCCATTTGGGTTCGCTTGACCGGTCAGACAGTACGGTATAGTTTCGTACCTTCGGGTACTACAGTATAGTATCACCCGTTATCCACACTCACAGGACTTTAGCAGGCAATTTACAGTATAAAATGAACAGTATATGAATATGTGTGTAATGATGGTAGAAACTTTATTGTTCATTATACATGATTGATATAAAATTAAGTGATATGTGGATTTATATTGTAATCCTTGTATATTGATTTCCATATATTAATATTAATGCTATTTATTGTGTGCTTGGAAACAACTACTGTGAGTGGTTGTTCATATATGTATTATTCCCCACTAAGCTTTATAGCTTAGCATGGGTATTTATCCATGTAGGTTCAAGATATGTCATTGCTTTAGGGACAAGGCCAACACCAGCTAGGAAGAAAAGTTAGGATGTCCAAATTGTACTGTTTTCTCTTTTTGATTTGTGTAAATCTTATAAAATAATGTAATGAACATGTTCTATAACTATTAATTCAAAATATGTTTACGTTGTAACAAAGTATATGTTTATGTAACTTGATCTAATGCGCGATTTATAAAGTCAAAGTATGACCAATTGTATGACAGATGAACATATCACTAGTATTATATGTATTGTGTATTAAAATATTAAAATAAGTAACAGTAATCCGGATAAACTAGTGTGATCCTTACATGATTCATACCCAAAAAACGTCCAAAACAAGTATTCCTAAACCTAGTAAGCTGTTCTTCATTCAATTTCTTTTTAATATTAGCCACAACATCAACCTTCATGTCGACATTAATCTTGGGATGGAAATACTCATGTTGTTGAACAATAAGATCCCAAACCTGAAAAAAAAAATCGAACAAACAAAACACATTTGATTATGTAATATGGTATATCGCATGGTATACCAGGTATCAGAAGATAATTTTCATTCTGAAAGTTGGTATATAGGTTGGTATACCTGGTATACTTGCTGGTATACCAACTTACAGCATATAATTTTCAGACTGGAAGTTGGAATACTGGCTGGTATACCAGGTATACCAGCTTACAGCATATGATATTGATTCTATAACTAGGTATACCGAATACCCGGTATACCAACTGGTATACCAAATTCTATAATATAATTTTTATTCTAAAATTTGGTATATAGCATGGTATACCAGTTATACATGCTTGTATAGAAATTTCATATTAGATTTTACAAAAGGTTTAACAATTTTATACCTTTAAAACAACTATATTTCAATAATTTTTGCTCAAAAATCTTGAATAACGGAAAAAATCAAAATAAAAAATAAACACATAAGTTATAAATATACCTTTAAATCTTTATTATCTTTGGATACAGTCTTCAATTTCTTAAAACTTCTCTCTAACTTTTCATCTTGTAAGATTTTTCTTTTTTTTTACCAGGTGAAGTCCTCTTCTTCAACTGTTTACTGGATTTTTCTTTGCTATTATCTATTTTCTTCTTTCTCCTATTTGATGAATCCTGAGAATTTGACTCCATAATGTTCTTGTCTTCAGGTCTCTTCAATTTACCCAAAATTTCAAAAGTATGTCCCATTTATGACCAGTCTGAACAAAATAAATAAATAAATGAACTAATATAAATATAACAAATTGAAGCAATATATACCTAACATATATAATTAGATTAAAAACAAATTGCTTATCCTATTTAACTTGAGCTTAGTAGCTAAATGCAAGACTAATCAAAACATTGACCAAACAAGAACCATCCACATATATATTTATTAGCACTATATCCATTCATACATAACACAACTTCTAAATTAAAACATGGTAAGAACAAAGGGTAACAATTTTAAAGAAAGCTACATCTCAAAAATATCTAACCAACTCCATTTCAGAGCAGTTTAATAAATGTAAGATAAATCCTACTTCCATGGAAGCAGTAAAATTAATTCTCTAACATTAACCACTAATTAAAAAAAATAAGTTTATATCAAGATGCTGATGATAAAACTAATGAGCAGCAATATCTAAAATAAATTATCCAATTTATCAAAATAAATTTCCCAGCTATTTCATCAACAAAAAAAGGAAGCAGCCTTGAAATCACTGTGCTCAAGATAACAAAAATTATCCTCCATACTAATTTCAAGAGGTTAAGCTTGTAGGAACCTAAACAATGATTTGGAATTTCCAAAACATAGAAGGGGCCATAATGTAAACAATGGCAACTCTAAAAATATTTCAATTAATTGATCATTATGCCATATCTCAAAAGACAACACAAAAACACATAATCAGTAGGAGAAAAGAGATCCCTACCAAATCTATAAATCAGTCTCTACAGATTAAGGACAGGCATCTTATTAGCTATTCATACATAACACAACTTCTAAATTAAAACATGATAAGAACAAAAGGCTAACAATTTTAAAGAAAACTACATCTCAAAAATATTAACAGATATTCATCCATTCTTTTGCATTGATATGAGTTAAAGAAGCATCATACAAAATAATAGCAAAAACAACAATATTTGAAGAATACTCCCAGTAAAAGGGTTTACAAGTAATAGAGCCACTCTTGCCAGTGAATGAACTATCTTATCGCTCACCTAACAAAGAGGGAAGTATTTTGATGTTACACTGGATAATATCCAATTCGACACTCTAATGAAATTTGGATTGTTACCTTACGGATCTGTATAATTTCAAAAGTTGGCAACTTAAGCATACGAAGTAAAAGATAGTAGAAATATATAATATCAATTTCACAGTTTTATTCCAAGTAGGCATATTCCACTTCATTTTTGGATCCTTCTTAGTTTGCTTTTCAAACATCTGATTCATACTCCCCTCACCATTACTACAGGGTACCATGTTTTTATCTTTTTCAGTCACTGTCAGATTCTATTTTAGATACCTTACAGGGGGATAAATTGCAATTTTACAATCATTTTATTAGCATTAGGTATCTAATTAACAAATACTATACACAAATGTGTTTCCAAATTTGTTATAGGACTACCCTAACTGGAGATACTTGTATATTGCTTTAACATCTCATAATCCAAAGCGCCATTGAGTAGAAAAGCTGGTAGACTAAATGCCATAATGCTAATAAAAGAAAATACATATACATAATCTCAAATGTCAATGAGAAACAAAACTTGTTCGATAACCGAACAGAGGTCGCCATTAAAGCATTTCAAATACTAAACAATTGATAACTTCAAATACAAAACAAACATTAATATAAAATAGAAGCCCAATCAATCTAATAAGATGAAAATTGCTATTTAATATTTTATACACAAAAACCGCGAAGCCAGGCATAAGCGAAAGGCCCATCAATTCTTCACCCTAAATAACTAATAAAGAAACAAATAATAATGCAATTGAACTCCACTCACCAAACGAAAAGGAAAACAGATTCCTAATTGCTATCAGCTACTGTGATTTTAGTGTTTTAAAAGTGTATACATAGAGAGAGATCATGAAAAATACCTTACCGATCGATTTGATAAGTAAATGCCAATTCAAATGATCGATCCGAATAAGTGTAGATGAGAGCTTCATCTCGCGATGTCTCCGGCAAGGCTTTTGTGTCGGATATGAACTGGACCAAGAAAGAGAATTGAAACGTCGACAGGTGAGCGAGAATAAGAGGAGCAAAAACGGGTAACTAGAATAAGTTAGGGCTTAAAATAAGAAAAGGGGCATTTTTAAAAATGAAAAATTAAAAAAATGTATTTTTAAACATGTTTAATAGATGGTTGTATTTTTAAAATTTAGGGTAAAAAAGTGGTATATGATGCAATTTCCTCATTATATTACAGCACTTAACAGACTAAATGAGTTAGGCTAAATAAGTTGGGTCAGGTTTGGATTAAAAATGTGGAGCATAAGAACTGAATTTGTGGATCATGCCAAATTTTGACAGGTACACTCATGTTCCAATTTGCTTGGACCCGTACCCAATTAGACCTCTTCAATTTTCGAGTTTAATTTTTTGAAATTAGAGCTTCAAACATTGGGCCTTTTGATTGAGCAAATTTATAACAGCCCAACAAGAAAAGCATTATTTTATTGTTTCTCTCTCTCTCTCTTTTTAATATTAGGTGTACACACAATGACTTGATCAGATTTACATGTATTATGAGGTCAAGATTTGTCGTCAAGCTCCATTCGCGTAATGTCAATTGTTGAATGAACCCGTTTATTGCTAATTAGTGTGACAGAACATATGGCCAAAAACATGTGTATACATGTCATATTGTCGGAAAAGAAAAGGAATCTTATTGTTGACCAAAAAAATATAAAGATTAAAAAAAAGGTACCTTCCACCGACATAGTTGTGTTGGCCGTTTGCATTCTTTCGGTTGGTTTGGAAGGCCCACCAGATATGAAAGTTGAAATGTCGTTTTACATATGGCAAGAGAAAATCAATTTCACCCATGATCACTAAACTTATGACTAATCATTTAAAAATAACGGACTTATTTTTCATGATCTAAATATTACTGAACTTATCACTTTTTTATAGAAAAATCATCTTGACTGATTTTCGACGATTATTCTTGTCGAAAAATTAACGTGACACGTTACATTATATGTCCGGACATACGTGACACAATACGTCAGTAATCACATCACTAGAGATGTCACGTGTGTTCAAAAATATAATATGATGTACTGATGTGTCGTATAATATGGTCTCTTTTGGTAATATGGCTGCTGACGTGTTATGCTACTTGTGTTCAGATATATGATATGATATGCTACATCAGCATATCGGTAAGAATTATCGCAGAAAATCAGTTAAGATGACTTTTCTGCAAAAATGTGATAAGTTTAGTGACATTTAAATTAAGAAAAATAAGTCAGTAATTTTTGAATGATTAGACGTAAGTTCAGTAACTATAGATAAAATTGACTAGGTAAGAGAACAAGGAATCCAAATACTGAAACGTATTTTGATGTTATTTTTTCATACTATTGCCATTTCTAAATTTTTATTTCTTTCTAAATCATATTACTATATATAAACTCTTACCATCGGCATATCATACCATACTATATTAAATTATGAAAAAATCATCAAACAAACAGGGGATAAATGTTTAGTGGGTATGAAGATTGGCTTCATAATTATGTGTTAATTATTTCTTTAAGATTAATTAAAAAAAAAGCCAATCAAACAGGGGATAAATCGTAATTTTCTGTGTTATCAAGGCTAATGTATGTCATTTAAAGATTTTATAATGATAAGAAAAGGACCGGTTATAATAAGAGATGTAGTGTTTTTGTTTGAGGGTACAATAAAAGCGACGGCCACTTGTCAACTTTTTTCTGCTATGCTTTTGCAATTGATAATTGCGATTGCCAAATGGCAATTTTCAATACTGATATCTAACAAGCACGGAATTTCTATTTAAGCTGCATGCCAATATTATATATTTATTCGGTTTACTCGTTGGGTATACGTAAATATGTACTTGCTAAGAATTTTTTTCACTTCTTTTTTAATTTTGAGTACTTATATTTGGTATCATATTTGGTATGTATTAATGGATACAATTTGACCACAAATTTATATTTTTGCGCGTTTTAATATATATGGCGGTAATTTAACATTCTTTTTGAGTTATATAAACTTATAACTAATATTTAATGACAATGAAATCGTGAAATTACATTTTTATTTATTTTAAAAATAATAATAATGTAAGAACAATATCAGTATTGTTAATGTATATCCCGGTAGCAAATTAAACATAAAAATATTGGCAATTTAGTTATTATTTATATAATTTTTTATTAATAATTATATACCGCATATCCAAATTTATTTTTTCAAAAAAATATTATATTTCGCATGTGTATTCATGTGGATATGTGTACGAATATCCGTACCAATGCAATGTAGATGGGTACAAATATATACCATCTATACTAATATATAAATTTTAATGAACTTACGATTACATAGTATAAATAACAATCACTCAAAAGAATGTATAAATAAGCATTCCCTACTTTCATCTTTATCCTTTTGGTGATCGATATTAGTATATTTTTTGAAAGGTTGACTGGGGCTGTTGTCTGAAATTAATGTGGATTGTTGTGGCTGAGGCTGAGGTTGACGATAGGTCCAATTGAAACCAACTCTCGAAATTACTATTCCTGTCCAATCTGATTTATCATTATTGCAGACAAAATGTTCTATCCCTTCGGATATTGAATGTGTGTTTCTGATGAAGTAGGCCCAGTTCTGTTTTGTTAAATCGTAAATTTGGCCCTCAATTATCATTTTCCCTTAAATTACCAATCAACTCTCAATCATGCAATAAAAGGAGCCATATATAAAATCATGTAACTAATAATAATAAAATAATTTATTATTTATTTAAATTTAGTATGGGTATTCATTAATTGTCTCCTAATATTGAAAAAAGCGTACTAATTATCCTCTTACATATTTTAACGGATGTATTTTTTTATTAAATGTATATGATTTTATAAAAATGTACATATTATTCTCTAAATACAGTAAAGAAAATATACATATAAAAAGAATTGAAAAGATTAATAAATACAATTTTGTCAATATCGAAAAGTAATGTTACATATTGACAAGTTTAAATGGATAATGAATTATTTTTATCAATTTTAGACCTATAAAATTTCATTTATAACTTAAAATATGTAATTAGAATTTCTTTTTGTCAATTATAAATGTATTTTTATGTATTTTCTCAGCAACCCTAAAGACCGAAGAGGACAAAGGCTCACTGTAGCTTCTGCGGCTACGTTCATGTGTTCTTCAACAAAAACACCTCCTTCAATTATCAATTTTTTTTTATTCAGTCTCTTTATTTTTGTTGTTTTAGGTTTTTCATTTTATTTGATATTCGAATCCACTGATTTGAATAATTAGTTTCTGCATATGGACAGTTTCACAATAAAGACAAAGTACTATATTCTAAATAATTGAAAACGCTCAATATTTGTAATTTAAATTCGATGCTCAATATGGACGGTTTGGTCTTTTTTTTTTTTTTTTTGCTTTATACTCTTCCGTGAATGATTATTGTGAGCAAGTGTATGAAAATAATTTTTTTTCGACTATCGCTCCCAAGTAACCAGTTACGAATAACAAAAAATAATGAAAAAATGAAAAAAATAATTTTTTATAGAATTATATGATCTCGAACCGGGAATTTTCTCTGTAAAATAACTTAAACTAATTTTTATCAAAATGATTCGAATTTTTCCAAGACCCAACTTGTTTTTCTTTTTGACTTGTAATCAGTTAATTAGTCCACCATAATTCTTTTGGCATAAAAATAAGAAGATGGCTCCATGCATTCTGATTTCTGGATTCCAATCCGAGAGCACTACCAAGGTGGGAAAATATAATTGGATTAATTTGCTTTTAGCCCATAATTGAGGGGTCGTTGGTTGGATATAGTATAATAATTGCAATCATGTGTCTTGTAAAGCTCCTTACTACGCACACGACGTAGAGGATTTTTTTTCCCAAGACGTATAGAGTTTGGATCTAATAATTATTGCTTAAACAATATATAGTAGCTAAGTACAAACAAATTTTACAATTAAGATCTGTGCCCCGCCTTTGAATGAATCTTTATCCACCTGTTTTTGCATGATTTACTAACTTCATCAAGTATGTGCACAAGCTCTCTCTCTCTCTCTCTCTCTCTCTATATATATATATACGAGTTGTTGAACTTCCCTAATCCATTAAAAAAAAAATACTAGCACTTCTTTCTTATTTAATCAGCGGATATATATATATATATATATATTGGGATTTAAGAGAAACACGATAACGCAAAATTAATGGCTTTGATGTCATGTTAAATAAGCCAATGTATAATCCAAGCAAGCGCAGAAATTTAGGTTATGGTGGAGCATTGCATGCTCAATTAATTATTAACAACTCAAGCTAAGCGATAGCAAATTGCAGTTAGAGAGGAATGTATTATTGCTATTGCTGCTACTCTTAGGGCGTGAATTTACTTCATCACATGATTCCATCCTCGACTAGGTGATGGCGAATTGTGAATATGGTAGAGAAAAATATGAATAATAAAAGAAGAAACTGAGCACAATCATGAAATTAAAACCCATCATGATCATGCATTAAAATAAACATAAATGTTTTTATTTGCGGGTGCGCCTGCAAATTTGTTCATCTGCTTTTATATTACATGTAATATAACCTCCAATGTTAGTTCTGAAGTTCTCAAATTAGAATAATATGTTATGTTTTTTGTTAACTATCCGTTAATTAATTTCCGTTTGCGCTGAGCTTATAACACATGCTGCTGCCTCATAAAAAAGCGACATTTAGGAAATGATTTGGCTCAGCAAGTATTAGACATGGCAATATGAAAATGGAAAGGACAAATTAGCGGCAATCTTTTCTGCTGCTTCTTTTTCTTCTCTCTTTCTTTGGCTTTGCTTGTTTTCTCTCGCTACAATATGCAGTAGAGAGAGAGAGAGAGAGAGAGAACATGAGGGACAGTGTTGTATTTCATACTAAAACAACTTTTGTTTGTAATTTGAGTAATTTTAACTACGATTGAAAGCCATAGACTCTTGAAATTTGTAATTTGAGTGCAACTTGGTATTTTGCTATTTGCTGGTCGTTGGCCCTTTGTGGAATTGTAAGGACAATGGATTGATTGAGGTGATGAAAGAGGGGCAATGATGACTTTCCGGTGGGGTGTCTGCGGTGCCATTTTCGTATATGTGAACAAATACAAGTAGGGTTTTATTTATCATGGGTTTAAAGGTTATTTTAAATATTTTAATCTTTAAATATGTAAAATTGAAGCCAAATTATAGCCTGTTTTGAATTTTTAAGTTAGCTACCAGAAGTTTCCGTGTTAATTACGTTTGTGATCATTAAATTTTGAGATTTATAATTAAATTGTCACAATAAATTAATTTATAACACAAAAATCATCAAACTTTTATTTTATTTCAATCAAAGTAAAAATAATTTAAAAATTAATTTTTTATATCACCAAAATGACAGGTAAGAAAAGCACATATGGTTGTCACATTAGTTTGGGACCAATCAACATTACAAGTAAATCTCGATTACTTATTTATTTATTTATTTATTTATTTGTATTGTGTACACATCATCTTTTCACATTCACATGTGCCATGACATTCTTTTTATCTAGTGTTCAAACTTATAAGGTTTATTGGTCCCAAAATGATGTGGCATGCTTAGTTGTCACTCTGATGACATATAAAATTAATTTTTAGATCATTTTTACTTTTATTGAAACAAAATAAAAGTTTGATAATTTTTGTGTTACAAATTATTTTATTGTAACTATTTGGTTATAAACCCTAAAATTCGATAACCACACAGATAATTAACCCATAGGTTTTCAATAAACAAAAATTTATCTATTTTAACCCACTATTAATTAATAAATAGAAAATATAACTTTAATTATAAAATGATAAAAATAACATATTGCGCAAAGTAAGAGACTTATGCTCTATTTTTGGTAAAAATAGAAAGAAAATTTTATACATTCACCCTATTTGTAATTACTGCTTACGTAGAGAAGAAAACTAAATAAAACACTTTAAATTAACTAAGAAAAAAAGTGTATTTAGAATCTTTGAATTTTAATGGTTTCTGTATTTTCGAAAGTTGACATTAGATTATGTACTTTTAAAACCACATTGAGTCCAATATAAACAGAAATAATGGAATTAAAAGAAATAAATTGAAAAAATATATAATTATTTTGGACGTATAAAAGGTAATGAGATTTTAATTTTTATGTTTTGATGAGTCCTGTGATTATTTTAAGTTAACTTGACATGAGACTAATAGTGCGTGCATTTAAATTCCTTCAGTCTTACCTAAATCAGGTTTAATGTAAACGATTCAAAAACTATAAAAATCAAATATAAATTTTTGAAAATATATGAGTTTAATATAAAAAAAATTAAAGTTTAGGCATCTAATTAAAATGTATTTTCCATTAGTCAATTGCTTGTTTTATTATGACTGCTGTTGATAGTTGACATTATAATAAGTAAATATTAGGTTAAGAAAAAATTACTTCTAAATATTTATGATTTCTGATAACTGTCCGAATAGCAAATAGAAAGATGGATCTGAGTAGACTTGTTGCGATTATTGGAACAAAGAGACCGATTAATTCAGTAAATTATTATGCAAATTAATGAGTTTTTCTAATTTTGTTGAAATAATCTAATGGAGACCTAAAAAAAGGAGGGAGTAAGAAATATGTCTAGACATGTATGCAAATGCATACGCGTATTTGCTCGGAGACATATGCTCATGCACGCACTCACAAGGACGTAAACCACCAAGCGCACAATCACGCAATACACTTAAAAAAAATAAAAAATTATACTATCCATAATGTAATGGTAAATTCAGTTTATACTTGTTATTTGTTTCAGTTTCTCCGATGAGGTGGACAAAAATTCAAAAAACTATTAAATTGCTTTTTAAAATTAAATTTAGATCGATATATGTGGTTAATTAATCTAATTGAACGTATATACAAATTTTAATTTTTAAGAATTATGGTTAACCAATTCGTCAATAGTTAATTGGTACCTGTAGGTCTCGAAAAACACTAAAAAGTAGGGTGATTTGGGTGTCTCAAAAATTTTTGATCAAATTTCTAATGTAACAGAAATGAATGCATGTGTAAATTTCTAATAAATTTTTTAATTGAAAGTCTAAGTATGCAAGACAATAAGAATGATAGAATTTTAGCAAGACTTTTTCTTAAAATGAAATCTCTTTATTTTTCTAGAAATTGTGAGTGGTTATTTATGTAAAAATAATTCAGAATAGTTTTTCACAAAATTTTGAAAATGCAATTTTCAGAATGTATAACAGAAAAGTGAATAACAAGAAAATAAGCAAAAAATTAAAGCATAAACAAAATTTATCATGATTTGGCTTCTTTACCTACATCCGCTCCCCCAGAATTACTCTTGAGATTTTCTTTCCACTCTTAACTCTTTTAAGGGCAAGAGTCAAAATCAATATACAAACCTATGTATATCTACCCACAATTTTTTCCTAAAGTAAAATATTAAAACACTTACTACAATTTCTTTCTTAGGTTCTATCCAACCCAACTCACAATCTTTCACAATAGAAATTTATCACTAGAGATTACAACAAAACCAATAATCAATGGAGGATGATATATAAAGATAAAATGCAAAGATGAAAAGTGAGATTTGAAAGATATAAACTTTCTCTTAAGAATTAGAATTCTTTCCAAAATGATATCTAACATTCTAATGTCCTAACACTTGCATTTATAGCCAAAAACTTAGTTTTAAGTATAGAAACTCAAATATAGCTATTTCTGACCATTGAAAGGCAAGACAGACAATTTTGCCTTCAACTAGCCATTATTTTGTCTTATAGTGTCAAACATATTTTGATTAGAAATATGTTCAGATTTTTAATCCAATTTCTAATGATACCAATTTCTAACGGACCAAATTCTGAACAATTTTCTAACAGAACTAGTTTTAACTTAAAACTTATTTAATGACTTTAAACATTTTTATGCAATTTTAAAACTTAGAGAATGTATGCAAAAGAGATCATTTTGATTCTCAAATTGATCTTACATTTTAATAACCTAAAATGCTATATATTAAGATATCTTTCAATCTTGAGTGTTCTTGCAGTCTTCACCATCTTCATTTTGATAAATACATCTGAATGATGTATAGAAATACTTGCAGAAATAAGCTTAGAGTAAGATTCACAATAAATTTTATATAAGGTTTGATTATCATTAAAATCTGGCTGTAGCCTTGGGCTAACAATACTTATATATAATTTTTCGGGACTTTTTTAAAATTGGTGTGTTTGAAAATTTTATTTAGGGAAATGGTGTGCTTTTGAAACAATTTGAAAAAATGGGGCGGGACAGTTTAATCCCACAATAAAGTACTGCGGGAATAGGAGAGGGGCCCACAGAAATTACGGTGAACTAGGTATGACATGAAATTTCGGTTTTTGTGAGGGCTACTAATCTAATTTCGCAACAGTACTTGTAGGAATAAAAAAAAATTATCAAAATTAGTAAAAACTAAAATAATAATAAAATTATAATTGTTAATTTTAAAATTTTATGTACTTAGATTTATATTTTGTTTGTTAGAAAGATAAATTTAAAATTATACGTAGTAAGAATTCTCTCTCTCTCTCTCTATATATATATATAGTATTAAGTAAGTTTAACTTATTATGACAAACATTTTTTGTTTATGAATTTATTTCTGAAACAAATATATTACATATAAAAATTAAAATTAAAAGTAACATATTGAAACCATAAATCAAACAATCGACGTGAAAATGAAAATGAGAAATTGTCACATGTAGTAGTTTTCACTCTCTACCACTTTCCTATCTTATACCATTTTTTTAATCAAAACTTTTCTATCTTATATAAGAAGTCAATATCTACCTACGAAATATTTATCATAATAAATAAGATATATTACTTGAAAATAACATTTGTCTCGTGTGTTCTAAAATATGAGCCACTTTCCTTATTTATAGTGTAGTTATGTGTTACTTATTTAATACGTTTTTATTTAAAAATGATGCAGTATTTGCCATTTAAATATATTTTTGATAAATTTATTATTAAGTTATTGAAAATGGTAAGCATTTATTTTGTATTTATATGTCAAAAAATTTTAAATGACGCGTTATACTGTCTTATTACGGGCAATTAGTAAGAATTTATTATTTAAATTTATTTATTAAATTTTTATATTTTAATACAAAATAATACCTAATTTTTCAAAAAGAAAATGTTAATATGTATATTTGAATTGTTATGACACGTTATACGAATAAAATATATTCACTATTGATTTTAAACTTTTACAATTTTTCATATTAAAATTTTGAACTTTATTTTGTATTGTTATGCTGTGTGTGTCATAATTCGGGTTTAAATGATTTTGAACCGGTAATATTAATAGAGCCAAGCCAACCAAATTTGTACAAAAAGAAGACAGTTAAAAATTCTCCTATTTTCAGAACTACTAGTTGCGGGATTAGATGGTGGGCCCTACTATTCATTCCACATTTCTGATCCTCATCGTTCACCGTAATTGATCAAGTCCCACTCCTATTCCCGCAACGTCTTGTTGCGGGATTAAGTACCCTCATCCCATTTTCCTAAATACTTTTACAAACACACCATTCCTCAAAATAAGTTTTTAAAAAACACCATTTTTAAAAAAGTCCCTACTTATATATATATATATATATATATATATATATATATATATAATTCTTATATTTTTATTATTACCATTGTACTCCATATAATATGAATATATTTCATACCTAATTAATCACGAAAATATATATTTATCAAATTGATGAGTGATGCATTACCGTTGATTTATGTTTTATTGTCTTGTAGAGCACTTATTGTAATACTTTTTTATATTAACATTATATTTTAATAACTTATATTTTTATTTATAATTTTATATTTAAAAATTTTTAGCATTTATTTTTTAATTTCATAGCTACAATTTTTTTATATAAAGTATAAAATAACTGTATATGTTTAATTTTTAATGGTTAATTGGTGATTAATAATTAACCAACTGCATTTAGTAGTTAACTGACTATTAATGGACTAAACTCAAACTTTGATTTTTAAAAAATGATATTAATAAACTGGACCTGAAAAATGTGGTGTGGACTGGTTCATGCACTCCTAGCTTCTACTATATCTGATGTGTATTGTAATAAATAAGTTTGAATCATTATATCTCAATTTTTTTCTATTAATTATAAAATGACTCCCAATCTTTCACTTTCAATTTTATTTTTAAAATAAAAACCTTTATAATTTAACATCAAACTTTTAGTTATATATTTTAAATTAGTAACTTTATTAAAAATTATTTCGTGAACTAATTGAATATTCTAAAATATTATGTAGATTTCACAAAGTATTCTGTTATAGTTTTGAACTAATTTTTCAATGAAGTACCTGATTTGAAATATAATTAAAAGTTGCATGCTATATTGTGATATAATATTTTTTAATTTAAGAATTCAATTTAAACTTTAATGCAAGTTTAGATTGTTTAGGTGTAAATTCGTAACTGACTCATTTTTTTTTTTAATATTATCTCGCCCTAATTGTTATAAAAGTACATTCCAAAAGGAATATTGAAAATTGGGACTCAAAGTATTATAGTGTTAACAATTCACATTTTGATATTTTTCTTAATAATTAAGTCCCTGATTGACGTTTAATTCTTTTTAACAATATAGTCCATCCATTAGAATTTCTATCAAAATATAATGAAAATATTGATTTTAATTAGCAATGGCAAAGAAAATTTATGACTATTTTTCTTAGCTGAAAGTTAGAACTTTTTAAAAATATTTTTATTTGAAAATAATTCAGATTATTATTATTATTATTATTATTATTATTATTATTATTATTATTATTATTATTATTATTATTTTATGAAAAAATAAAGTGAGGTTATATTTAATTATTTTCGCATGAATGATTTGAATTAATTTTCTTTTCATTGAATTTTGGAAGAATTTTTTTATTACTATTATTATTAAATGAGAATAAAAAATGATGAAATTTAATAATTACCTGTTGAAAAAATATTGTATAAAAAATCCTAAATTAATTTATTATGGTAATTGCCTATCGAAAATAAAATAGAAAATTATTTTACCAAATTGATAAAAAAAAAAAATTGTACGTCTTGTCGATATCTCTTGAAAAAAAGTTAATATACTAAATTATAAAACACATAAAACTTTTTTTTAACAAGTGCAATTATGAATGCAACCTTATTTTTCTCAAAAAAAAAAAAAGAAATTATTGCAAAGTCTAAAATATTCTTGAAAGAGTAATAATAATGACAACAACAATAAATTTATTTATTTTAAAATAAAACTATGTTTAAAACGTTCAAACGAAAATTATGGACAAATCTTCTTTTCCGTCAATGAATTCAGTATTTTTGTTATTTTTGAGATAAAATTTTAACGGATTGTGCTAAGTGTTTAAAACATTTAGATGGCAGAGACTTAATTGTTAAAGAAGATACTTTAAAGTTTAATCATATTAACTAAAATTTCTTCGTCTACGTTTAAAATTTCTCAATTTACTCGTGGACCCAGACAGTAAAAAAATGCAATATAGGACAAAAAGAAATTATATAAGTGATTTAATGGCTTTTGTGTATTTTTTTTAAGTTCTTTTATTTTATGTGGCAATTTGATATCGGTTTACTCTACCAGCAATGTCATTATTCGGTGCAAAAAAAAAAAAATCTTTACATGGATAGAGAATTTTTTTTTTCTTTCACGACAAAAAAAAATTAGTGAGTGTTAATTCTTAACACAGTATGTTCTGCTGACTTGGCATATCAATGCGCATCAATCAATAAATAAAAAGTTTAATTTTTTATTTTTAATTCGACAAGGAGAGCAGCTAAAATTCCATGGAAACAGACAGAATAACTACATGGTGATAACATGGGGTATATATAGGGAGCGATGGATGTATGATAACCGAAATAATGCAATGGGCGCCACCATCAATCATTTTCATCTTCCTTTTCTTTTAGCCAAAACAAAACAAGAGAAGAAAAAGTATGTTGGCCCCTCTCTAAATTTGTTTTTGGTCGATGATGATCCCGTTAGAACCGGAAAGGGCGTTTACAAGTGTCAATTTATGGACGATACTTCTTTATTAATCTAGTCCATAAAAAAATTTATAAGCAAAAAAAAAAAAAATTTCTAAATTCTAATAATTCTTTTTTGAAATCGTCAAATTCTAATAGTTAAATTCAATAAATATTCATGAATTGCGGATGTAATCTTTTTTTTTTTTTTATTAAGTATCTAATAACGCAACGATTGGTTAGTTATAAGAAAATAATATTTTTTATGATGGCTTAAACGATATTCAACTTACAAACTAATTTTCAATGTTGAGTTGCATCAAAATCCATTTTCTTCGCATGATGTTAGAGTTATTAGTACTGCAATATTGAGTCATTAGCAAACATCTAATTTTACAAATTTTATACTCCAAATTTTTTATATGCATTTGGCTCTGACGTGAAAAAAAGTGTATCAAATATACTATATCAACTAATTATTAAAAATATAATATTTCTTATAATGATTTGAACCGACTATCTTTTAAAGATAAATCAATTCAAATTCGTATCCTTCACAATGTTTGAGATTTTCCCCAAATAAAAAATGAATCTACTGTCAATGTGTTTATAGCACGATGGGCAGCCATGTAATGCTTATATTATTTTGAATAGCTTCTCATAAGAACATATAAATGGTAATTTTGGAATATATATTAACTATATACGAGAAATGTATAATATCTATCAATACAAAAAAACTGTAAATTAGCGACGGAAAATCCGTCGCTAATTACCTGTTTCCGTCGCTAAATTAAATTAGCGACGCCAAACGAACAGTCGCTAAAAGGCCAGTCGCTAATATATTAGCGACGAATTTTAATCAGTCGCTACATTAGCGACGAAAATTATCGTCGCTAATATTTTTTCCGTCGCTAATTTATATTCATAATTAGTCACCGGAATTATAATAATAATATTTAGCGACTATATTTTCCGTCGCTAAATCCGTCGCTAATTATAAATTTACTCTAAAATTTAGCGACGAAATTTTAGTCGCTAATTATTTCTTTAATTATATCTATTACACATTAGCGCAGTTTCTGTTGCAAATCTGTTGCTAAATTATTGCATAATTTTTTTTGCTGTATTTTTTAAAATTTTAATCCTGTATAAATGATCGCTATTTATTTATTTTAATCATGTACATAACAATGATCTCAGACATACAAACATATATTTATTTCAAATAAAAATATGTTCCAAAATACACATATATAGAGAATTATTTGAAACCTTACATAATAAGACCCATTTTGTAAGAAAACAGTAAACATACAAAAATCAAATCTTAATCCTTTGCTGTCAATCAACAAGTTACAAATGCAAATAACGTAAGAATAGCCAGTCCAGCCCAACTAAGACAATCGGCGGTCAAATCATCTACAGAATTCACAACTTCTCCTCCACAAGCTAAAACCAGAAGTTTTATATTTCTTCTCTTAGCTCTTCAAAGGGCAATTATCTAGAAAAATATCAATGTTAACACACGTTGAGTTCTGGAGACATGCAACTAACGAAATAATACATAAAGATGAAATAACAGGGTATCTCAAGACACACAATGCATAGAAATTGATATTCTAAATAATACCATTGTATGCCCTGAGCCAAGAACATTTTGAGTTCAGATCCCAGGGTGCAAAACTGCAGTTTCGAGAGCCAATGATTGATGAATTTGTGATTCAGAGTGTTTCTGCTGTTCATTGGCTTCACTATCTGAATAATTATCTTCACAAATGTCATATTGTCAAGCATGGAAAAGTTTATACTAGACATCAAGCATAATGACTATCAAATTAAACAGCCTCAAAGAAACTGTCAAATCCTCTAGTGACTACAAAGATTCTCACAAAGATCCTGTACAACCCCAAGTGCTAATCGAAGACTAAATAGGCAATCAATTGACTACATTTCAGGCATCCATAAATACTTCAAAATTTAAATTTAGATTTCCATTTAAGTATCCCATATCTAGAAAGAAGGGAATTGTCTCATAGTTATACCTCTATAAAAATTGGGGGTAGGTCCCACCAAAAGAGGCACGTTACATTCCTTTTTCTATTCAAACAGAGAAAAAGATTCCCACCAAGATAACAGTCTCCTAACATAAAAAAGAAAAAGAAAAACACATCTCCACAGAAAATTTTCAGAATAGTACATAACCTAGACAATAGCAAAGCTCGCACCACTGTCATGAAAATAAGATTTTATTGTATGCTTACAAGATATCGTTAATACATTCATTTTATCAGTAAGACTACCTGAAAGATCATGCACAGAGGACGTCATGAGGTTGTTATCCACTCGAGAATCAAGGTTAGACAACAAACTTGAGCTTCCTCCAAGGTTATTATAAGATGTAATATCCTCAACATCCTGAATCTGATGGGAAAAAGAATTTTGATCCAGGGAAGTCCACTCAATGTTTCAGCTTAATGATTCAAAAAAAATGTCTACATACCAGGGAAGTCCACTCAATGTTTCAGCTTAATGATTCAAAAAAACCGAACAATAAAAAGCAGCACAATAATATAGGCCGAACAAAATAATGGACTTTAAAAATAAATAAGGTTAACAATAATAAATCAAATAAGCAAGTCTAGTTACAATAAGCATACCGCAAAAGTGCACAAACAATAAACAGAAAATTGATTAACAGCAAAATACACATACCTTAAAAATTAATTAATCTAACTTTGGACAGAAGAAACTACTTCAAAAAGTTAATGACCAAGAACTCTAAGCCCTGGCGCTAGTTAAATTCAGCACCGTTGATCTTTCTTAAAGATGTAACAACAAGAACAACAGAATTTGGCTTTCACATCTCAATATCACAACCAAACTGAAATTTGAAAGCATGTCACCTACGACCATCATGTTTTCAACCTACGGCCATCCCATATTAGCAATTAAAAAAGAATATAAAAATAATAGACAGACACTAGATCATGGAATTCTCCAAAATTTAATGCGATCTGCTTCCAATTTTTCACATCAGTATACAAGTGCTTCAAAAATAAAAAATTTGCTTAAGAAACTCAACCAAAACTGTAATGTAAAAGTGAAACTTTTCAGGTAGTCGGAAAATAATTGAAATACAAGGGGAAGTGCAAAAAATAATTAGCCCCTGAAAACCACTTCAATATAAAGGAATTCTGAAACAACATAATAGTAAAAAGTCTTTCAAAAAGAACTACCAAACTGCACCATAAGATAAAATATAATAGATGGTAGCGAATATCTTACTTGGTCAAGGATTGAGCTAAAGCTCGCAAGGAATCAGCAAAACCAGCAACCTCACCCAGAGCACATACACAACTCCTAAGTCTTTCAAAAAGGCTACGCATTTTCACAGCAGATGCACGCAGGGCACTATACTCTGAGGCCCTCCTATCAGCTGCACAAAGATGGGTTTGGGCTTCCTCTCTTTCTTCATGCAAATAATTTTCCAAGTGAGCACAATTCATCTGCATGCAGCAACAGAAATATTATGAGAACAGGTAGACTACAAGCTAATCAAATCATTAAAGCAGTTTTTAAAAACACACCAAACAAAAAAACCAAGCAGAATTCAATGCGGAGACTGAACTGGAATAACATTGAACAAAATTACTGCAGAAAAATAAGGTTATATCGTTTCCTCTTGTTCCCATACTGGTCCTGCCTTGCTATTACACCCAGCCGGCATTCCCTCTTTTCACCTCTCGACTTGACATGCATTAGGTTACTGAAACATGGGCCAATTTTCAAGGGAAGTTACAGACCACCAATTCTCTTCCCTTCCTCCGCCTGAAACCCGAGGAGGGGAAAGGGAAGGTGAATTACAAAGGGATAATTTGCACAGATGGTCCTTTATCATTTACACATATAACTACTTTATCCCTCAACTAAATTTTTTAACTCGGGACTCCTCAAACTTAGAATTACCTACCTCAAAACTCCTTGGCACTAGTTTTTGCCAGTATACTATGAATAATTTGCACAAATGGTCCTTTACCTTTTACCTATAACTACTCCATCCCTCAACTACGAATTACCTAACTCAAAACTCCAAAAGCTAGGAATTATTAAGTAAACAATGGAAGTAACCCAAAATCCATGTGATTAAAGAATGGACTTAAAGAGAAAAACCAAAATGAATCGACCTAACATGAATTAGATAAATCAAATAAAAAGCAGCAAGATTACCTCCGATGGATCTATAAGTTTCTCCATTTTTGTTAAGAAATTTGAACCGGGTCTTGTTTGACCTTGAGGATGAAAAATTTAACAGCAATTTTAAAATTTAAAACAAAAAAACAAATATACATTAATTGAGAACACAAACCTAGATCCTGGGGAACAGGATTTCCATCCCAATGTCAATGGAATTTATCTCCAATAGCTACTACAAGGGCAAGTCAAAAAGACTTCAGCACCAATAACATTTTGGATATCATAAAGCAATGAGAATAAGGACTATTGCAGCTCAAACTTCTTTTTGTCTCCTCAACACGTTGAGGAACATTTGAAGTTCATCAAGCAAAACATGTTGCCATAAGTAAAGTTATATTCACATATAGTAGGCTGTTATATAACTATCCACAACAAAATGCATAAAAAGTCGATTGAAACTAAAGGTATACAAACCTCTTCAAACATAAATGGGTTAGTAATACAGTTCAATCTCCCTAAAAGGCCAAAACTTCTGCAAAAAGAATAAGGAAAATGTACATGCTTTTAAAACAGAAGGCAGCCAAACAACATATTGCTAGATTTAGTTTTCCCTAAATTAAAATCTAGGATTTCCCCTAAATTCTCATTAAATTCCTAGATTTAATTTCTATCATAATCCTTAAATCTTCAACTAGATCTCACAAATAGGGGGTTAAGAGAACTTACCTTATGAATTAATGGAGAAAATTGCAACCAAGGAGGTGGGAGAGGAAGAGAATACCGAAGCAAGAGAGAGAGGAGCACAGCCTGCTCTCTTTGCGCGACGAAAGAGAAAGAATGAAGGGGAGGAGGCAACAGCGACACCAAGTGGAGTCGCGGCAGTGGCGGGGCGACAGCGGCATGTGATGGCTGGTGTGGAACAGCGACGACGAAGAGAAAGGAAAGGAGAGAAGAGGGGAAAGAAGAAAGAAAGTTGGTGAAGGAGGAGGAACCCGACTCTCCAAGGAGTTTTTCAACATAAAATAAGCCCCACCCCAAAACGACGTAGTTTTGGGTGTGGAAGTGGCAAAAATCCAACTAGGTCCCTCAATTCTAAACCATTTAACAAATAGACTCAATTCTCCTTCTTTTATGCAATTAAACCTCCTAAACAATTATAATTCAATCTATATATTTAGTTTATTTTATTTAATCTCATTATTTAATATTCATTTTATTACCGAGTCCGAATAAAAATTTCGGATCAGTCTAGAGAATTCTAGGAACTCTAGAAAATAAATGAATCTATTATTATTATTATTATTATTATTATTATTATTATTATTATTATTATTATTAT
This sequence comes from Excoecaria agallocha, assembly GCA_037975025.1. NCBI lineage: Eukaryota > Viridiplantae > Streptophyta > Magnoliopsida > Malpighiales > Euphorbiaceae > Excoecaria > Excoecaria agallocha. The sequence continues at coordinate 26,387,382 of CM075809.1, read as the reverse complement.
TATTATTATTATTATTATTTCTCTCATATAACTTAAATTGTGTTAATTTGTGATTTAATTAAAACCAATAATTTTATTTACTCTTAATATCATTTTAAATCATTTATTTATTAATATTTATCGAGTCAGTTCGATTATTATTTGGGTAACTCCAAGTTGGGGTGTTACACAAACATTAGAGAGAGAAGAACAAAGAGCCTTTAATTGCAACTTCTGGCCAAAGCAAATCGGATAAGGTTAGAAAGCAACAAACACGATCTTCACCGTTCAAAATTAACAACAAGAAGTTTCAGCCATACTTACCAAAAATCAGGCCGATCTAACAACAAATGATTTTTCGATCGTCTTCGTATACAAAACTTATCATAATGTAAAAAATAAAAAAAAAACAACCTATTTTTTGCAAAAAATATTGAACTTACACAACTGAAAAACTAATCTTCACCGTTCAAAATTAACAACAAGGAGTTTCGAACGTACTCACCAAAAATTAGGCCGATCTAACGGCAAATGATTTTTCGATCGTCTTTACATACAAAATTAGTCATTATATAAAAAATCCAGAAAATAGCATATTTTTGCAACAAAACCTGAACTTACAGATCTTAAAAACTAATCTTCACCGTTCAAAATTAACAACAAGGAGTTTCAAACATACTCACCAAAAATTAGGCCGATCTAATGGCAAATTATTTTTCGATCGTCTTCACATACAAAATTAGTTATTATGTAAAAAATCCAGAAAATAGCCTATTTTTTGCAACAAAAACTAAACTTACAGATCTTTAAAACTAATCTTCACCGTCCAAATTTAACAACAAGGAGTTTCAAATTTACTCACCAAAACTCAGGCCAATCTAACGATAAATGATTTTTCGATCGTCTCCGTATATAAAACTGGTCATTACGTAAAAAATCGAGAAACAACATCTTTTTTGCAATAAAAACTGAACTTACAGATCTTAAAAACTAATCTTCACCGTTCAAAATTAACAACAAGGAGTTTTGAACGTACTCACCAAAAATTAGGCCAATCTAAAGGCAAATGATTTTTCCATCGTTATCGTATACAAAATTGGTCATTATGTAAAAAATTCAGAAAATAGCCTCTTTTTGCAACAAAAATTAAACTTACAGACCTTAAAAACTAATCTTTACCGTTCAAAATTAACAAGGAGTTTCAAATGTACTCACCAAAAATCAGGCCGATCTAACGATAAATACTTAACCGTTGAATCTTTACTTACACTATTCCGTATAAAAGCTGTTCAATGTGTGTGTGTGTATAAAAAATTTATGTTCAAATAAATCGAGGAAACCGTGTTATATTATCGTTCTAAGCTAATAATCATGTATTGTTAGAGAATTTGATAATGACCAAGAATATAATTTCACGAAAGATTATTTTATTTTATTAAATAGTGAATTTCATGCATAATTGAATTATTAGAATCGATAATTGACTAACACGTCTAACAAATACATACATATAAAAAATACTCATTTATTTATGGGTTTGGTTGCATATATTTGATAAGTCATTATTTTGAACTAGTTTACACTTTACACCAACTAAACTAACAGTTATTGAGATATTGCAAAAACCATGAACAATATAAGCAATAGCTATGCCATGAATGTCTTTTTTTATAAATTAAATATAAATTACAAATTTTTTTATTATTATTTTAAATAAAATAATAAATTTTATATTACTTTTTTATAAACATTTATTTTTATTAATCATGAACACGCAAATATATAATAATCTTAATAATTAGTTTATTAATATTATTATTAAAAATGCAATTTTTCTAAATAAATAAATTTAGATTTTGGTATAATTGTTAAAAAATTATTATCAACTAATAAAATAATTTATAATTTTCAGTTATAAAATAAATTTCTAATTTCTAAAAAAATTTATTTTTTACTTTATTTGCGACGGATTAGTGACTAAAATTTCATTAGCGACTAAAATTTTCGTCGCTAATTTTTCTGGAACTAATTTATGAATAAAAATTATAAAATTTAGCGACGGAAATATTTGTCGCTAATTCCGTCGCAAAACATGGTGCGTACAATTCCCGCCAATAATTAGCGACTGTTTTTTATTCCGTCGCTAATTCGTCGCAAAAAATAGAAAATATCCTTTCCGCGACTAATTTATAAAACAGTCGCAAAATTGGCGACGCAAATGATGCCGTCGCTAATTGACAGTTTTTTTGTAGTGATATGTTTTGGCTCCTTTATTAAATTATGATGCTTTTATTAAATTATGATGCTGAGTCTGACTTTGTTTCTACTAGTATTAAATAAGTCTTTGGCATATAAGTATTTATTGGCTAAAGATGCCATATCCTTCCACCAGTAGTAGTTCCACGAATATTACATTTCGTACACGTAGAATAAGGACTTGATTATTAAATGGATTTATTTGATAAATTTTAATTCAGTGACGTTAATTTTATTAATTCCATAACTTTTGGCGTTCAAAAAATTCGAATATAGACAAAATAAGGTGTTTATATAAAATGGATTGGAGATGGACTAAAATCTCTATTATTGTCTGAATTTCAGTGGAGGTCTTAAAGTTAAAAATTATAATTGATCATTATTGCACATTGTTCTGGTAAGCAGTAGTCAGCTATCTAGCCACAAGTTTAGCCACAACCCTAAAAAACTGACAAACTAAATAATTGCACACTGATCCAATTGTTACATCTTTCCCAAACACAAAAATTTGCATTGCCACCCAATCACTAGATTTTGAAGTATATTTTAATTTCCATAAAATGTATGGTCTTCAATATAAAAATATTGATTGAATTATATTTATGTGATATTTTATTTTTCATTAGTATATTATTAAAATTGTGTGCGTCGATGCTTATTTTACTTAAGTAAAATCTCAAATGGAAAAAATAAGCACTAGAAAACAGGTAGTTTTATGTTAGGTCTTGTTTTTTCCGATTTATCCCCTCTTAGTTGTATCAGCTCTACTTTCTGTTTCTTCTTAATAAAGTTGGTTTTTTCTAAAAAATAAATAAATAAATGAATATATAAATATAATCTAATAAAATTTTCTATGTTTTTTCTTTTATTTTATTTTTGCTATACTATATGTGCATTATAGCCCCTGAACTACACTGAAACAACAGAAAAGCCCCCTCATTATCCAGCTGAACTCAGTTTGAGCCTTACATTTTTTGTTTTTAATAACAGATATTGATGTTTAATTTGACAGTGTGTGAGTCCCACTTTTGTGTATATATACGTGATAAATCACGAAATTTCGTAGAGGAGGTGCCTCTACTTTAGACAAAGCAGGTTGGAGAATAAGAGATCAGTTCTAATCGGATCCTTCAGATGGAAAATCTGCAACAATGCTTAACTCGGTGGACCCGGATTTTAGCACTTCGATATTCAAGTCAGCTATCGAGATAAAGGAGAATACGTAAGTTAATTGTGAGAGAGAGTGAGAAGGAATGTCCTTCTAGGAGTGAAACCTGTTATTTATAGTTTAGGAGGGCTTGAAGCAGTGTGCGCAACAATATTCCTACTTTGTGATAAGCATGGCATATTTTTATAGATAGCGGTGATTGGACAGTAGCGTGTTTTAAACCCTGTCAGTAAGACGTCTAATCCGATCGGACAATCTTAATTATAGAAATTTCCTCCTTAATTGGAGGGATTTCGGTGGGCTTCTTCTTGGGCCTCTTTCCATGAAAAAGGGCTCTGTTTTTGTTTTTTTAGGGTGTTATCAATACATTTTTTAATTTCAGTTGGACGGAGAGTATAGGCTTGATGTTTTCCGATTTGATAAATATCGTGGAGCCCCAAATTTTATATGGAGCAGTATCCTTGCATCAAAATTCAAAGTTTAATTAAAAATAAAATAATAACAAAATATAATTTATTAAATGATAACTTAATATACATCTCCTAATTAGCGATAACTAAGAATAATATGGTAACCGTATTAAATATATATATATATATATATATATATATATATATATATATATATATATATATATATATATATATATATATATATATATATATATATATATGGAAATGGTTCACTGCAAAACCTTAGCGACGGCAACGAAATCAATGTGTATTTATGTATAGTGGACAAGTTTTATGAACAGAAACAGAAACAGAAACCAAAACTCCTTTGAAGATCCCTCAAAAAGCTTCATAAATAGTTTTAGATAGATGAATTTTCCGTTTTGTCCCATTTTGGAATTTCTTTGTCTAAAACTGGGATCCACATTCTCTATTGAGAGAAGTGATTTTAATATATATATATATATATATATATATATATATATATATATATATATAAACTTACCTAAATTTGATCATAAAAAATTGTGAATCAAATTAATAAAAAAATAACATATGAAATAAAAATTATAAAATAGTATTTTTTTTATTTAAATATATATAACATTTAATCAGTTACAAAATCTGTGAAAAAATCATTAGTTCACATGGACCTGATTAAGGAATTTTTTTTTTTGGAAAAAAGATAACCATCCATTAAAAATTACTTATAACCAACTATAGTTGATCTAAGTGGTAGGGTTACTTAAACGATATCTTGGGTTTAATATGCATAGAATGTACAAACATGAAAAGATAATCCTATATTATAAATTCAATAGCATTTGACTTTATATTAATCAGTTTTGTAAATTTAAAAAAGCCGAGCAATTACCAGAAAATCATTAAGAAAATACTTGTATATATGTGTGATACAAATTACTTGTAATATTTGCTTGACATCAGGGGCTATTTCCATTTGTATTAAATATACAGACTAAAGATTGTGAAATGTAAAATGTAGATATATTTTTCCAACGAATTAATAAAGAAAAAAAAAACTAATTTGTCTAAAAGATCATAATTCTTCATAAAAAGAATTGCGAAATTAATTAACTCTACGTCAACGAGGAGCAGTGATAGCAATTAATGTTATTCTTTTTTGGATTTATATCTTTAAGTATTTCAAAAACTGAAAACATTTAAGTTTCAGACATTTTTATAAAAAGAAAAATGCTATTTAAAAGAAAATCGTACTAGAAGATGAAAGTGGGTTAAACGAATGTATCAACAAGTGATTAGTAGCTTTTACATGTGAACATGCACATGTTTAACGTTCCCAAGGGCATACTACAGCGGTAAAGGCGAATTTCAATGTGTTGGAAAATATCAATATTGAGGTTTCAAATTATTTTTTTTCTTATTTTAGAACTTTATTAAGAAAGAAAATAATCTTAAAGCAACATTTATGCAGAATATGGTCAGTATTAATGAAAAAGAAATTTAAGAATTAAGTTAATAAGAGGATGGATTCTGAATGACGAGGTGATGCAAAAAAGAAAAAAGGTGAGAGATCAGTGGCGCAGCCACATGCAAGGCAAGGGGGGCAATTGACCCCCTTAATTTTTGAAAATTTTTTTATTATATATTCATACATGTGTATATATATAGATCTATATAATTTCCTTAAGGCAATTGCCCCCCTTCTTTTTAAAAAAAAAATTATGCAATTGTCCCTCTTACTTTATTTAATAATTTATTTATATCATTTATGTTATATTTTTGCTCTTCATAATTATAAATCCTAGCTTCGCCACTGTGAGAGATTGGTTACAATTAACATGTGATGCTTTTTCATTAAGTTGGTGGATAATTTTTTATCACCGGATCTAGACAAGTCATTATAGGATTTAAGACTCGAATGTCAAATACTGACATGAAGTCAATCCATTGTCCAGCCATGCGATGTTTAAATGTATATTGCAAATTTTGAGGGTAGAGTGGTAATATGCAAAAAAAAAAAGAGAATATCAATCAACAGAAAGGCAAAAAGGATACAAATCCACGTGTGCAAAAATATTGAAATAAAAAATCTAAAATTTCTTGTACTTTTGATTAAAATTTTGCCGCCAATTAAGTGTTGACACATATGAGTGAAACTTTTTAAACAATCACTGTTTAAAAAATCTGCCCCATTATCACTCCGAAGGGCGTTCATGACCGTTATTTGAAATTGAGTATTGACCGTAGAAATATATTTCTAGGTTTTACAAGTCCGATTTCACGTTCCCACAAAAAATGTCCAAATAGATCTAGTGGAATCTTAAACAATGATTAGCAATGTGTATCGCTAAAGTAACCCAACCTCATATTTATATAAAGCAAAATGATAATTTCAATTAAAATGTAAAAATTATTTTTATAAATATAATGATCAGTTAACTGTTAATGTACTAGTTAATCATAAATTAAATTTAAGTCCAAATAGAAGTTTAAATTTAAGTTCATTAATCATAATTCTTAAAAATTAAAATTTATATCTAATTAAACTGGTTAACAACATAAATCGATTTAAACTCAATTTAATCAAAGATTTAATGATTTTTCAATTTTTTTGTTCGGACATAGAGACACTATCCACAGATGCTATCTTATAAAATATACTTAATAACTGAAATATTCCGTAAATTTGTATTTAATTTCATAATTAATACTTAAATTTTAATCGCATTTAGGTCACCACATTAATTTTAAATTATCATCATAATTTACCACCCACTACAAAAAAAATACAGAATAGCGATGAAAATTAGCGAGGACAATAAAATTTGTTGCTAAATGCACAATTTAGCGACAACATTGCGACGAAAAATGATTTTTGTCGCAAATGTTGTTAGCTGTGAGTGGGAAAACAGATTTTGCGACGATTTAGCGAGCAATAATTTTTTTTGTAGCTAATTTTGGGCGCCAAATTTTTGGCGCAAAAAATAGAGACGACTTTGCGAGCAAAGACCCCTCGCTAAATCTTAATTCACGGCTAGAATGATAAATTAACCATTTAATCCTCGCTAATTTTGCGAGGAATAAATCCTCGCTAAATTAGCGAGGACAATTTCCTCGCTAACGGTTTAATAGTTTAGCATTTGGTATATTAACCATTTAAATCCTCGCTAATTTTGCGAGGAATAAATCCTCGCTAAATTAGCGAGGAAAACGGTTTAATAGTTTAGCATTTGGTATATTAACAATTTAGCGAGGACTTAATCCTCGCTAATTTTGCGAGGACAATTTCCTCGCTAACGGTTTAATAGTTTAGCATTTGGTATATTAACAATTTAGCGAGGACTTAATCCTCAGGAATTCAGAAATTTTTGCTGCTCAACTTTAGGTGTTTTAACAAATTGGCCCCTACAATATTAAATTGACTTGATAATGAAACCAGTTGAGAGTTGAGACACGGCATGCATTGGAATGTGGACATTCAGGAATAAAGCGCATACGAGGATTTGTCAAATTAAGAATAACTTTAGGCTATAATAAACATTTTATGAATTGTTTATGACTTTTCGTTGTTACTGTTATATATGCATGTATCATTTTAGATATATTATTAGCAATGTTATACACTTGTAAATAATAATTTATTCATTAATATATATATATTTTTATATTAAATATTGAGTATATAAATTTTTTATTTTATTGTTTAAATAATAAAATTTTCATATTAAATTAATAAAAATAAGTTTATATCAACATTTAGTGAAGATAAATCTCATATTTGTAAAATCCTAGCTGAATTTAGCGAGGATATCAGTCGTTGCCAATTTTTGCGATGACTAAGTCCTTGCCAATTTTGCGAGGATTTAGTCTTCGCTAATTTTGCGAGGATTTAATCCTCGCTAAATTTTGCGAGGGTAACGCAAAAGTTAGCGAGGCTAATTCCTCGCAAAGGTTAGCGAGGATTAAATCCTCACAAAATATAGCGAGGACTAAATCCTCGCAAAATTAGCGAGGATTTAGTCCTCGCTAATTTCCTCGCAAAAATTAGCGAGGATTAAAGTCCTCGCTAAATTCAGCTAGGATGACTTTTGTTACAAAATTTTTGTCCTCGCTAAACTGATTTAGCTACGAAAAATCATCATTTAGCGAGGACTTTTTTCCTCGCTATTTTGCGTTTTTCTTGTAGTGATAATGTCGGAATGTGTGATAAACACGTATAGCTTATGTGAAAAGAAACCAATGAATGTTTGACATGTGGACAAGTAATAAAAAGGATAAAATAAAAAAAAAATACCTAATCTCATTTTTTCATTGAATTTTCTCTCTCTTCACCTTTTACCAACCTACAGACCTATTCCCTCTATCTGTTCATAATTTTCTCTCTTTTCCTTTGAAACTGTTTACTTACAGAAAACTGTTTCAGTTTTTCAGAAAAATTTTCCACAGAAAACAGAAAATGAAGATCATGTTTATTTTTGTCAGTTTTCTAAAATAGAAAACAAAAAATAAATTTTCCAGTTTTCCAAAATAAAGAAGAAATTGGAAAACTAAAAAAAGATGTTTTCCAAATTTTCTAAATAATATTAACACACACACACACATATATATACATACATACATATACATATACATGCATATGTAAGTTTTTGTATGTGCATACATACATAAGTATATGCATGTGCATGTATATATATATGTAGTACATGCATACATATGTACATATGGATATGTATATATATGTATATACACACGTACACATACATATGCATATGTATATGTATACATAGATATGTATGTATGTATATATATGTGCATATATACACATACATATGCATATACAAATATACATACATACATACATATATAGATACAAACATACATACATAGATGCATGCATGCATGCATGCATGTATCTATATACATACTTATACATATAAATATGTATTTATGCATATACATACATATACATTTACACATATATATACACATACGTATTCATATACATATATCTATATGTGCTTGTATGTGCATACATACATACATACATACATACATACATACATATGTATATGTATGTTCATACATATGTATACATATGGATATGGATATGCATATGGATATGTATATATATGTATGTACATATATACACATACATGTACATATGTATGTATGCATAAATACATGTGTATGTATGTACATATATTCACATACATATGCATATACATATACATATGTAAGTATGCACATACATATACATATATATATACATATGTACATACACACATACATATATAAATGTATGTATGTATGTATGTATGTACACACATATACACACACATATATATATGTAAAAAAAATACTGCAGTTTTCCATTTGTTGATAAATAAACGCGTTTTCTAAATTTTCTATGGAAAATAAATACTCCAATTTTCTAAGAAAATAGAAAACAGAAAACTATTTTTTGTAAGTAAACGCACCCTAAATCTCTCCTTTTTTTTCTTCATTTTTTCTTTTAAATTGGCAAATTTCGACATTTTTCTCATCATCTCCACCTTAATTCCATTTGCCATATAAAATTTTTGAAGAACATTGCTAGTGTAAGGGAAGACAGGCTCTTTGAATCGTTGTTTTTTCTAGGGCCATTGGACTTTGTTTTCCTTTCCCTTTAGTTCTATTGTTTTCATTTCCTCTTCGCTGGGCCCCTTCTAGGAAAAAGTTGAGTCATTTGGTGATTCTCGCTCCCTTTTTTCGTCTCCATGGCAACACCCAAAACATGGTATTGACTCCATCTTTTATCTTAAATCTTACAATTTTCGCATATTCACCTTTACTTCAGCTTTAATTCCAACTCTCCTCGAGAAATTTTAAAGAAAAGTAGATTTGGGATTCAAGTTTCTTTTTTTATCTAGCAAAATTTATATACCAATTCTACTGTTTTTCAAAGTTTTCAGGAAATACACATAGATATAGCTTCATCTACGACGAATGGTCTCTGCCGTTGATACACCAGAGTATGAATTGGGAATTCTATGGGATTTGTTATGCTTTCATCTACTTGGATTATGGTGAAGATGTGATGAGTGATGAATGAGTGTTAAGAGAAATAAGAGAATAGAAAATTAAGGTTTTAATCCAATTAAGAAAAGTAATTAATGAGTTGTTCTTTCTATATTGCTTAGGTGTTGCACTCTTTTCTTTTGCTTGTATCTGTTTTGTTCTTTTTTTTTTTGGTAAAAGAAGGTGAGTAGTCACAGCAATAAAAACTTAATGAACATAAGAAACACCTATGGCATCATGATTGAGCCAACTTTCTATCCCATGGGGGGACTGTAAGATGTGATATCTCGGCAGATAGGCATACGCATGATGAGACAGATAAACTTTTGCGAAGTTAGCTTCTCTATGAACATGAAAGAAAGAAATTGAGACAAAATCTTTAGCACACCGATGAATAAGATGGATCAGCGCCTGATAGCTGGAAGTAGTAGAGCAGTCGCCATATATCATGTCTACCACCACCTTATTGTCACATTCTACTAGCACTTGTGAGAAATTATCCTCATTTGCTCTCTAAAGACCGTAGAAGACGCCCCGAATTTTCACCAAGAGAACGGGATAAGTATCAATCTTAGCAACAAAGCCTGAACACCATATGCCTTTGTTATCTTGCAAGAGGCCACCACAAGCTGCCATGCAACCAGCACTCAAAACAGAGGCATCAATATTTAATTTAACATAATTCATAGAGGGGCACTCCCACCCGACAGAGATCAAGTTAGAATGAGTACTTTCAAAGGGGTTAACTCTATTTAACATGACCTGACACTCCTTAAAGAATTCAATGGCATCCACAAACAACATAGAAGGAGGCTTGCACCTCTTATGAAAGATAAAGTTATTTCTATTCAGCCAAATATTTCAACACCAAACACTTCTGGCTATAAGACTCCATTAACAATGAAGGAATGAAGATAAAATGATTCAAATGATTCACTGGTAGCATTAGAGTCCAGAATTGGATAGCCATAATACAATCACAAAAAATGTGAAGTCTGTCCTTTTTAAAATTGATACATTACGAGCAGATACCTGAGGATGAGAAATGGCATCATCTTCTTTCCATGTTGGTCATCAGACCATTATTTAAAGCGAGCCAGAGGAACAATTTAATCCTCTGTGTCACCTTTAAATTCCAAATTTGTCGTTAAAGAGAGCCAACAGAGATATCATATTGGTGCCCACTCAAAGTTAGATACACCGTTTTGATGGAGAAATCTCCTGAAGTGAGAGATCCCAGAAAATTAAGTCATTTCTAATAAAACAAGAGGGTGGACACACGACAGAAATTTTACTAAGCACATCTAGACAGAAGAAGTCTTCAAAAACATCTCACTTCCACCCTTCTATGACATCTGTGAAGAAAGCCACAGGCTTGTCAATTAGAGACTCAGGGATAGGGTTTGAGGCAACGCAAAACAGAGAAGAGACCTACCTATCAAACAAAAATTTAGTTTGCAACCCATTGCTAACAGACTAAATGGCGTGGCTCCTAATGTTAACCCAGTTAGCATAGATTCCCCTCTATAAAGAAGAAGAATTGTGTTGAGCAGCTGGGCAAGCACCAGACCTTCCGATGAACTTGTACTTAAAAGAAAAAACTCAGACCCAAAGGTGGTTAGATTTCACTAAGAGGTTCCAAGCGAGTTTCATGATAAAAGCACTGTTAAGCAGAATATGATCTTTAAAGGCAAGGCCACCACAAGCTTAGGTTGCGTAACTTTTTCCCAAGAAACAAGAGGTAACTTACGTCTATCATCAGACCCTCCCCTCACAATGCGACGAGTAATTTGCTCGAAGTCCTGGTAAAAGGAATAACCAAAGCTTGTAGTACATAAGAGGGAATTGTAGTGAGCACAAAGTTGGCCAAGGTGACACGGCCAGCTATAGAAATATGGAAAGCATTCCATGTGGCAATCTTATTTCTCATCCGATCCAAAATATAGCCATAATGTTTACGAAAAACTCAAAAGAAAAGAAAGGGCATTCCTAAATATTTACCCAAATCAGTTATCTCTCTAAAACCCAGTCCACAACTAATCTCACGACGGTGATGAATGGCCATGTTCTTCGAGAAATGCACATTGGTTTTATAGGAATTCACTATTTGACTAGAGCTAGTGTAAAAGCATTTAAAAACCTTTTTAATCGCCTACACATGAGAATTATCAGCTTTGGCAAAGAGGATGAGATTGTTTGCAAAGAAAAGGTGGCTCAGAAGCGGCCTACCTTTATTAAGTTGAATGGGTTTCCATCGGCCATTATTAACTGCATGCAGAATATCATGTGTTAACCGTTCTATACAGAGCACAAAAAAATATAGGGAGAAGGGATAGCTTTGCCTCAAACCTTTACTAGAGTTAAAAGAATCTAATAAACTCCCATTCCATAAAAGTTTTATGGTGTTCGAGGTCACACATCCCATTATTACATGGATAAGGTCCTTAGAAAAACCTACACCTCCAGAGTATCCTTTAAAAAAGCCCAATTAATGCGATCATATGCCTTTTTTAAGTCTATTTTGATGGCCATGAATCCGGTTGTTCCCTTCTTATTTCTTATAGTATGGATAACCTCCTGAGCAATCACCACATTTCATGTGATATGCCTCCTAGGAACAAGTTAGATTGGGTAAGGCCTATGAGCAGGGGCATCAGATGCTTGATCTTGTTAGCGATGGTCTTACAAATAATCTTATATATAACTGTGTAGAGAGCAATGGGGTGAAATTAGGCGAGATTCTTGGGAACAACCACTTTGTGGATGAGACAGATAATGAACCTATTCATGCTGAGGTCTATATTCCCACCTTGAAGAACACGTTAAACTTTTTTACAGACATCAGGCCCTACAAGAGGCTAGTGAGTTTGGTAAAAACCAGCTTGGAGGTTGTCTACACTAGGGGCTTTCTATGGTTTCATGTCAAATAAAACCCTTCTAATTTCATCATTAAGGAAAATCCTTACCTAGTTCATCCACAGCCTTAATCAGAGTAGGAAACCAACCCCGAAGATGGTAGAGGGGGCAAAAGGGAATATCCTTCGAATAGAGATGGGAGAAAAAAAATTCACTGCCATTAAACAAAGGGTATCAGGATCACTTTCCCAATTACCATCAGAATCTTAAAGAAATTATATTCTATTTCTCTTTCTTCATCTTATAGTATGTTGGTGAAAAAAGGCTGTATTTTTATATCCCCATATGATTTTATCACTTCGTGATTTTTAAAACCACAATAACTCTTCTCAAATGAGAATCAGCTCTAAATCTTTTTTCAACTCGATGTCCAAGTCCTCGAGATGAAAAGAGAGTCTGTACTCAAGAGCTTGTTGGATCCCATTGAGTCTAGCAAGGATATACTTCTTTTGCTTAAAAATATTTCCAAAGATGGACTGATTCTAATGCTACAGATGCTATGTGAAAGAGCTAATTGACTGCATAAAGTTGTTATTAACACTCCAATAGCGATTCACAAAGGATTGAAAATTAGGATGAGTGAGTCACGCCTGCAAGAATCTAAAAGGCCTCGATGCCTTAATAGGAACAAAGCTGTAAAATCTTAGAAGAAGAGAGCGATGGTTAGATGAAATCCTTGCTAGATGCTTGATTGAAACCTCAAGATAAGAAAGTCTCTAAGTTCTATTGCATAAACCTCTGTCAAGATGTTTCTGGAGAGTGCCCCTTTTCCAAGTGAAGTTTGGGCCTTGATAGCCAATATCAACAAGAGAAGAAAAATTAAACCAATTGAGGAAGGTTTTGCAAACATCGATTCTATTGGAAGAGCCTCCCCTCTTCTCAGTAGCATATAAAAGTGCATTAAAATCTCCCAACAAGATCCACAAGGTTGATGTGGTGGGGTTTATATCTTAAAGGATTAGCCAAATTTTATTTTGTACAGAGGAGCCTAGGTAAGCGTAGATGGCGGTAAAGAAGGATAAAAAATTACTATTATCATAGATGTGCAAGTGGACAAATTGGGGGTTATTGATCAGGATCTCCACATTCCATTCCTCTTGCTATAGTAACCAAATTTCTCCACTAAATCCTGTTGCTTCAACTCTATGCGAATAAGGGTAACCAATTTTGGCAATACACTTATAAGCCAAAGACTCAATAATTCATGGTTTAATAAGGACCACCATGTTGGGCTTATAGTTTTGCAAGAAGCATTTGAGAGTGTACAAGAATGAGAGGCTTTTAGCACCTTGACATTTACAACTTAAAATAGACATAAGCAATAGAAAAAAAGACAAAACACAACAAAGGAAACTACTCAATCTGAGCTCAATTATCCTTTAGATAAGGGTTTAAGGGCTCATCTGGTTCAGTGAAATCATTGTCTTCCCCATTAGAAGGAACATCAAAACTAATTTTCTCATTAGAATTAACAAGCATGAGCTATGTACTTGAGTCTTTTGAAGTAAAGTTTTGGTCGGGAGGTTTGGATGAATAATGGCCTAAAAGCTGAGCTCTGTCTTGTTCTTTATCCATGCCTGCTACAGTGAAAGAGCCGGCGACGGTGGGTGCCTTCATCTAAGGTTTGCCCATAACAGAATGAAATTTAGGATTAAGAGAGGAAGGAAGGGCAACCACGTTATCCTCTATTTGAGTTCTAGTTTTGAATTCAAAAAAATTCCCCAAAGACACTTTTGACTTGTTAGCAAGTTGAGACTTAGTCTTGGAGGGCCGACTTCGTGTGACCCCAAATCTCTTGGCCCCACTTCTCCTACGTGAGGAAGGTAAGGAAGTGTCACGTGAAGAAAAGATATTGATATTTTCTTGAGATTTGTCTTTAGTGGGTATATTGAGTTGATTGGGTATGTTTTCCTTCTCAGTAGAGGCGTCTCACCTATATCACCGTGATTATCATCCAAAATGGAAAATCTTGATCGTTGCTCCTTAAACATAGCAACTTTTCCCCCATTTGGCACTGAAGCTTTGGCTCTCCTGGTAAGCTTCTCAACCACTATCCAAGGGCCAAAACGGCCTAAATATTCTCGCCATTGTGTTCCAATGGTCCTTTATTGCCAGGACCGTCAGTCTCCATTATCTTCTTGTGATGACAGAAGCTTTTAAGATGACCCCAACGACTACATATGAAGCAAATCTCGGGATATTCTCATATTCTACCTGCTGCGTCTCACCGTCAATTTGCAGTATTGAAATAAGATGTGGTTTGAGATTAATTAATATGGAAACCTGAGCAAATTTTCCTCGATGAAATTCACTAGTGTTGTAGTCTATCTTTACTAACAGCCCGATAGCTTTTGCTATGCTGAAAGAACTCTGAAAGAGGGATCCAAACTATGGTGCTTTCTACTGCATCATTAGTAATTCTGAAGGAGGCTGTCCATTTTTGCACTAAGAGATAGGCACTATTGACAGTCCAAGGCCCTTTGTAAAAGTGCTTTTTTGTAACCCTACTCATTAGCAAATTGTACCAAGAAGAAGCCCATGCCAATATCCAAAACCTTTGCATTCGAAAGGTTCCAAAGAGATTGGAGTCTCTCACATAAAGCCTTGTACCTAATAGTTTTTCCAAAGAGATTAACTACCACTGCCGTACCAAGCATTTTGGAAAGGTTATTTCTCAGATCCTCAGAGAGCTTTACCATTGGGAAGGTTCCTATTTTATCAATATCAATGTCGCCCTCTTCGATATTAACCTCTATAGAGTTGAGAACATCTTGCATAAAGGATTTCATGACAACCCCTTGTAAGAGGCTATCATGATAAGCCGATGAACCTGCAAGTTCCGATCTCATTCTCACTTTTTTCTTGGCTAGGTTATTAACCACCGGTGGTAGAAGTCTTTCGTTGCTAGAAGGTCTTTCATTACTAGAAGGAAATTGCATGGCTTTATCTCTTTTATTCTTTTGATTCTATGTTTGGTGAGTTTACTGTGCAAGCTTTGTTTTTGTTAAGTTGGGATATTGTCCTCTTTTGCTAAATATATACTTGTTTTGATTGTGATTAATAATACTCTAATTCATCAAAAAAAGTGATGGGTGATGATAAAACTAAATATGAATTTTCGATAATGAATTTTGAGAGAATGAATTTTAAGAAAGAATGAATTGTTGCAATGAATTTCAAAATAAATTATGTGGTTCTTTTTACCGTTAAGATACTATATTTATGCCTGTCATGCTCTCACACTCTCCTCTTGCATGTACTCCACTTTTCAATCCACATAAGCGATTTAATTCAATTAGGTGGTAAATTATTATGATTATTTAAAGTTAAGGTGATAATTTAAACATGCTTAAAGTTTCATTATCAATTATAAAATTAAATATAAGTTTGGGAAGTATTTTAGGTATTAAGCCTATAAAATGATACTTTTCAGTGCTAGGTCCCTTATTGCTTTTTTTTTTTCTAAAAAGAAAATTTATCCCACCTAAATTGTCATTTTATGAAATCAAATAAGCATTCATTATAACAATTCCAATTTTACTATTCTTATAATAATCAATACCATCATCATTTTCTATATTTAAATTTTATCTTTTTTTTTATTTACTTCATTAAATGCTACATTTTATCAACATAAAGGATTAAAAATATTTGTGTCTAATTTAGCTTTGTTAAAGGTGGGATACATCTATACATAAGGAGTGTGTGTGTATATATAAGAGAATAATAAGTACTACTAATACTAACAATGAAAAATTATATGGAAGAAAAACCATTCAATTATATTGTTATCTAAAATTAGTTAGAATATTTTAGTATTTTTAAAATATTTTTTGATAAATTTAAAATAAATAAACCTTTATCTTAATATGCATGAAAAAAAATTGTAAAAAGTGACCTAAAATGTAGGAAATATATATTTTTTCCATATCTATAATAAGTTGATTGGAAGGGGAGACAATTTTTTTAATATTTTTTTTAATTACAAATTTGGGTATGTTAGAAACTATATACGAAAATGGTGTTTCTATCAGAAACTATATACGAAAATGGTGTTTTTCTCAAAACAGTAGTCAGATGTAGCAGTTTCAGAGGTGCGGGACCCATTGCTCCAGATTGAAATTTGCATAGAAATCGCTGAACAGTGCAACGGTATTAGAGTCAATGTCAGTCTGAAATCGTTGTCTGTCATAGTGGTTTCAGGTTTAACATAGACACTAAAATCGCTATTACAGGCAACGTTTTCAGACTCTGATATGTTGTACTATTTAACAATTTCTGTGCAAATTTCAATTTTGCCATTATTCAGTTGTTGAAAAATTTTTCCGCCTTTGCCTATATAAACAATGCCTTTAAAGAGCAACATTTACTCACAATTGCATTATATTTTTTACCTGTTAAGTTTTGACAATTTTTGCAGTTTAATTTACTAAGCAATATATTTTTCATAGATTAGTAATATTTTTTCAATATTATCGTGCAAGGTTGGTAAAATTTTATATTTTTTTTATTTGTGACTTTATATGTTTAATTTTAGTTTGCTTTTATAATGATATTGATTTTATTTATTAAAATGCAAAAATAAATTGAAATTCTCAACCAACGAGTTAAAAACACCGCAATTGTGCAGTTGTTGGAATAAGTTATTTTAATAATTTTGGTATATTTATTTATTTTAATATATATGTAGATAACCAATGGAAAATATAAATGAATATGTGTTATTATTATTATTATATCTAAATAGTGTGATTATATTGATATATTTTATATAAAATAGAAATTATAATTATTATGAATGTTATTGAAAATGTATAAAATTGAACTAGTTTAGGCATAAATAATTATAAATAAAATATTTAATATTATATTTTAATTTCTTTCTAGACTAAAAATGACAGAAATTCAAGTTAAAGCATGCAGTTAAATCCAAATAGATGCCAAATACATAAACTCCAAAATTAAATTCACAACACAATATACAAATAAATAATATACTAACAATAAATAAAAATATGAATAGAAACAATACATATATACCCCCCACACTTAAAGAACACAATGTCCTCATTGTGTGAGAATGATAAAGCAAACAAATCACAAAACAAATAAAATCACAATAAATATAAAAGAGAAGGAGAAAACAAACTCAAAAAATTCCACTAGGAAAACTTGGTGGGGAAGGAGAGAATTCTACATTCCACTGCAAAAGCATCCTCCCTACAATGTCGCGCTCGCGACAATGAAGAAAAATCATTAGGTTTTTTTTTTTAAGATAAATGAAATTTATAATGAAATACTAAGTAAAATAACCTGTAGAACAAAAATTTAACTATGTTAATATACTAAATCAACTAAAAACAACACAATCAAAACTAATTAAATATTGTAATCCAAAATCATAAATCAAGATTCATAATGACAATAAATTTAATAAAGTATTCCACGGCAACGGCGCCAAAAACTTGGTATGCTTTTTCTAGAAGCTTAAATATCGCAAGTATACGGTGTACCGATTATAGTACTTCAGATATCGATCCCACGAGGAATGTTGATTAATATTGTATACTATTACTACTTTATTTTAATCTTATTTACAATTCTCATTAATTTACAAATTAAAATTATTATTAAAACTACACTATACCTAAATTAAATATTTTTCTACTTTAATGATGATCAGAGAAGACTTATGAGTATGATGAATATAACATATACATAAGTATGAAATTTGATATTTTTTCTCTTATTTATAATTCAATCTTTATCATGCAATCCAAGTTGGAATAATGTTCTATGTCGCAGCTCTCAGCATCTAGACTAGATTTATGCCTTAAACATGCATTTATGGTTCTAAATCGTAGCTCTACGCATCTAGACAAGAATTACATAAACACACATTCAAAAGAATAAAAACCAACCTATAACAACTATCTCCACATGTGATCTCTCAAACTATGCTTTGATAAATGAATTTTCTATTAACTTTTCAATAAGACGTTGCTCTCGCTAACTCCCTTATTTATGACCATTATGTTGATTTTTAGAGAAGGAATTGCCATCTCGAAGGTCGTCTTCCTTAACTTATAATGATACTAATAAAGTTTTAATAGCAAATACTACATATAAAGATAAATGAAAGAGAAATGAATATATATATGAATAACAACAATCAAATTGCTAAAAATAATTCATAATAATAACAAAGAGAGAAGTAAAGATTAGAAATAGAAGAAGGGATCTCTCAACCATTCTTTCTTTCACCAAGTGTAGTCTTCTTCATTGTATTTGCCTTCTCTTCAAGCCATAAAACTAAAATTAAAACTACAACTATTTCTCTAATTACACTTTCAAATAAGAAAAATAAACGAGAGATTTTTTTTTGATTATAACTTCTAGGGGTACTTATAGATTTCCAAGCATTATGTCCCTTCAAGTGCCTCTCCATAGGTATGCAACCCTTGGTGAAAAGTCATGTCTCATTAAAATTTGATTTGAAATTTGAATTGCATAACAACCATTTATATTTATAACTTCCTTATCAAGAATTGTGACCCTTCAAGCACCTTTAAATAGCAACATAACTCTTCAAGTATCTCTCTAGAAGTACACATCATTTGGTGAAGAGTGATGTCCCTTTGAAGTGCCTTTTAAAAAATAACTACCCAACATCTCTCTGTCGCTGCCCTTGCGACACCCTATCGTGCTCGTCGATAGGACATGGAGTTTCTTGACTTATTTTTATTCCTTCTCCACATTTTTTCTCCTTTTTATCCTACATAAACAAAACTTAACTAAATACATTAAACACACCTAATTCTAACATAATTTAATACAACTAAATATTATTTTTGGTAATAAAACATGGATTAAATATGAGCTATTTAAGCTCATATCAACACACACACACACACACGACATATATATATATAAGGCATGGTCTAATTAAAAACATATGTATAGATAAAAGAGGGCCGAATATGAGGGCAGTTTTTTGCAGAATCACATTTGTATCAATTGATGGTAACCGTCCAGTGAAATGACACTCGATTGAGTTGCACGATATAGATTGTTATAAAACCACACAAGGCAAAGCCGATTCCTAGCTATACTTAACGGTAACTTGTAAATTCTCCAAATAGCAGGAGCCACATCAAATGTATATAGTTATTTGACGGTGTTGGACATAATAGTTTTGCCAATACATTGAAGAATCCACTGCCCGAGTAAAACATTGTATCTATGGTATTCAATTGCATTGGGCTGCAACGAATTAAAATTCCTTGACAGCAATGTCATTTTTACATTGTGTCCCCTTATTACGTCTTCTTATGGAAACTTGCCTCAAAAGATGGCCATAATAGATCAACCCAATCATGTTATAGATACCCACTTATAGGACATCCTTCAATGGACAAGCCGGTGAGTTACAACAATATTTTTGTAGCGTTATAGTGGCTTCACCAACAGGGAGGTGAAATAGGTGTATCTCTAGTCAGTCACCTCTCAACAAGTGCAATTATTAAGTCAATATTAACATGCATCACATCAGCATTGACATCTTTTGCGACATTTCATAAAATCCTGCTAATTTTTAAGTATGGAATTATTTGCCTTGTTGAGATTTCTATAATGATTATCAACATTTGCTCTATATGTTTACTAACTCATTATGTTCAAACCTGAAAATAAATAAACTATCAGTATTGTATACATAATTAATTATGTACATTTAATTTATTTATAGAGAGAAAATATATTTATCGTTCCACTCCAAACAACATCCACTCCATGTTTGCCTCGTAGTGTTAGGAGATCATTCATGAAGGGTCTAGGATTAATATATTATTAATTTCTAAATTGATTCATTTTGTATTAACTTAGATCTGAATACAATAAAAAATTTTATATTTGAATTGTAAATATCTTTGTCATAAATAACTATTTATATGTCTACATCAATATTATTCCATATAATAATACTATTTAAATGACATAAATTAAGGATGAAATAAAAATATCATACATTTATCTATATAAACATGATTCATAATTTTAATCCAAAAATTACTATTATTTTCCACATTTAATATTTTAATTATATGTTTGATAAATGCAAATTTATCTATGTTTTTAATTTGTTTTTACTATATTTTTAGGATAGTTTTGTGTTAATTTAGTTGTTTTAATAGTTGGTTTCTTTAATTGATGTTTTAATTGTCTAATTAAGTGTTTTGGTGTTTTTAAGACTTAATTGAAAGAATAAAGGAAAGTTTGAAGGACTTGAATAAAGTTTGGCTTTGGGATAGCTTGGCAAAGAGAAGCAATTCGCGTTATAAGGCAGAGGCAAAACACTAGGTAGAGTAAAATAATACTCTACCGAGTGAAGAACAAGAAGAATCTATCTTACTCCATCGAGTGGAGAATATACTCTACAGAGTGTGTAAATTACCTTATTGTTTTGGCTCTTACTCTACCGAGTGTGTGAAGAGGAAGCTTGCCTTGCTCCACCGAGTATGATCCTACTCTACCAAGTGTGTTGATTCTCCAAAGGGCACAAGGATTCCTAAAACTCTTAAATAAGAAGATTTTTGTTTCTATAGGAGACGGATGAAAAGGAAGTAGAGTTAGGTTAAAACTCTTCCTTTCAAAGATTTAAATGGAGCATTTTTTGGACTAGAGACGGCGGCTTGGGGCTAGAGGCTTTTTGATATTTTTCTGAGTTCTTGAATTCTATTTTCCTCTCCTTTTACAATGTTTTTTATGTTTAGCATGAGCGGCTAAGCTTCTAATTCCGATTCAAGGGTGATTCGATTCCAATTGTAATTTTGTGAGGCTTCGAACTCAACAAGGATTTCTTCAATCTAAGTAATTCTTATTTCCTTGTTCTTAATTTCTATGAATTATTTGTATTGATTAACTTGATGCCTTAATTCAATATGAATTTTTCTATTGCTATCCACGAGTTTGTGATCCGTAATTGTCATGAATGATTGATTTTAGTGGCAAAGAATTGGCTTATGTGTGTGTGATTTCGGCTTTCCGATTTACATAGCTTGCATAATAAATTCTAGGGAAATAAGATGCAAAATTAATTGAATTATAGCTATCTCGATCAATTAATCTTGTCTTAGTCATTCTCATTAACTCTTAATGCTATTATTGAAATGATATGGAACGCTATCGTGCCCAGTTAAATCAATGGTAAGATTTGATTTTAAATGCTTTGTTTGAGTCAATTACATTAGGAGAATTACTGCTTTCTACGGCTTTTCCGATTAAGTAGACTAAGTCCTTGGATTGAGAAATTAATCTTTAAGCCTATGATCAAAGTTACAATTGGATGAGATTTACGCCTTTGAATTGGAAGTTTGGTAAGATTGATTTTCATTTAATTCAATATTTTTGCTCTCTGTTAATTTACTTTTAGTTTCAATTCAAAAGATTCAAAACCCCCTATTTACTTTATAATTTTATTTTAACATTGAGAAATTAATCATCATAGTTCTCTTGGGATTCGACCTGGTTCCACTATTTCTACAAGTTAGATCAGGTGAATCAATATTTATTTTTGGAGGGCATCGACAACCCGACCAAAATTTGGCACCGTTGCCGGGGAGCTATATTTTTAGTTTCTCATTGTTTTATTTATCTATTTTTGTTTATGACTCGTTCTTCTCAGATCTTTAATTTGCAGTATAATCCTGAAATTGAGAAGATGGCGCGTCGATTTAGAAAAGAAACTAGATTAAGGAAGAGACGCCTTAAAGAAGAATTGGAAACAGAATCAACAATTGGTGGTAATTCGATATTTGAAGAATTTGAAGAAAAAATGGCCGACAGAACTCTCAAGGAGCTAGCTGCACCAGATTTGAATCAACAACCTTTATGCATTACTTTTCCTAACCTTGCAAATGATTTTGAATTAAAATCTGGTTTGATTCATTTACTTCCTTCTTTTCGTGGCTGTGCAGGTGAAGATCACCATAAATATTTGAAGGAATTCCATATTGTTTGCTCTGGAATGAAATCGCAGGGCATGACTGAGGAGCAAATCAATCTTAGAGCTTTTCCTTTCTCTTTGAAAGATCAAGCTAAAGACTGGCTCTATTATTTTCCGTCCGGTTCAATCACTACATGGAGTGAGATGAAAAGGTTATTCCTGGAGAAATTTTTTCCTGCATCATGAGCTGCCAACATTAGAAAGGAGATTTATGGCATCACACAGATTACAGGAGAAACATTATATGAATATTGGGAAAGGTTTAAGAGGCTATGTGCTAGTTTTCCCCACCATCAGATTTCTGACCAACTCCTGATTCAATATTTTTATGAAGGATTACTACCAATAGATAGGAGTATGATAGATGCAGCGAGTGGTGGAGCCTTAGTGAATAAGACACCTCAAGAAGCCAAATTATTGATTTCTAACATGGCTGAGAATTTCCAGCAATTCGGTACAAGATGTGGAGGATCCACCAAGCAAGTCAATGAGGTAAGTGAACTTAAAAGTCAACTTTCTGATTTAACTGCTTTAGTTCGTCAAATGGCTGTAGGGCAATTGCAAACAGCAAAGGCATGTGGAATATGCTCACTTCAAGGGCATTCAACTGATATATGCCCTACATTACAACAAGACTCCACACAAGAAGCCAATACTGTAGGAGGATTTCCCGATCTACCTCAAAGAAAGTATGATTCCTATTCTAATCATTACAATCCTGGATAGAGGGATCATCCCAATTTTAGCTATGGAAATCAAGGAGGACAACAAAGGCTACCCCCTCAAAATTTCACTAAACCACCTCCAGTTCCTACACAAACTCAAGCTCCAACATCAGGTATGTCTTTAGAAGATATTGTTAAAAATCTTGCTAATAATACTCTTCAATTTCAATAGGAACCAAGAGCCAACATTCAGGAAGTAAGGACAAGCATTCAGAATTTAGGCAACCAAATTACTCAATTGGCCACTTCAGTTAGTAAATTGGAAGCTCAAAATTCTAGGAAGTTGCCTTCACAACCAGAAGTGAATCCAAAGGAGAATTGCAGTGCGATCTCACTAAGAAGTGGGAAAGAAATTCCTTCAGGATCCACTCCATCAAAAGAAGCTGACATAGGCAAAGAAGATGATGAAGAAGAAGCTCTCCCTAGGACAAAGCGTAAGGTAACATTCGACCCTCCTTTATCTCTTTCCTCTCACACTCCTATCCCTCCATTTCCTAGCAGGTTAGCTAAATCAAAGGAAGATGAGCAAGAAAAAGAGATCCTGGATACATTTAGGAGAGTACAAATCAACATTCCTTTGTTGGATGCTATCAAGCAAATTCCAAAATATGCAAAGTTCTTGAAGGAGCTATGTACCAATAAGAGAAAAATGAAATAAAAAGGGAAGGTTGAGGTAAGTAAGAATGTGTCCGCAATTTTGCAAAGAAATATGCCAGAAAAATGCAAGGACCCAGGTATGTTTTCATTACCATGTGTGATTGGTGAAAAGAAAGTTGAGCATGCTATGTTAGACTTAGGAGCTTCAATTAATGTAATGCCACTTTCTGTTTACCAAGAATTGAAATTAAATAACTTGCAAAAGACTGGTGTAGTTATTCAATTGTCCAATCATTCTTATATTCACCCCTTAGGGATTGTTGAGGATGTTTTGGTGAAAGTCAATGAGCTTATATTTCCTATAGACTTTTATATTTTAGAGATGGAAGGTAATCCCTCTTCGAAATCGGCTTCGATTTTGTTAGGAAGACCTTTCATGGAAACGACAAAGACAAAAATTGATGTAGATGAGGGTACTCTTTCACTTGAATTTGATGGAGAGATTGTTAAGTTTAATATTTTTGATGCTATGAAATACCCTAATGATGTGCATTCTCATTGTCAGATTGATGTAATTGATTCTGTTATGCAGGATGTTTTTGCCCAAGAAAGTGTTATTAGGAAACAATTTGAGATTGGTCAAAAGGTGTTATACAATTCTCGTTTGAAGCTTATGCCTGGTAAGTTTCGTTCTCGCTAGATTGGCCCATTTGTTGTTACTAATGTGTTTTCCTATGGTGCAGTGAAAATTAAAAGCTTGGACACTAGTCAAATTCTTAAAGTCAATGGCCATCACTTGAAGATTTTTCGCGGGGGAGAAATTGTTCAATGTGTCATTAGCACACATTTGAATGATCCCCGATACTCTGATACTTCTTAACAAGTAAGACGGTCCTAAAAGTCGAGCTGAGGACTAACAAAAACTCAGAACTATTTCTCTACCTTTTTTTTTTCTCGTAATAGGTTTTTATTTTAACAATAGGTTTAGTTTGTGTCATTTAAAGTTCTTTTCATTTAGAGTTCGTCTTAAATTTTTAGGTGTTTCAAGTGTTTCATGATATAAGGGAATGATTTTTTACAAAAAAAAAGTCATCAAATTCGTGTTGATTTGTACAGAGTGTGACCACTCTGTGGAGTAAGAATCGGCACTCCACCAAGTGGAATCACACTCGGTAGAGTGTGTTCTTACTCTACGGAGCGTGGCAATTATATAAAAAAAATTAGACAATTTTTTTTTGGCTTTCCCGTGGGGTCATACTCGGTAGAGTGTGAGGACACTCCATCGAGTGTCCCTCATCCCACCAAGCCCGACCAAACTTATTAAAAGGCCCCTCTCTTTACTTTTTCACACACTCACTCATATTTTTCAAGTTTTCCCGATTGCTGTGTATTACTCGGGTTCTCTCATTTCTACTCCACCAAGCAACTCTTTTGCTTCTTAGATCTTCATCCTTCAGTCCATCATCACTCAAGTAAGTTTCCTTGTGACTTTAACTTGTTTTATTTCTTTGTTGGGTTTTCAACTTATTCTTCAAAAGTTGTGTCTTCGTACCTATTTTGAAGTGAGGTTTTGCATTCTTCTTGCTATGGTTTTTGATGGTTCTGCTTGACATTGAGTTAAGTGTGTGTAATGGAGTATTGCGATATCAATTTGGGTTTGAGATAGTTTAAACTACATTGGTTAGAGCTTTATGAAGTCATACACACAACCTGCTCGATCAAATGTTTCAACAAGAAAAAGCTTAACAATTTGAATAAATCTTAAGTCATCCTTTCATCATTTTGCCATTTGTCTTTCTCATCCCATTTGCATTCTATTACCATTTATCTATTCAATTCATTCGCTGCACAACAATTGCCATTTTACAACCATGCCATTTGTGGTTTCCTTTACTCTATCATTTAATTGGCATGGTTATATTTGTGTAGTGGCGCCGAAAAAAGCAAGAATTGAGGAAGCATCCACATTTATAGCAAAGCCTATCCCTGCCTACATTGATGAAGAAAATGCAGAATTGTATGAGTACTTCAAAGACATGACATTTGAGAAGCCGGTATACCTCCATGAGTTTTACTTGGATATTGCAAATGGCAACCTTTGGCATGAAATATACCCTCTTATCCAGAACATTGGCTGGGAGCAATTCATTTCAAAGTGACCTGAGGTTCACCCTTATATTGCCATACAATTTTTCACTTCTTTTAAGCTAACATTTGCTGATGAGCAGGATTTGGGCACTGTACACTTTAAGCTTGGTAGGCGATGTTATTCCTTGCCTTTTCTTGATTTTTCTACGAAATTGGGATTCCCAAATACTGCCCTAGGAGAGTTACCAAATGCTACACATCAGGAAAACTGGGAGTTTATTCGGGATCCCCTCAATCCAGTTGAATACAGGACAAGCAAGATGAAAACACGTGCTTTAGGCAGCCATGTATTGCGAATTTTACATAGATTTTTATCCATCACATTCTTTAGTTGTCTTGGCAATACGGGTGCAATTAATGCTGAAGAATGTATGCTTCTAAGGTGTATGGTAGAAGGAGTCAAGATCAATGGTGCTGTGCTTCTGTCCCGCAAAATTGAGGAATTACAAAAGAAGAATCCCAAAATCAGAAAAACATCTTTAGGATGGATCGCAACAATTATAGCTAACCATGTAGGACACATGGATAGGCAAAAATCCCTCGGTGAGATCAAATTCATTGAATATAGCATGCTAACCCGTCTGAAAATTTTAGTGTTGAAACCCAGGAGGCACTGGTCTACTCGAGATGAGTATTTGTATTTAATTACTATTTGCCTGAATCGAGACGAGTAACCAGAAGATGATGTACTCGAGCCAGCCGGTCCAGCACAACAGCCTCCTGCTGTGGCTCATGCACAGCCAGAAGTTTCCCCAATACTTATGACTTTCATGAATCAGGTCATAGAAAGGCTAGACAATATGCGTGATGACATTGGTGACCTGCGCAAAGACTTTGAACGATTCAATGTTGAGTTTTGGAGGCGCTTTCCACCACCACTGCCACCGCCATCCGAGTAAATCCAGTTTGGGTTGCTGAGGATAGCATCACCTTTTGTGAGGGGGGTAGCGCTTCTCTGAGATCTATAATGTTGCTGAAATCCAGGAAGTATACTTTTCCTTTTTCTTTATATCATGAAAACACTTGTGTTCTTTTGTTTTATGTTTTGTTTTTAATTTTTAGTTTACTTTTTGGTGTGTAATAGTAATGTTAGGAGCAACTTGGTGCTGTAACTAACTCGGTAATGATATGAATAGTTGCTAGTCTTGGTTACTTAGTTGTTTTTGTCCTTCGAATACATAGTTAATTAGCATGTATCACTTAGCTTACATAAAGCTTAGTTTGCCCCAGTTCTTCTCCAAATTTGAACAAATTGAACTTGAATTTAGATTGTGCAATAATCAAGATTATGATTTAGCAGTAAGGCAAGTAGGTTGTTCACTAAAATTTTGAGCTAATCTATTACTCAACTTGGTTTATAATTATTAGTTTCCGCATATTTAAAGAGTAAAGACCAGTTTTTGAACTTTAGAAAAACCAGTGCATTGAAATAGTTGAGCAAGGAATTTTAGGACATTAGAACCTTTCTCATCACCCTTCGAAGCATAAAAGCAACTTAAGCAACTTAGAAAGTGATCTAGGCAGATTTTTTCTTGTTAAGCTAATAAAAAGACTGTTTTCCTACCCTTTGATGTGATCGACCTTTGTTAGCCAATTTGAGCTTAATGAGGTATGCTTAAAGCGTACCGTGTTTATTATTCTTGTTACACTCATCATAAACCATATAGCCTAAAAGCTTTTATCTACCCTCTAGAATTGGCCACTCTAGATTTGGATAGGTTTACATTTATTGGGCATTTAAATTAAGTGTAGTAGGAATGATTGCATTATTTGGGGCAAGAATTATGTGATGAAGCCAAGTGCTTGTATAAATATCTTTGTTTTACACCTGTTTATGTAATTTGCCAACAAAAAGAAGCTAGAAGGAAAGAAAAAAAATAAAGCTAGCATATGGCAAAGTTTTAAGTATGGGGTAGTTAAAAAGGAAAAGAAATTGGGACTTCTCATAGAAAAAAAAGAGGGATTTCAGTCTTATTACTTCTATTTTGGGATTGTTCAATGCTTAAGAATGTCAATAAACAAGCTTGACAAGGGAATTATGCTTATTAGTTTGAAAAGTTAGAAATGTGATTTATTCAAGTAAAGAGTGGCTAATTCTCTTTGATTATCTTTTGACCATTCTTCAATAGCCAATACCTTAAATCTCATTACAACCCAATTAAGACCTAAGTGATTCTATGTTCTGCTTTGAGTTGTTTAGCGGAGATGACCTTTGGGTTCCGGTGCTAAAGGAGAGGCCTATAGTGTTTCTAGAGTTTCAAGTGCGAAACCTTAAGTGTACTTAGTATACTTCAATTCTAAAGTTTGACTATGAGATGCATTGGTGTTTTGTTTTTGAAAATTGCTTAAATTGTTTTGGTCTTTCACATATGGAAACTAATTTTTATTTCCTTGTTTGAGTTTATTTTAGCCATTATTTTATTAAGTGCTCTTGTTAAATGTTGAATTTAATCTTGAATTGTTTAAATCTAATTTTGAGTTTGATTATTCTGAGAAGTGGGTTTGTTCAAATTTGCTCAGGGACGAGCAAAAAGCTAAGTGTGGGGTATTTGATAAATGCAAATTTATCTATGTTTTTAATGTGTTTTTACTATATTTTTAGGATAGTTTTGTGTTAATTTAGTTGTTTTAATAGTTGGTTTCTTTAATTGATGTTTTAATTGTCTAATTAAGTGTTTTGATATTTTTAGGACTTAATTGAAAGAATAAAGGAAAGTTTGAAGGACTTGAATAAAGTTTGGCTTTGGGATAGCTTCGCAAAGAGAAGCAATTCACGTTATAAGGCAGACGCAAAACACTAGGTAGAGTAAAATAATACTCTACCGAGTGAAGAACAAGAAGAATCTATCTTACTCCACCGAGTGGAGAACATACTCTACCGAGTGTGTAAATTGCCTTATTGTTTTGGCTCTTGCTCTACCGAGTGTGTGAAGAGGAAGCTTGCCTTGCTCCACCGAGTATGATCCTACTCTATCGAGTGTGTTGATTCTCCAAAAGGCACGAGGATTCCTAAAACTCTTAAATAAGAAGATTTTTGTTTCTATAGGAGACGGATGAAAAGGAAGTAGAGTTAGGTTAAATCTCTTCCTTTCAAAGATTTAAAGGGAGCATTTTTTGGACTAGAGATGGCGGCTTGGGGCTAGAGGCTTTTTGATATTTTTCTAAGTTCTTCAATTCTATTTTCCTCTCCTTTTACAATATTTTTGATGTTTAGCATGAGCGGCTAAGCTTCTAATTCCGATTCAAGGGTGATTCGATTCTAATTGTAATTTTGTGAGGCTTCGAACTCAACAAGGATTTCTTCAATCTAAGTAATTCTTATTTCTTTGTTCTTA
The DNA here is from genome assembly GCA_037975025.1 of Excoecaria agallocha. Lineage (NCBI taxonomy): Eukaryota > Viridiplantae > Streptophyta > Magnoliopsida > Malpighiales > Euphorbiaceae > Excoecaria > Excoecaria agallocha. The sequence goes on along the minus strand of CM075809.1, from coordinate 26,357,764 downwards.
ATTTCTATGAATTATTTGTATTGATTAACTTGACGTCTTAATTCAATATGAATTTTTCTATTGCTATCCATGAGTTTGTGATCCGTAATTGTCATGAATGATTGATTTTAGTGGCAAAGAATTGGCTTATATGTGTGTGATTTCGGCTTTTCAATTTACATAGCTTGCATAATAAATTCTAGGGAAATAAGATGCAAAATTAATTGAATTTTAGCTATCTTGATCCATTAATCTTGTCTTAGTCATTCTCATTAACTCTTAATGCTATCATTGAAATGATATAGAACGCTATCGTGCCCAGTTAAATCAATGGTAAGATTTGATTTTAAATGGTTTGTTTGAGTCAATTACATTAGGAGAATTACTGCTTTCTACGGCTTTTTCGATTAAGTAGACTAAGTCCCTGGATTGAGAAATTAATCTTTAAGCCTATGATCAAAGTTACAATTGGATGAGATTTACACCTTTGAATTGGAAGTTTGGTAAGATTGATTTTCATTTAATTCAATATTTTTGCTCTCTGTTAATTTACTTTTAGTTTCAATTCAAAAAATTCAAAACCCCCCTTTTACTTTATAATTTTGTTTTAACATTGAGAAATTAATCATCATAGTTCTCTTGAGATTCGACCTGGTTCCACTATTTCTACAAGTTAGATTAGGTGAATCAGTATTTATTTTTGGAGGGCGTCGACAAACCGACCAATGTTTTTTAATATGTAATTACAATCAATTTTTTGTACCACCATAAAAAAAATTTAACCATGATTGTCAAAATTAACAACAAATTTTAACAATATAATAAAAAATTAGACAAGTAATTTTCTACCATAATCGAAATGCATACCTCTTATAAATTAAAGTAAAAGAAAAATTAAATGATCGATGCAAGACATATTCCAACAATAAATAAAATTCTACAAGACATCATAAAATTAATTTAATTCTTAACAAAATTATATAGGTAAAAATTTATATCCATTGATAATAAAACTATATATCAATTGATAATATTAATTAAATTTAAAAATAATTATCATATTACAATTAAATAATAAGTCTATATTTCAAATTATAAATTAATATTTTATAATTTAAAATCAGTATATAAATTATAACAACATGTATATTTGAATGAAAATTCTCTTTTCTATATTTACATGACAATTTTAAATAAATTAAATTCAATATTAAAAAATAATACAGATCCGACATTTTTCCTTCACGCATCGCAATATTAATTGACAAAATAAAACTTCAAATTAAACCTTAACACAGTTAAATTTTATATTAAAATAATATTTTTAAATCCTTATTCAAAAAAATTAATCATAACTAACTCAATTAGTTTTTTTTTTTTAAATTTAACAAATTTTAACATATAAATCGATTAATAATGAAACAGAATTTTTTAACTTTAATAAAAATGTCAAATAACTATAGTATTAATCAGACATGTATTCTAATTTCAGTACTATACACTTAAAAAATGGATACACATATTTGCTCCTTAAAAAATGCTATACAGTTAAATAATAGACAAAAATTCCATACTTTATGTTAAATATGGCAAATTATAATACTATATAAGTAATTGTTATATTAGATTTTAATTAACATTTGCATAAAAATTTTAATACTTGATTGTCCTAACATTTAAATTTAAAAGGTATGGATTGACTTGTCTTTTTTTTTTGTTCGCAAATGACCAAATTAACGAATATATAACACTTGAAAATTACAGAATAACAACATTAAGAATATTTATAAATTTTTATACAACTAATTTTTAAAATTATAAATAATTTACTTACCTTGCCCACTGCAGTGGTTGAAAAATTAACTGTGCTTAGTTAAAACACTAAATTATAAAAAAAAAATAAATTAAAAGGAAAAAAATTGAAGCAAAGCTTCAAAATTGAAAGAACAAGAGAAGGGAGGTGATGAAGAATATGTACGAAGAGGAATTATAAGGCGGAAGAGGAATTGGAAGGCAGAAGGAGCGGGCTTAAGTAAGCAAAATTTTGAAATAAAAAATTATTTTTCGATTCAAAATAAAGTGATAATTCAATCAGAAACTTTTCACCATTTTTGACACAGGCACAAGGGTCAAAGTTACTATTTTTGCAGCATCTGACATTACTGTTAATTATAGTCTAAAATAGTTGCAATCTGCAGTAATTTTAAAAATCGCAAATTGCTCCTTGCTTGGCATGCTATTAATAAAACTGTTATAGGTGCCAGTAGTTTAAGATAAAAATTTCACTTTTGTAAATAAAATTTTACAGACTTCAAATTTATAATTTTTTAAATATTATTAAAAAAATGTCCTTATCGCAACACTTTGCCGGAGGAATTTTACCTTTAGGGTAAAATTTTGCAGGAATATTATAGACATCAAATCAATGAAATCATAACACAAATCAACCTATATATATATATATATATTTTTTTTTTAACAAATCAATCACATCTTAATGGGCGTTATTACGGAGTCTACCAAACGATGCGCATTGAATATTCATAATTGAATTATAATTGTTTTTTAATCGTACATCCCTTTGTCTCTATATAATTCCCTCACTTTAACACATGTTCACTGATGAAAAACTTAACGCCGTTCAATTTATATTATATATTATGTCATGTAACCTTCCCATTTGGCTGTATCTTATTTGGTGTATTTAATTATACCCCTGGATCTTTATACTGTGGGGTCTCTGTCTCTGTACTACGGACATATTTCAAACAAGAAAAATTCTTAAGTTTATATATATATATATAGGAAAAAAGAAAAGAAAACTGCCGGATTGTAAAATTGGAAAATGAGCCATTCATTTAGCTTGATTTGATAAAATGTTCAAATAGTCAATTCAATTATCATGCTATTCAAAAAATCAGATATCTGTTATTGTAGCTAAACTTATTTTTCATGGATTTCGGATGGCCATTAGGAAATAATTAAGTTATCATTGTGTCTTCATTCTTATAATCAATTAGCACTACACTCCTTTTTTTTTTTTTTTCTTTAGGACACTTATTCTTTGTGAGTTTCGGATGTCCATTTGAAAATAATATAATTTCTTTATATTAAATTTCTGGGTCGCTACCAAATCATTTTTGTTTATTTAGTTGTTATTTTAACATAATAATTATTATTCGAGAAGAAAATTTTAATATAATTAAATTATTTTAGATTCCATAATCATTTTTAAGTAAAAAATATTCTATTTAGTAAATTTGGTATAAGTATTAATAAAATACTTTTGCTAATAAGAATGAAACATTTCTATAAGAAGAAACAGAAATGCAAATTAATTTCTAAATAGTTTAGGTTGCATTTTGTAAAATTATAGATTTTTAATTTTTTATTTCTTAAAATCCAAAAATTATTTTCAGTTTTTGTTATTTATTTTTTAAAAAGTTATTTTTTATATATTTAAAAACTATATCATATTTTTTAAATTATTCATGTATATTATGATAATGATTTTAGTAGTGACAGGGATGGAAGCAGTGGCGGTAGTAGTGGTGGTTGCAGTGACGGTAGCAGCGGTGGCAACGACAACGACAGTAGTGTGATGGTTGTTGTAATGATAGTGTAGTACTGGCGGCGGCGGCGATAGTAATGTTAGTGGCAGTAATAATAGCGATGGCGGCGGCAGCAGTTTGATAGTGGTGGCAGCCACCTCGTGGTGCTGGCAGTAGCAATAATTGCAGCGACGGAGACGATGATGGTTGGTGGCGGTCTATTGGTGGTAGCAATAGCGGTATCGGTAGTAGTGACAGTGGTGACGGCAGTATGGTGGTGATAACAGTAGTGGCGGTGGGGTAGTGGTAGCGATGGCAGTCTGGTAGTAGAGGCAACGACGATGATGGTGGTGGCAATAGCTGCGGTGGTGGTAGCAACGGCAACAGCAGTGGCAGTATAGTGGTGGTGTTACTGGTGGTGTCAATGAAGATAAAATAATTAAATTGTTAACAAAAATAAAAATCTAAAAACCACATTTTGAAGATTCTTAATTTCTATTTTTGGTGTGAAAATTATTTTTTCAAATTTTAGCAAAAATTAAAACGGAAACAAATCTTCCAAATAAATTTTGATTTTATTTTTAAGAGAAAAAACCAAAAATTGAAAATAAAATCCTCATCGAACGCATCCTTAATTGTCACGTTTCCACATACTTTGTAATGATTTCTTTTTTGTTTCAAAAAAAAATTATATATATATTTTATAACTATGGTTATTTTTAAAAATTAGATTATAAAGGATTTGTCCAAAGAGAGAATTTCTTCAATTTGCTACTTTTATATGTTGCATAGATTAATGCATTTGGATGGTACTAAAAACTATGGACCGTATAAGTAGTTTTTTTAATTATTATTTTTTAATATTGAATTCTCAAAATATATAAAAGGTTCGAAAATAAGAATCATTTTAATATTTTCTTTCAATTAGTTATTAATTTTCAAGTAAATCGATTAAATAATTTCTAATCTGATCGGTATATGTAGATGTGATTAGTTCCGATCTAATGTTATCCCTAAGACATATGGACCATATGATATGGTAGGACATTTGTAATCTATATTTTTCTATTTAAAAACTTGTTTTATTAGTTAATTTTGTAATTACAATGAGTATATATAATTTGATATGCTTGAATTTGAAACTTAATGTTTCTTATTGATAATTTGGAGATTGTTGAAGTGAGCAAGTATGTGTGAGTCGATTGGATTGTATATCACTTAAAACCTGCAAGAAGGTTAATCCGGTTGATCTAAGTATTACCACTCCAAAACTTAAATCAGTTAGAGACTTTAGAGAAAGAAAACAAAGAAAGAGCATCAACAATACAATACCTGGAGCCCTCAAGCACTACAAGAAAAATTCTTATTCCCGACGGAAAAAATTGTTCTGTAGGGAAAACTGTACACGAAATTCATATTCTCGACGGAATAAATAATCCGTCGTAAATAAAGGAGGGAAATTATCCCGCCAAAATCTACCGTCGGAATTTAGCGACGGATATTTAAAATTCCGTCGTTAAATTGGCGCCAATTTTTGCGCCCAAAATAGGCCACGAAATTTACCGACGGAAACAAATTTCCGTAGGTAATTTACCGACGGAAAATGAATTCCGTCGGTAATTTACCTACTGAAAAATTATTCCGTAGGTAAATACCGACGGAAATTATATTCCGTCATTAAATTACCGACGGAAATAATATTCCGTCGGTATTTACCTACAGAAATGATATTCCGTCGTTATTTACCGACGGAATCATATAACCGTCGGTATTTACCTACGGAAATATGATTCCGTCGGTAATTTACCTATGAATCATATTTCCATCGATAATTTTCATAAAAATCAATTGTTATTATAAATTGTAATTGTTTTATTTTTTTTTCTTTTCTTTTAACAACTTTATTTTTTAAAAAAATAATATATAAATTTTGATTATTTCATAATATGATTAAGTTAATAATGATTTATAAATAGTACTATGTGTAAAATTTGATTATTTCATTACATGTAATTTAGTTTATTTTAGAAGGTATCTTTTTATATCTACTGCATGTTATTTATTTGTGATTAGACTGTGACTTTAATTTAAAACCATAAAATTATAAATTTTAATTTTAGTAAATTAATTAATTAATTAAACTATAAGTTAATCTAAACTAAATTGATGTAAATTTTTATTTAATGACTATATTAATAATATAGTCATTAAATGAAAGAGATAGCATCATATGTTTTATTGTACTAGAGTTGGGAGCTTAGAAATTCAAATTGGAAGAGTTGAGGGACTAAATTGAACCTTTTCTTTAAACTATAGCATTAGAGTTGAATTTTTTTTTGAAATAAATATTTGAAAATTAATTTTAAACTTTTTATTTAAAAATATTTATTAAGCAGAAATTTTATTTAAAATTTAAATTAAATAGAGAATTTATAATAATAATGTTAATGACATAAGTCCCTATAATTTTAAAGAAAAGTTATTAAGTAGATAACTTATATTTTAGATTATTAACGTCCGAACCGATCAGATTAATTTTCTTGTAAGTTCTAAATGATCCACAATCCGATCGGTTCATACTCGTTTTCTCATTTCGACAGTTTCAGGATTAATAATAATAATAATAATAATAATAATAATAATAATAATAATAATAATAATAATAATAATAATAATAATAATGAAAACTTCACATGTGTAATGTCACCGTTTTTTTGAAAATAATCTACATTATTGGGGTTACTTACTTGTCATAATTAGAACATGCATAGCTAGCTACGTTGGAATTAGTAAATAATAGACCTATGCAATGGAACAATCTTGAACCCAAAGATTAATGCTTTCGTAAAATTTGTACAAAAAATGTATTTATTTATGGCCTTCATCAATTTATTAATAAAATCATAAAGCTTATATACAAAGATGATCATGGGATGAAAAATCTCTATCCCTAGAGAAAACCATCTCGAACAGGGCAAAAAATTTCCAAGAATTTTCTTCGTGGAGGCAGGGATGGGGAAAAAATATTCTCCGGTTTAAAATTTTTCCGACCTGAAATTTAATAATTATATTTATATAATTTAATTTTAAATTATATTTAATTTTAGTTTTATCGATTTTTAAAATTTATATTAATTTGATTTTTTATAATTATATTTATATTGAATGTTATAATTCGAAAAGTTATAATTTTAAAATATAAAAAACTATTTTAATAAAAATTTAATAAAAAATCAAATATCTTATTATAGTTTATAGTTGTATTCTATACTAAATTCTCTATACTAATATTATATAGTAATATTTTAATTACTATTTATATTAAATTTTATAGTCTATAGTATTAAGTAATATACTAAATATAATTAAGTATATAATAAAATATACTAAGATTTTTCTTATATATTATTTATTAATTTTTATTTAATATATATATATATATATATATATATATATATATATATATATATATATATATATATATATATATATATATATATATAGAAAACGAGAACTTTAACCTAATGTTGGTCTGCCTCTTCCCTCACACAGCAAGCCGCCGCCGCCCCCTCAAAAGAATTCGCCCCCTCTTCAGATGGACCACATTTTACCCAGCATAAACTCGCTCTCCTTCTCTCTGCTCGCCATTTTTAAGTTTGCAGCTACCAAGCAAAAACCCTAGCAGGTTCTATTGTAAATCATCATATTTTTCATATATTAGATTGTGAAGTTTCTTGGAGTAGGCTTATAGATCTGTTATGGTTGTGGGTGCAGGCAAAGGAAGAAACCAGAGCTATAAAAAGCTTTAATCTTTCCTCGTTGAACTCTCTCTCTCTCACGTGCTCGTCTACGTTCTTCTATTTTTGTCTCACTGACGTGTTTCAGGAACGCGAAAGACTGTCTTTCCTCCATTTTTTCGCCATGATCTCGTTGAAAACCACTTTCCTGGTAATTTAAAACCACACCTATTTCACTCTTTGTGATTCTAAGCTCATACTCTTTATCAAGAATTGATTTTAGAATCCAGTATCGTATAATCAGTCACTTGTTGATTATTCTATTCTTTGTAACTGGTTTATAATTTCTGGGTGCGTTTCTTTTTTGCTCATTCGTGTAAATTTTTATGGCCGTACTTTAGATTATCTTTCTTTATATGGGTTCTTGAAATGATTGTAAATTTACTCGAATTTAGGTTATAAAAGTATATAGAGTTTGTAATGTTGATAATTTGTTGATGATTGGTTCTACTGACTCATCTATCATTTGGGATTTAAACAGGGCAATGTGGGCATCTCAGGCTCATGCAGCCCTTTGCCGGTGAAGCAGAGAGGAGTAATCCCTATAGCTCCTTCTTCATTTAAAGTAGTGGCATTGAATCCCAACAGGGACCGGAACGGTAGCGTTTTGATGGAAAACACACTGCAGGAGTTCAGAGACGGAGCCAGTGTACTTGACTTTGAGTCCAAGTCTACCGTTGCTGGTGGGGTGCAAGATGTATGCGGTGAGGATACTGCCATCGAGGACCAACTTGTCACACCTTGGTCCCTCTCTGTTGCTAGGTATGTTTTACAAATCATTGTACATTTAATAGTATTTGCTTGCTTTTCTTTTTTGGTTCATTTTTAATTCAATTTGTTCATGTTTGTGTTCCTTTTAATTTTCTTCTTTTCTTTTTTAAGGCGTATGTCAATGAGTCAGTAGATTATAGAATCAGAAAATATTATTTATATGATTTGAAATGTTAATTTATTTTTGTAAGTGGAGAGAATTTTATATATTTATTAAGCGTAGTGCCCTGTTATTGAATTTATTTCTTCTATAGTTCATCAGTGCTCGTGAATCATTGATGGACTGTTCTTGATGTGCGCATTTTTGTCAAAAAATTTAACCAGCTAAACTGTAATTACTTTGTTTTTTTTATTTATACTGATTTATTTTCCTAGTTCGGTATATGGTTTGTATCCGATTACATATGAAGGTGAATATATGCTGACGATTTCCAAAATTTGAATCAAACACGACTCAATCACAGTGGCCAACTTAGATATTCTGAATTATAATATTTCTCAATAATGCATTGTGCTTTTGTAGACTTATATTATCCAATAATTAAGTAGTAATTATCATTAAAGTTCATTCAGTTGCATCAAAATATATCAATTCCAACTGTCATTGGCTATAAACAGCCCTCAGTTTGAGGTTCCAGCGGCCCAATTTGGCTGTTTGAAATAAAATAATTACCTGTCTTAATACCATAAACAAAGCTTCTCGTCACCTAACCGATGTTTTGGACATTTTACTATCAAAAGGTCAACCTGTAATGCTTGCATTTCCTCATTTTTTTTTTTCAATTTTCGACTTTGCAATGTTAATAATTCATTTTGCTGTTTTTGCAATATTAATAATCATTAAACCCTTTTTTCCTTTATATTGTCAAAAAATGGTTTTCAAAAAATTGTTTTTAGTTCTATTAATTTTTATAGATTACATGTCATATTCTTGTGGTCCATCTCCACCATTTGTTAATTGTGAAGATAAAGTGCTCTGCTGTTTACCTTTTTTTCTTATTGGTTTGCAGAAGATGGCGCTGACATGATCTAGCAGGAACTAGTTAAAGTCATCATAGCCATAAAGATAAAGGTAAATATCCCATATATGAGTTGTAGTAATTTCAACGATACTGCATACTTAGATTTAACATGCTCATCTGGTGATTGCAGTCGGTTTGTAATTTAGGTGCATGGTGTATATCCATACAACAACTAAATGCATATGTTATAGCTAATCACTTCCATTCTGCGCTGGGGACAGTTGTCCATGCCCTTGACAATCATTTCGGTTCATTGTCTACAACATTTGAGGCTATACAGGTATAATAACTTGCTGATTAACCAACTTCTATTGAACAAGGTGTTCGTTCTGTTGCTTCATTTGGACATATGCCATATATGATAACAAGTTTTTATACATTGTTCCCCCATTGTGTCATTTGATATCCTAATTTGTCTATTAATTAACACCAAAATGTTTAAGATGTGTAAATAACTTGTATTCATTAAAAAGTCTTGAAACCCATGCTTGTTTCTTAACCATGCCTATAGGACTTATATTGAACAAGGGGTTTGTTGTGTTGCTTCATTTGGATATATGGTAAATTCAATAGTAAGTTGCTATACATTTTGCTCCATAGTGTCATTTGATATCCTGATTGATCTATTAATTAATACCAGTATGTTTAAATTTGTAAATAACTTATATTGATTGACAAGTCCCGGAACCCATGGTTGTTTCTCAACCATGCCTAGAGGACTTCTGAAGGGAAAATAAATTGATAAAATTGCTATCTTTCTTCCTATAAGTTCTTACTATTCCTTTGTGATGATAGAATCAATTTTCACTTTCTTAATTTCCATTCTCAAATTTATGAAAGAGAGGATAATGTTAAGCAAAAGCTTAATGCTACAATTTGTTATATAGAGTTATCATAATATAGGGAGAAAATGTATAGTACTTTTCACTTCTGTTAAGATTTGCATAATATAGAGTTATCATCTTTGAGACTTCCTTTTTGGTTGTAGAATTTAGCATAAGTTTGAACTAGTTGTGCTGTTTTTCAATTTTTTTTCTTTTTCTTTAAAGAAAAATAAAACAGTTTTTATTGGTATAGGACCCTAGATATTTTGTTTTGGTCTTGATGTATCTATACATTGGTAGAGGACCCTAAACATTATTTTGGTCTTGGCTCTTCAACTGAAAGGACCTTTTCACAAGGATGTCGTTGAATCATATATATCTGCTTGATATATGAGAATTCAAAAAACTTCAGGTTTGAGCTTATTACAATGATATACTCAACCAATTTGCTTTATATTCACTCTATTGATACTTCTTTGAAAGGTTGTAATGAAGTTATTTGTGCAATCGGCTGAAAAGATGAGAGAATCTTCACACATGTGGGCTCCTCCAATATATAGAAGACTCCTCAGCACTGATAAGAAAGAAAAGGAAATGTCAGAGAGGTGTTTCTTGAAGATTAGAGATGTGATAATTCCTCCTCTTGCAGCTCTTTCTAAGGTGTGAAAAGTCAATGCTTTTGTCTCTTATTTCTGTTTACGATCAGGGTAACAACACTATTGTATATTTTTTCTTGGCCTTTCCAATAGCTATGCAACAAATAGGTCAAAACTGATGATTGTAAACCATTCCTCCCTCCCCCATCTAATTATTAAATAGTTGTAAAAATATATAATATTTTTAGTGTTCCGTCGCATATTTTTTTAGTAGAATGCAAATTTACTGACGGAAATAAAATACCGTCGTTATATTTACTGACGAAAATATAATACCGTCGTTATATTTGCCTACAGAATTTATCATTCCGTCGGAAATTTGCCTACGGAATAATTATTTCCGTCGGTAAATTTGCCTACGGAATTTATCATTCCGTCGGAAATTTGCCTGCGGAACAATTATTTCCGTCGGTAAAATTGCCGACGGAAAATATAATTCCATCGATAAATATAGCAAATGACGACAGTTTTTGGTCTGCATCTCCCAACAGAATTAGCGACGATCAATAATTTCCGTCGGTAATTGTACCGACGGAAATTATTCCGTCGGTAAAAGTGCCTACAACCGGATCCCCTTCGCCATTTTCCGTCGCTAAATTCCGTCGGTAATTTGGTTTCCTTACGGAAATTCACTCAATTCCGTCGGTAATTTTCGTTAGGAAAATGAATTTTTCTTGTAGTGAAGGATTGGATTATTTATAAAAGATAAAACCTACTAAGTAGGGATACTCTGAGTGAGAGTAGTTTGTTGATAGAGCATATGGTTATACAATGATTTGATTGCTCATAGCCTATTGAGGTGTGTCAGTACGGCTAAAATAGTATGGTTTTGTCAGACCGATCGGATATGGTGGCGGTTGACAGATTTGATGTGACATACTGCACGTGTCCAATAAGACTTGCCTTAGGTGGACTGTTGTCTGAAATGAGACTTGGGGCTTATGGAATTTATGAAATTATATGTATTACCACTTATAAGTTGATGTTTTGTCTATGGATGCTTTAAAAATAATATAGATTCATATCTAATTTTTTAATGTAATTCGTATCTATTTATTTTTTTAAAAACCTTTTTCCGCTAAAATTCTTAATTGATAGATAAGAATTTCGGCAGAAATTTAGCCTATGGTTTGCTAGCTAGTGTGACCCCTAACTATCCAAATGGGATCAACTTCTTTTACTACGACCTAATAATGGCAGGTATGATCGGTTTCACTAACTGAATTAACTGATGAATAAATTTGTAAAATTCAAGAAATTAAAAAACTAATATTCAGAAATCATCAGAAGTCCAAATATTTAAGAATTTGACTTCTTATTTAATTGATGGGATTCGGATTCCACCTTGTTCCGTCTCCAATAATGTGATTATAAAAAAAGAAAAAAAATTAATATCCAATTTTTTGAGATTAGCATTTTCAAAATTCAAGTTACCACATGAGGCATGGAAAGATGTCGATGAGATTTAGAGAATATAGGGGATTGTGTAACTTGAATGTGAAAGTTGGTATGAGTTATATTACTAGCCAAATATTCTAATATAGAGTATAAGAGATTTATGACTATTAGATTTTGACTTTACTTCCCATTAGCTACGAGGATAACCACATAGGATTTTTCATGTCTTTTGTTGATTAGGAAGTCTTCTTAAAATACTATATATATATATATATATATATATATATATATATATATATATATATATATATATATATTTCACTTGTTTTTCTTAAGTCAGATTTTAAATTCGAGTTTTATAAATGATGAAAATCAATATTAGAAGAGTTTAACTCCATAGTAGGTTAACTCGACTTGAATTGGATATAACAGTATATATATATATTAAACAATTACAAAAAGTGACAAAAAAATATTCCAAGGACACATTTAAGTGATAAAAGCTAGTTCTAATATATTTGGAGTTCTCAAATTCGAACTTTTACTATCTCTTTAATACTATAAAAAAATGTGATGAAAAATTGTGAAATAAAGCGATAAAAATATTTTCTACACTTAAATTACTTGCAAATGAGGTCACTAGATTTATTTATGTACTAATTACCATAACATGATAAAATAATTTTTTATAACAAGAAAATACTTGAATTATATTATTCTTACATGGAAAGTTGTCTTGCTGGTAAACACTCCAAACTCTATTAAAAATTCAATATGGCATGTCAACAAAGTTTCGCACCTTCTAAAAAGGTGATATGTAGTATACTAGTAGTACACACTAACAGGAATTCAAGTAATGCAATAAACGCTGTAATAAATTGCTTGAATTGTTACTCTTTAAATTTATTTGCATAAATTATCAAAAAATTTACATGAATACCAACCAATAATGTAAACTAATACGTGTCGCTTTCTAAAGGTCTAGAGTTTGGACGACATGACATGTTAAGTTTATGATAGAATTTATTTTTTTTTAAATAAAATTACCTTTTTATGTAAAAATTAGATTATTTTTTCACTTTTATTTTTTAGAACATAAATTACAATAACTTGCAGTGCAATTAACCTTTTCATGATCTAACTTTTTTTAAAAACAAAAATAAAAAAGGCATTCGCAAAGCAAGAAACAACTCCTCCGCAAAGCTACTCCCATGGCATCTACAAGCAAAAGCATAGACAATCTAACCGGATTTGATACCCAAAAAAAAATTGTCCTAATATTTGGTAAAATTTAAAATATAATTTTACCTTTAATGTTTCAATAAGTGCAATATTATTTTTCATGATTTAAAATTGAGAGAATTTTGTTTATTTTTTAACAGTCTTTTGACATATGATATGCAAATAAGCAGATACGTAATAATTCAAGGTATAAAGGATGCAAATTTTTTTCAATTTTAAAATATGAAGAGCAATATTGCATCAATTGAAACATTAAAAAAAAATTGCCATTTCTGTTAAACATTAAGACCAAATTTACATCGAAAGGCGAAGCTATGTGGTGGCTCGAGGGGTTCACTGCACCTGAATTTTTTAAAATAAAAAATTTACCTAAAAAATTTAATATTTTCTTAAAAAATTAATATTAGCCCTTCCTAAATTTTTGATATTAAAAAATTTCCATAAAATTTTATAATTATTCAAAAATAATTAGTGTTGATCCTTAAAATTATATATAATTTCATTATAACCATTATATATTTACTTACAAAATATTATATTTACTTTAAAATAAATTTTTTATTAAGTTACCAAAATTGCATATTTTTAACTGATTTTTCCTTAACATCTTGCATTCTTTTTAGTTAATTTCAGGGACTTTTTACTTATTTCTTGATTCTGCTCATTATAAGATCAAATTTATGAGAAAATATAATTTTATAGCTTATTAGAGCTAATCTGGATTCGCACCGGATTTATGGAGCAATTTTGGTGCAAATAGCTAGTGGAAACCAAAGTTGTCTGTTATTTTTGCCCAAGGAAAGAAGGTAAGGCCAAGCCTTGGTTTTGTCCAAGACTAAGGGAATGTCGACGAGGGCAGAATATTTTAGAAAGACTAATTTGTGTGCAAGTTGCCCTAATCGCTACTTCTGCTATAGCTTATATTTAGGGATGATTAGGCTTTATTTTAGGAGATAAAAAAGCAATATTTTTAGAAATTTAAATTACATTGGATATTTTTTGATTTAATTTTCAAGTTTGATTAGAAATCAATAAATTTTCCTATTTTGGAGGAATTTTATTAGGGAGAAAGACTGATTTCATCTCTTTCTTTCTTTCCTGCGTTTTTCTTCGAAATTGTAACAGGGATTTTAGTTTTTAGTTTTATCTTTTGATTTTCTCCATGATCATGTTTGGCTAAATACTTTATTTCAGTTAAAAATTAATTCAAAACCAAAATATGATGGATGTCAAAAGCACAAAAAATAAATTCTATCTTTTTCTAATCAAATAAATTGTAAATAGAATAAAAAATGGTCGAATCTACGTAAATTAGCACTAATTAATATTTTAATGACTTAATATTTTTCATATAAAAAAAATATCTTATATTTATTTTTTGCGTTTGCATATTAATTTCTATTTTCACAATTTCTGACAGGATTTATTGGGGAATCAATTATATGGGTAACACAAAGCCCATTCTTGGCCAATGATAAACTAACAGCTCAATGCTATTATCTCTCCCCATCGACATCCAATCACTACTGTACAATATTTTGAGCAACAACGTATGATTGTATCATTATTCATGAAAATAAATAAATAGAGCTAAAAATAATAAATTTCCTATAATAATACAGATAGGTTTATATATATAGGGGACGGGATGAGGTTACTTTCAGGATGCAATGCATGCGGTATCTAATTATAAAGCCGGTGCAACTTGATTTTACTTATCAGAAATAAAGAAAGAAAAAAGAGAGAAAAAAAGAAAAAAAGAAAAATCTAGAGTTTCTTCAGTAGTTATTTTATCTCTGCTCACTCCCAGCCCAAATATCAAATAATAAATAATTTGTTCTTTAAGGAGAAAAGAAAAAAAAAAAGTGAAAGAATTATGGGAAGAACTCCATGCTGCAATGCAGAAGGTCTTAAGAAGGGAGCATGGACCTCCGATGAAGATCAGAAACTCATTGCTTACATTCAAAAACATGGCGAAGGAGGGTGGCGAAGTTTGCCTGAAAAAGCTGGTCAGCTTCTTCTTTTAGATTTTACACTTGCTCTTCATCTTTTTATTTTTATTTCTCCAAATTTTCTATGTTATTTTGTGTCAAGATCCAAAATATTCTTAAATTAATCATAATGTGAGATACATAAGCAAGAAAAGGAAAAGAACGTAAACCCACGATTTCCATATTCTTCAGGATCTGAGTTCCAATATGATTATTTTCTTCTTCTTCTTATTCTTTTTAAGCAAATTATGAGTTTTTTTTTTTTTTTTTTTTTAATATTAGGGCTGAAGAGATGTGGGAAGAGCTGCAGATTGAGGTGGGCTAATTACCTAAGGCCTGATATTAAGAGAGGGGAGTTCAGTGCTGAAGAGGAGAAAAAGATTATTGAACTCCATGCTTCTTTAGGCAACAGGTGAAGTATTAACTAATTGTTTATGTGAACCATTCTTTTTTCTTTTTGTGTTTAATTTTTCAATTTTCATCATTCTCACTGTTAATTATTAGTTTATTCAACTACAGACTTGTAAGAGTTATCATTTAGAAAATAAAACAAGAATTTAGTGCAACTGAACAGTATTTCGTTAAGAACGAAACAAAAATACGTTCCCTACCGTTCTTCTGATTTGCTTCCATCAATAAATAGAAAATGATATATTTTTGTTTTCCTTTGCCTGATATTTTTAGAATGCTCCCATTTTAAACCGTCTTTGACCACGGCTTTGCCCCTTGCATATTCTATTATTCTTTCATCCCATTTAAAACCTCATATTAAAAATTTACGAATAGAATCTAATTAAAAAAAAAATCTCCTATTTACAAGATGGGGTATGGTCCACTCCTGTCTAGTAATCCAAAGACACCAAAATTGATCAATTATTTCCCTTTTCCAAGGGCTACTCCGGTCCACGTATCCCTTATATAAATTTAGACTCCAATCTGAGGAGCCCTTTCTTGGTGTGACTTTATAGCCTGACCCTTTATTGAGTGTCTAATCGCTTTCCCTTTTCACCCAGCAAACGGTTTTCTTTTTAGTTATTTTCAAACATTATTCTTCGCTGATTAGTTGGAAATGATTGATAGATCTTCGCAGATATTCCGTGCATGGAAATTGCAAAATAACTGTTTGAATTGTTTATATAATTTTAGGGTTAAATTCTTTTTTTCTATTCAATTTTTTAAGTAAAAAATATCATTAATATCTTAAAATAAAATGATTTTACCATACACTTTTTCAAAATATATAGTTTTTTTATCGAATTTATTAAAATGAGTAATTTTTTTACTTATAATTTGAAAAATAAGTAGAATTATCAAATTAATTTCCTTTCAAGATAATAACATTTTCTTTCTATTATAATACTTTAATGACAATAACAATAAAAAAAATAGTCGAAAGTCATTCTCCAACCCATTCAAAAAATTAGATTACCTTAACTCATTATTTTATTTTTAGCCAAAACATGGACATACAAAGTGGTTTTAGATTTGTAATTGATTGTCAAAAAATAATAGTAATTTATTTGATTGACACCGAAGTTTTGCACTAATTAGCGTTGTATTAGTCATCCAAAAGGTATATTGAAATGAAAAGTTGCGTCTTCCTTTCCAAGTCAATATACAATCACGTTCAAGTTTTGTCAAAAATGGGAAAGATTGCGGTCCCTCTTTGTGAAAGATATATAAATATATTATATATTCCCGTCGTCCTTGGTCGATTTTCCAAGCAAATCTGATTTGATTTTGGCATGGACAATTAAATATTTGGATATCTTGAGCATGCAAATGACTTTGACGTTTTGACTTTTTTCTTTTTAATAAATTCGCACACGCTCACATGAGATATCATAATTTAATAGTCGCAAGACTTATTGTTGAAATTGCAATAGCTTCTCTCTCTTTGAAACTTTAAAGATTAAAAAAAAAGCACCAAAAATACATTCATGCATTTTTTTATATCTTCAAAACGAAAATCCACCTTTTCCCATTGCAGCAAAAGACAACATGAAAAGTATGGAATATTTTTGTTTACTGAGTTAAAATTATGGGAAATGCAGAAAAAAGGAAAGAAATATAAGACGATAGGTTCTAATGATTGGTTATAATGCTATCTTATCTTTTTTAGGTGGTCGGCCATAGCAAGGTACCTCCGAAAGAGAACAGACAATGAAATCAAGAATTATTGGAACACACATCTGAAGAAACGACTGATAGAAATGGGTATTGATCCCATTACTCACAAACCAGCTGCTGGGTCCTCTTCTTCTCCTTCTCCAAATAATCCTCCTCCTCCTCCTGTTTCTTCCTCTGCTCAGCTCCTCAACATATTGGCTTCTAAGTTTGCTCCCTCTTCAAGATCCCATTCTGATTATATTCATTTAATACAAAATGCTTCTTTACTATCTTCTTCATCATCATCATCATCATCATCATCATCATTATCATCTTCTTCTTCTTCTTCTTCTTCAGCTTCAGCTTCAGCTTCAGCTGGGGTTTTGAACAAAATGGCAAGCAGGCTTTCCTCTCCTTTACATTGTATTGACACCTTAAAAACAATCTTATCTAGGTCAGTTGATCATGATGCAAATAATCTTAGTAATAATAGTAGTGATTATATCCAGCAATCCACTTCAGAGACTGTTTCAGACATGTCAAGATCTATTTCTACTCCTAACATAGCCACTTATTCACCGTTGAATCATTCTGATAATAATCTTGACCCGCTCAAAGACTGCCCAACTCTAAACGACACTGTCCTTTCGAGTTCTTATACCGGCGAATCTGGCGACTTGCGCAACCTTGTTGCTATGTACAGTGATGAATTCAACGACTTGTTGACAACCTATGACTATGATATGGACTTTCTCTCCTTAGATCAACAGAGTTTGGAGAATAATGATTCACCAAATGGAGGTCAAACCAATTATGATTGTGGGAATGACGAATTTGGTTTTGAAAATTGTGGGTTTTGGGATTTTCATATCTTTTGATTTTTTTTTTCTCTTTGCTTCACGTTCGTAATACTAGTTTACTGAATGTGATTGTAAGATATTTGTTTTTATTAAGTAAATAGATTGAATATAATAAGAGAAGGTTGTATTTATAATAATTATGTATATTCACCCTAAATCAAGGAAATTTAGTTGCTGTTTTGTGATTACATTAATTAAGTAAATGGTACTGCTTCGATGTAACTACTTGTACTTGTAAACAAAGTCATATTAAGTAAAACCTAATGCTTATAATTAACAATCTAACTATATCACTGATAGTATCAAAAAAAAAAAAAAAAAGAAGGAAGTGAGGCATACGTGGAATAGTTGTAATAATAGCTTAATGCACACGTGACTCTTTAAACTTGATCACTTCAAGAAAACTAGTCTAAACTCTCGTTTTCTATTGCATAAAAGATCTTTAAATACTGATACGATAGAACAACTACCGTCTCCTCTCTACGTAGAGGTCTACCTCCCTTAGGTCTTTTCTGAACCTGAGGGTTCTTCTCCTTAGCTCACCAAGGTTGTCGTCTACGTATGATTCTTGACTGTTACAATGGCAGTATAAGAAGAAGATTTAGATAAGCTACTTTCGCCAATGCATTTGATAGAGGAGGAAAATCAAGTTGGAAAGGTTAGTCTGGATGAACGCATGAATAAAAAACAACGACTATGGATTTCGCTATGTCTTGTTGGAAAACTACTGAATGTTAATGCTGTTAATGTTAATGCTTTTCGTAGAACAATGATGAATAGCTGGAGATTATAGAGAGGCTTTAGCCTGTGGGATTTAGGAAATAACTCATTCATTTTCCAATTCTTTCTTGAGGCAGATAGGCAATGGGTAATTGATCAAAGCCCTTGGTGTTTTGATGACCAACTTTTACTCTTAAGAGAGATGAAGGAGAATGACATTGGCAATTTTCCTACTCTAGAGGACACTATGCTCTGGATACGAGCATATAAAATTCCTTATCTATGGCATTCAAAGGAGATTGCGGTGGCCATGGTTAACATGATAGGAATGTTTTTGGATTTTGATAAAGGAGAGAGTTGGGGTTGGGCGCCTTATATCCGATTCAAAGCTATTACCTCAGTGATCAAAACATTGAGACGTGGAGTTCTGCTACAATTGGGAGGCAAGATGGTCTGGGCTGAATTTAAGTATGAGCGACTCCAAGTTTTCTATTATAATTATGGTTGTATAGGACACCGGGTGCAGGATGTGTGAATCATGACTGGCTGAGGGTGTCTCCACGAAAGGGTTTTCGATTGCGGAATCCGGTGGAAAAGGAAAAGGAAGATAAGTTGTTAGCCCAGTTGAATGCCCTGAGTCCGAATAATTCAGAATGGGATAATGGAAGTGTAACAAGAGGAAAACCATCTTGCTCCAGGTCCCTAATAGCCATCATTGAAGAGTTAAATTCGAAGACATAAGTGGCTACTACCACCATAGCTCTTAGCTCGGGACTGTTAAGCCCCTTAGCAACTGATGAACAGAACAATAATACTCTGCAGGGTGCTTCTCCTTTTGATGTAGAAACCAGCAATAATGCAAATATAAATGTACCAGGTCAAACCCCTTTTAATTTTATACATGTGCAGTCATATTTAAATGAGAGTTCCGTAGATGGTATGCTAGCTCATGATGTCGTACATCATAATGTTATCGATAGTGAAAATATTAAAGCTGATGGAGACATAATGATGCTAGTGGTAGATAGAGGGGTAGACTCCCAAGTGCTGGGACAAGTGTTAAAAATAAATAATGTTGTTCAAGGGACTGGGTCGGCAGTGGTAAATAATTCCATTAGAAAAAAAGGGTCCTGGAAAAGGCTAGCTTGTAGGATGAGTAACTTTCTAGAGGGCAGTAATAGGACTGGAGGCAAGAAAACTAAGCGTGGAGGTCTAGACGTAGTAATAGTTAAGGAGGTTGAGCAAAGTGAGTTGGGATTTTCAGCAAAAAAGCTGAAGGCTGATGAGATTATTCCAAAGGTACGAGATGATTTTAAGGTGATTGGGGATTCCAACCTCAGTTGCTTATCACAATGAGTATTTTAAGCTACAACTGTCATGGTTGGGGAGTCCTATGGCAGTTGCAAAATTGCGACGGCTGGTTAAGTTGCAAACTCCCTCTATCCTCTTTCTAATGGAGACAACAGTGTTGGAGTATAGGATGAACTTTATTCGAGTTTCTTTGGGGTTTAAAAACGGTGTGAATGTTAGAGGTTCTAATGGAGGGGGAGGTCTATGGTAGGATCAAGTTCATATGTCTTTGCTATCTTATTCAACCCATCATATAAACTTCAAGGTTATGAGTAGTGACAATTTCTCTTGCTTTTTGACGTGTTTTTATGGATGGCCCGAGCGACGTCTACGTTATAAATCATGGGATTTTATCAAACAGTTAAATCACTCCCCTTATTTGAGCTGGTTGGTTGTGGGGGATTTTAATGAAATATTAGTTCAGTTGGAAAAGGTAGGGGGTGTACCCCTCTAATAATCAACTATCGACTCTTTTAAAGGTATTCTCGATGAATGCAGATTGTCGAATTTGGTTTTTTCTGGGTATTCATTCACGTGGGACAATAGTAGAAGAAGTGATGGCTTCATCAAAAAAAGATTGGATATATAGGTGTGTTGCATCTCTTCCTTGGATTCAAAAATTTGAGAATGCCAAAGTCATTCCCTTATTTGCTGTAGGTTCAGATCATCTTCCAATTATTTTTAAGCTTGATGATGCCATATTGTCTAATAAATCGGCATATAGATTTAAGTTTAAGAGCATGTGGAGTAGAGACCAAGGGTGTAGCCTATCAATCAATTCGGCATGGAGTTAGAGTGGTGACTAAAATGAAAAAATTACCAAATACATTTCCTTCCTTCAAAAGTGGAGCACGGAGTCCTTTGGCAGCTTGAGGAATCAAAGAAAAAAGGTGGAAAAAAACTACAAAGGCTGGGTTTATGTGTGGATGAGGAGTCGGTGCTTCTCAGAGCGTCTCTAAAGAAAGAATTGGCAGAAGTTTCTTTGCGAAGAGGAAATGATGTGGAAGCAAAAATCCCTAGTGCAATGGCTGAAAAAAGGGGACCGAAACACTAAATTTTTTAATGCTTTAGCTTCGAAGAGGAGAAGTATTAACAGAATCACCAACTTGAAGAATGGGGAGAATAAGCTTCATGTGGGACATCAATTGGAGGACTATGTCATAGAGTTTTATTCAAATCTATTTTCGACAAATGGAGTGAATGTTGATACTCATGATATTAATTTCCTCTCTCCAAAGATCACGGATGAGATGAATGTTCTATTGGATGGACCATTCTCTGAGGATGAAGTCTTTAGAGTAGTCCACATGATGCAACTTTCGAAACCTCTAGGTCCTGATGATTTCCCTTCCCTCTTTTATCAATAATATTGGAATATAGTTGGGCAAGATGTGGTAAAAGTAGTCATTGATGTGTTGGATGGAGGTGAAATGCTTAATAATTTTAATCACACTTATGTCTGCCTTATCCTGAAAGTAAAAGACCCACAATTCATCACTCAATACAATCCCATCAGCCTTTGTAATGTGATTTACAAAATTGCCACAAAAGTCTTGGCTAACAGATTGAAAACTATTTTGGGTGATATTATTGATGAGATGCAAAGTGCTTTCATTCCAAGGAGATTGATCACAGATAATGCTATAGTTGCCTGCGAACTTTTTCACCATATAAATGTGGAGGGACAGGAAGGAGAAAATTCATGTCACTAAAATTAGACATGATGAAGGCTTACGATATGGTAGAATGGCCCTTTTTGTCTGGTGTTATGAGTAAGTTGGGATTTTCGATTTCTTGTATTGAGAAAGTCATAAGGATGGTTTCTTCAGCTTCTTATTCAGTTCTATTAAATGGTAATCCAGTTGGTCACATTCAACCCACTCGTGGTTTTAGATTGGGGTATCCCTTGTCCCCTTATTTGTTTCTAATATGCATTGAAGGGCTGATAGGGTTGTTAAATTCGGCGCTTAGTTCGGGTTCCCTCCATGGAATGCATATCTCAACAGGAGCTCCAATAATGTCCCATCTTTTGTTTGCTGATGATTGTTTACTTTTTAGCTGTGCTTCAATTACAGATGCAGTTGCAATTTTATCTATACTAAAGTGGTATGAATCTTTATCCAGTCAAAAAGTAAATCTAAGCAAATCTAAAGTTTCATTTAGTGTCAGTGTTAGAGCTGAGTTAAGGAAGACTATAATTTAATACCTTAGAGTTAATCAAGTGGATCACCATGAGCTCTACTTTGGGCTTTCAACGAAAAAGAGATTACCTTCAGCAGACTAAAAGACAAGCTTTGGCAGAGGTTAGAAGGGTGGAAAGAACGGTTGTTAACTTGGGCAGGGAATGAGCTCCTTATAAAGCCTGTGGCATAGGCTATCCCAACTTACATTATGCAATGCTTTCTCCTACCCGTGGGTTTATGTCAAGATCTCCAATCGATGATTCGTAGATTTTGGTGGAGAAAGAATAATGATAATAACAGGGTTTATTTATGCAGTTGGCAGCAACGGTGTAAGCTAAAATAAGCCGGTGGTTTGGGATTCAGGGACTTTGAGTGTTTTAATAGAGCGATATTGGCTTAAAAGGGATGGCGTGTGCTGACAAACCCAAGATCTCTAGTAGCCCGACTATTAAAGGCTCACTACTTCCCAGCTTCCTCCTTTTTTCAAGCAACTATAGGATCCAATCCAAGTTATACTTGGAGGAGTATTTTAGCAAGTCAGGCTTTGTTAGAATCGGGTGGTCACTGGCAGGTGGGTGATGGCTTGAGTTTGAATGTATGGCAAGATAAGTGGATTTCACAGGCCTCAGCTTTTAGAGTCATTGCTCCTCGTAATTCAGAGCATAGCGATATGAAAGTGGCCTTTTTAGTTGACCATTATAATGGTTCTTGGAAATGGGATCTTATAAATAATTTGCTACCCCTTGTTGATGTGGAAAGAATAAAATCGATTCCAGTAGGTTTGGGTGATAAAGCAGATCAACTAGTTTTGTTTTTTCACTCTTCGGGTCAATATGTAGTAAAAAGTGGTTATAGGCATGCCTTATTTCTGCAAGAAGAACAAGTTGGTAGTCAAGCTGGTAGTTTGGCATCTGGGAATTTGGATTCACAATTCTAGAAACGTCTTCGGGGTATTAAAGTGCCTCCAAAGATACGAAATCTATTGTGACGCGCGTCCTTAAATTCTCTACCAGTTAAAGATATCTTGCAAAAGTGAATTAATAACATCTCTCTCACTTGCCAACGATGTAATGGAGTGGATTCAATATTGCATGTTTTCAAAGAGTGCCATTTTGTGAGAAAAGTCTGGGAAAGTGTAGGTCTGCTAAATATTTTGGATTTTTAAGTCATTAATTTTAGGTGGTGGTTGTCAAAGCTATTGGATTGCTTAACCAAGGAAGAAATTATTTTGTTCTCCTTCATTTATTACCAGGTATAGGTTGTAAGAAATAAGCTCTTCCATGATAACCTTGCCTTTACTTGTTCACAAATATATTTCTCTACAAAAAGTCTTCTGAAAGAGTTTAAAACTGTGATTGCTCAACCTAGTGTTAATAATAAAACCAATGATGCTAGTAGGTGTGGTTAGCAGCCTCCTCGATTAGATGTTATGAAGCTTAATGTTGATGTTGGGATAACAGGACCGGAGCTGGTGAGTTTAGGGCAGTGGTCAGAGATTTTGAAGGTCATGTGCCGGCTTGGTGTAACACCCATACCATACGGATCTAACGTTCTAGTGAAAAAAGCCAGAATTTTTTTCTAAACCATTTAACTTTCTTATTTTTATTCTTAGTCCATTTATATGACTTTTAAGTTATATTACCGCTGACCTATAACTGTCCAAAATCACTATTCATTTTACAAAAATTTGGCAATATAATGGCTATAAATCTAACTAGCCCTCTAAAAAACAAACAATTTCATAGCTTCTCAGATGCACAACAATCAATAACCACAAAAATACATTCCATTTCACATATCTCTATATCCAAACATATCAATTCATATTTGTTTCACGTCTAACTCCATATTCACGTGCGACATTATGCAATTTTGATAAACATCTCTTTGCTACAATCCTTATCATTTATACATATATACATGCCAAAATACTAATTCTAAACTAAACACTCCTTTCTCAAAATTGCACTTCTGTATACTAGTGCTCCGGGCTCTCTTCAGTACCTGCACGCAATAAACTCTACATGTTGAGCATTAAATATGCCTAGTTGTGACTAACAATCATAATATTTTCCTTTAACGTAGTTATTCTAATTATGTAATAATTAGTTTAACAAACTTTCAATATAATTACAATTTTGCAATTATTGTTCACTTACATTTTAAAAACATTTTTATTCTATTATTAGCAATCATTTTCAACTAATACCAAAACTTTAAATAATTCTTCAATTTAGTCCTTATTTACTTAAGTTATTATAAATTTGCCCTTTTTACCTAATATTTATAAAATTACCATTATTCTCATTTATTTTTATTTTTAACCTATAACTTTACATATAAATTACCAATTACTCCCTATTTTAACGTTTTTATGCAAAATTACACTTTTAGTTCCTATGTTATATAAAACTTCATTTTTACATTGTTAGGGCACCAAATTACCATTTTAACCTTTATGGTCTTTTCTTAATTATTTTTATTCATTAAATACAAGTTTTAATAAAATTACCATTTTGTCCCGATACTTTTTATTTCCTTTCAATTAGGTCATTTTTCACATTAAACTTCATTTTTGTCTTTCTTTTCACACATTTAACTCATTCTTAATATAATGCCCCTAGTACAATCTCGACATAAATTTTCATATCGGATATATGGAAAGTAGATCCCACAGGACCACAAACAGACTGAGAAATGATCTTGAATGGCCATTTTTCATAGAATAGATATCAAAACAGACAGATATAGATACTATGGAGATCAAAGAACCTACCATAGCAAAACAAGTCGCCATGACTTGTACCGCGGTATAGATATCCTTATGGCTAGCCAATTATATCCTGAACTAGATTTTACTACCAGACTATTTTTAAGGGCATAATTTCATTAAATTTAATTCATTATTCAATTTTTTTATACTTTTCATTACTTTTTATTTTAATTCATTTATCAATCAAACTTTTCAATCTTTTTTTACACATTCTGTGAATTATTTTACCATAATTCACCATTTTTTCGTCAAATTATGAATTAACTTACAATAATTCAATATTTTTACCTTATTCATAACCAAAATTTCATCTTAAAATATTCAAATAATTTCTATAAATTCTATAAAAATTCATGGATACATATTTTACTTGTTTCATACATTATTTCCCAAAAATTCATTATTTTCTCAAGTTACATAATCCATTAATTATTTCAAAAATATTCAAATAATTCTCATAAATTCTATAAAAATTTATGGACATGTTATTTTATCTCTATTATCATTTTAAAGCTTAATGTAATGTCCTCGGATCTGCCGCTAATACGATATTGTCCGCTTTGCCACCTGTCACTCCACATGTCTGTTTTAGAGATCATACCGAAACTAGGTGACTCACGATTTTGCTCGTGAGGTTGCTTCC
Organism: Excoecaria agallocha; assembly: GCA_037975025.1. NCBI lineage: Eukaryota > Viridiplantae > Streptophyta > Magnoliopsida > Malpighiales > Euphorbiaceae > Excoecaria > Excoecaria agallocha. The sequence goes on along the minus strand of CM075809.1, from coordinate 26,331,895 downwards.
AAAACGCGTCGTATTAGGAAAAGGTATTCACATCCTTATATGGCATGCTTCATTCACCACTCCAACCGATGTGAGATCTCATAATCTACCCCCCTTAGGGCCCAGCGTCCTCGCTGGTACACCGATCTGGCACCGGCTCTGATACCAATTGTAACGTCCCTGAATTCGCCGCTAGTACGATATTGTTCTCTTTGCCACCTGTCACTCCACATGTTTGCTTGGAGACCATGTCGGAGCTAGGTGACTCACGATTTTGCTCTTGAGGTTACCCCCAAAACGCGTCGTGCTAGGGAGAGGTATTCACATTCTTATATGGCATGCTTCGTTTACCACTCCAACCGATGTGATATCTCACACTTAATTTCATTAAAATACATAATTTAAATACTATTTCTCTTTAGGGTACAATTTGGTCAAGCTAGGAAGTCCATCTTACACTTGCTTTTAAATTCATTTAAACTTCCTAATAAGCTTATTTAAGGTCTAATTCCATTATTCTATCATCAATTTAAATTATACACATTTCTACTAAATTTTTTCTAAGTTACATAAAGGAAAAATCATTCAAACCAAAGGGAAATATTATGACTTATTAGCCACTAACCTCTTCTTCTTGTTTTAGCTTGCCTAGACTCTTTTTTCTTTCCCTTTTGCCTTGAGAGCTTGAACTTCCCCTTGGAAACCTACCATAACCAAATCTTTAAGCATAAGAAACCTTAATTTTTTGATCTCTAATGCTTAAAATAACAAGATAATTGAACTCTAGGTGCCTTAAATTAGTAGAAAATACCTTAAAACCAAATTAAAACTATAAATTTCTCTTACCTCTCTTAGATACCTAACACTACAAGAAAAATTCAATTTAGCAATGAAAAATAGCAACGAAAAATTGATATTTTCTGTTGCTAATAAAAATAGCAACGGAAATTTTCTTTGCTAATCCGGTGGTTGTTATTTTTTAGCAACGAAATTTCATTTCCATTGCTAAATTTAGCAACGGAAAATAAATTTCGTTGCTAAATTCAACTAACTCATTTTCGGTAAATTGGTAATTTTTAGCAACGTATAAGTAAATTCCGTTGCTAATTTTAGCAACCAAAAGTCAATTTTAATTTTTTATAATCATATTATATATAGATCCAGTACTCAATTATTGGTAATTGTGAGATTGCGAAAATTGTTTATACTTAATTTGTGAGCATATTGGTTGAATATGCTTCTACAGTAAGCACAAGCACAAAAATAACGGTATTTATATATTTTCTTTGTTCATACAAATTTGGTCAAGAATGGTCCACTTGCAGGTAATTTACGAACAAAACACTAAATTCAAACTTAAATTGAAATAATCAATTCAATTGCACCAAAAGACAGAATGATCCGCCATTCATAGAAACAACAAATGAATCATTCACTACACACACACACACACTCTCTCTCTCTATTTCTTAGCAACAAACCAGTTACATGGATTCAAACAAGTCTAATTAACAATAAGATAAATGACATTGTTAGGCTTTAAAGGATCCTCAAGAAGTGGAAAAAGGAAACAGCCAATTTGAGTTCGCATGTAAATGCCTGCAGCCAATTTGAGATAATAATGAAACAAAAAGGCATGGATTTGCTGTAAAGTAACTGCAACAATTTATAAATCAATCTAAGTATAATTTTAAGGGGGTGTGGGGTGAAAGCAATCATGGATCTCATCCTTGCCAAAGAAGCAATTCTTTTCCTTGTGCTTCGTTGGTTGGAGAGAGAGAGAGAGAAATGTTAGCAGAACATAAAGATATGACTATAACACAATTGCTTGGGAATAACATTCACTGACCTCCATCTGCAACATCCTTCAAACTTCTTTGCCTTTTTCCCACCTTGACTCCTTGCTTCCTTCCATGCTTAGCTCATACGGAACAGAGAAACTATTACTCATTTTTTAGGATATAAGAATATATAATTCATCATATGTAACATATAATTGAAAATGTAGTATATATAAAATCTTAGTTATCATCATATATTGTAAAACTGCCATACAAGAGACCAACAATTTATCATCATAAATATAGATAATAAAAATCAAAAATTAAATTAGAATTTGAGAAGAAATGAAGAAATCTAACATAAAGCCTAAATAGATTATTTTTACGGTACAAACTATTTTGGTCATAACTTTTGATATAAGTGTCAGATTTCTTATTATAATATATTTTCGGGAAGCTCATTTCGAGACAGTCATTTGTTATTGAGCAAAGCTCTAGTAACGGTATTTTTTAGGCCCAAAAAATAACGTTTAGGTTGCCATTTTTCAGCTTAAAGTTTTTAGGATTTTTAAGGGATATTTGGTCTTTTCTTGTTTTCACTCATATAAATTATTTTCTTTCCCTAGTTCAAGTAAAAGGAATTCATATCTTAATCACATAATTTAATAATAAATTTAAATGTAATTATTTATTAGTTTTAATTAAAACTATGGAAAATCCTAACCATTTTTTTATATACCAAAACTATGGATCAACAAATTACATCTAAAATAATTAGCCAACAAAGCTCCCACCAAACAAACTAGTTAAAGCAAAGAAAAACATCAGACATGCCACCATAATGACACTAAAACTACACAAGAAATTCAATATGTCCCCTATAACCAAGGTGCCAAACCACTACAACGCTGAGCCCCCTTCTTTACCAAACAACCTGCTGATCTTACTCTCGAACTGGTGCAAGGAAAAGGCAGAGACTACTAAGAAGAACAACCCAACTAAATTAAACCAAGGTAGAAATTAAAACCACATAGCAGCAGAGATCTAGATACATCACCCCTACACATCTAGGATTTCACAACCAATTTTTAATCACTTTTGAACTCCATTGAGCAAAGAATATTAATGTGCAATACAAACTTTAACTAAAACCCTTCAAAAAATCAAACAATGCTCCAACCAATTAAAATAACTAGATCGAGGACACAACACCTGTTACTGCTATTTAAATAATGTCACTGTTATTTTCCAGCTATAGAACTATTCCATATCTAGCTTATTACATCAAATCGTGTATAAGAGAAGAGACGAAAAATGAAGGAGGAAGGAAGGAAGATTTATCGGTCACCGAAAAAGAGCAGATCTGAGGAAGATCGAACGACAAGATCTGACCAAAGAATAGAACACAGCAGAGAGTAAAAAAGAAGAAGAAAAATGAAAATAAAAGGAAGAATGGCAGATCTAAGGAAGAATACTTATCGATTATCGAAAATGGCAGATCTGAGGGAGAATGGACGGCCATAGAAATTGTAGTGCGTGAAGAGAAGAATAATAGTGCTAGATCATGAAAATAATAAAAAAAATGACAACGAAATGAAGAAACACAAAAGATCAAGCATAAAACTACTTACCGGTCACCGAAAAGTGGCAGATCTTAGGAAGAACGGACGGCCACAGAAAATGATTGAGTGTGAAGAGAAAAAGAACTATGCTAGATCGTGAATGAAGAGAAGAACAGAAATGAAAGAAATATGATTTTTCTTATATATATTATTTTTTAGCAATGAAATTTATAACAACGATTTCAAATTTAGCAACGAAATTTAAATTCTTTTGTAATTTTATGTGTGAATTAAGTGAAAGCATTATTTTTTGCAACGGATTTCAATTTTCGTTGCTATTTTAGCAACGAAAATTAGATTTACATTGCTATGTAAGTTCAATTATATGAACACATTATTTTTAGCAACGAAAATTAAATATGTTGCTATTTTAGTAACGAAAATTAATTATGTTGCTATTTTAGCAATGGATATTAAATTTTGTTGCTAAATTTAATCCAAAATTTTTTTTGCTATCAAATGCAGCCATTTTAGCAACGAAAATTAGATTTTGTTGCTATTTTAGCAACAAAAATTAGATTTCTGTTGCTATTTTAAGTTCAATTATGTGAACACATTATTTTTAGCAACGGAAATCAATTCCGTTACTATTTTAACAACGGATATTAATTTCCGTTGTTAAATTTCATCCCAAAAATTTTTCGCTATCAAATGCCGCCATTTTAGCAACGAAAATTAGATTTTGTTGCTATTTTAGCAACAAAATTTAGATTTTGTTGCTAAATTTCATCCTAAAAATTTTTCGCTATCAAATACCGCCATTTTATCAATGAAAATTAGATTTCGTTGCTATTTTAGCAATAAAAATTATATTTCATTGCTATATGTTGGCCCTAAAATCTCTCTCCCTTTTTAGCAACGGAATAAACCCATTTTGTATTCCGTTGCTAAATCCCTAAAACTTCAACTAATTTTAGCAACGAAATTGGTATTCTGTCGCTACTTTAGCAACGGAATGAATTCCGTTGCTATTTTTTTGTTGCTATTTTAAAATTTTCTTGTAGTGTAAGACTTTACTCCTTCGATTCTCTTGCTTTATTTGCTCAAATTAAAAGATGGAGGGCTGAATATCAATTTAGAGGGATGGAATTTGCTTTCTTAGGCTTGGATTTGGGTGTGAATTACAAAATAGATGAAAGAAAAATTGAGAGAAAAGAGCTATATGGGTTTCGGACAAGAGGGAGGAGGAAAAAGGGCTGAAAATTTTGAAATTTTACAGGTGTCTCTCACTTAAATACCCCCTCACAAGGGCCAAGCCTTGAGCCAAAAGAATGGGCTTAACCCAATTAACCAAAGCCTATAATTTATCCACTAAATGACCTTAATTAATTTCTCCCACTTTTCAACTCCAAATCACTTTAATTTTGATTCAATCACTCTTATCACATCAAAATAGGTTGTACCCAAAATTTTAGCCTAATCGGAGTCCGTTACTGATCCGATTCAATCAAATCGGTCCGATTTGATAACTACCAGCATCACCAAAAAATTCAATTTTTATTACCAAAATATTCTATATAAAATTTCATTAAAATCTGCAAAATCTGATAATTTTTGGAGTTCATTTACTATTTTTAAAAATATGGTCAAAGTCGAGTCAATCTTTCTATTACAAAAATCAACTAGTTAGGTTTTTCGTATTTTTGACTTTTGGGGACCTATTTGACATCGATTTTATTTCAAATTTCAATCCCGGACTCACTATGGCCAATATTATCTGATGGTTGAATAAAATATTTCTCATTTTCAAATATAATTTTCAGCCCGAAAATACTATTCATCATCGTAAATTACTGTTTACGACTGATTCGATGTTGAGGCCATTACACTTGAGGTCAAAAAACTATGATAAGATCATGGAGTCCTTTTATTTCTGAGGCAATAGCTCACTTATTTGGTCTCTCTACTGCCAAAGATATGGATTTTGGTCACATAGTCGCAGTGTTAGATTGCAAATATGTGATTGATTGTTTGGTGGGGAGGGTAGATTTTCGAAATGGATTAAAAAGTATTCTTGCTAACTGTCATCAGTTGAGTTTGGCCTTTAACTCATGTTGTTGGTCTTTTGTTACTCGTACAGGTAATAGGGTAGCTCATTGTTTAGCTAAGTCATGTCCATCTATTCCTTCTTTTTTGTTTTAGGTTGAGGAAGTCCCTTCTAATGTTTCTGATTTAATTCCTCAAGATGAAGTCCGTTTCTAGTTTAATGAAATGCTGATGTTTTACTCAAAAAAAAAAAAAAACCAACGTGATATATTGCTTGAGATATACATGTTTGAAGCACGTTAGTCAATTGTTAAACTAAAAATAAGAAATTTAATTAAATAGGACTTAATATATAAAATACCCCTTAAATTTGTATTAAATTTCATTATTCATAACTAAACTTTTAATAGTTTCAATTCACTGCCTAAACTTAAATTATCTAAATAACCACCTAACTAACATAATTTACTGATGTGGACTGACGGGTGAAGCTCAAGTAACGAGAGAGCGTGAACTCTCAAATATATGTGCTTCTTACCAATCTCCTCCCATCTTCCTCAGTGAGCCAATCTACTAAAATCATCCTCAGGGAGTCCAATCTGTTGGCGATGTCGATAATTGATGAGTGCCACTCTTCTTTTCTCAAAAACAAGATCAAGATATCCATTTGCTGCTTCACGTTCGCTGATAATGATTCAGAGGTCGCAGACATCAATATCTCCATACGGCTGGTTCAAATTGACGGTACAGGATTTTTGACACACTCAAAAATCAATTTTCTCAATTTCTTATTCCTGGGCGCTATTTCTTAGCTTATTTTTGCGAGATTTCTAACACACTCAAAAATCAATGCATGTCTAAGCCTCTACTTTGATCTCAAAATCCAAATGGTAAGTTTTATAGTTGGTGATTTGGGGGCGAATGAGGGTTTTAATGTTTTAGCCATAAGAGATTTTGAGCTTCTAAGATAGGGTATTAAGGGTTGATAAGAACAGAGCTTTTGTTTGAAGGTGATGAAGCTCTAACTTGGTTCAATGGTAGGTTAGGAATTGAGGGTTTTGATTATTTTTATATCTAAAAAATCTTACATCAGCTATGAACAATTTCTTTTTTCTTTTTTTCTCCTTTGATTTTTGGGATTTTACAGTTGATTTTTGTGAACTATTTTTCAAATTTGAGAGAAATTTAAAAGAGAGAAATGGCGGAGGAGCACAGATGATGGGCAACAAGTCTCTACACAAACCAATTGCAATTTTTGTTTTTTTTTTTTTGTCTTTAGTCAACCAAAACATATGCTCCAAAAAGCATCAATCTTCCAATATTAAGCTCGCCTTCAACCAAACCTTAATAGCCAACTGATTGCCATTATCGCCATTTTCTTTCTCATTTGACAATTTCTTTTTTCTTCTTTGAGTTTTATTGATTGTTTGAATCTCTTGTGATTTTGAAGCTAATCTGGAAATTCCTGTTATGCAATAACATCAATGGCAGGTTGGGAATTATGGTGATGAAAATGGATGTGATGCTAGGTGTCGTTTGTGTATTTGTAGATGCTGTATTATCAAAACAACTACATTTCACACTCTATATTATTTGTGGGCATCAGTAATAAGGCGTTTAATTGTTAAGGATAATGATTGTTTAAGGGATGAATTAAAATCACTAAAAGTTTAATTATAAATAATTAAATTTAATACAAGTTCGGGGGGTGTTTTGTATATTAAGCCATTAAATAATGTCTCTAATGGTAAAAAAGAAATCCATAATATTAAAACAATATAACTAATTTAAGGTTGAACTATCTGCACTTCCCCAATAATTTCTCTCTAAAGTTCTTGTTTCCAAACCAATTCCCAAAAATAACATTACAAACTAGTTCCAATTCAGCAGTCTTTCAAAGCTTGAAATTATAAAGGGTAAATCCATCGATAGACAACTTAACTTGTAGCAAAAGTTCAATTTGACACTTCAATTCAGCCACTAACTGAATAAACACTTGAACTTTCAATTTAGTTGATTAATAAATACAATTTTCTGAGTTGGCATTAAGTGTATTTCACCGGTTAACACAGGCGCGTGAGAGAAAAAATATGGAAATATGTTTCGGTTAAAAACAATAGACCTCCCCTTCCATTTGTAGACCCAAACCTCCTCGACATAAACTAAAAAATTCCTAGCCAGTTACCGACAATTCTCATGAGTAGAAGAGCTAAAGCCACCGTTGTTGCTGACACTAGAACCAACCGGAATTAACAAGTTAGATCACATAGTAAACAATAAATAAACAGTTCATGCCTTTTCTACTGAAAATTAAAATCTCAACAAAAGAGAAACGCGATGAAGGTTGATTCTCTTGGATGGTGGTGGAGCCAGATTGCACCTCAAGAACTGATCATGTTCGTTTCCGGCGAGCCCTTATTTCCTTTCTTTTACTAAAACAGAACATCAAGTTCATGATTCGGTGGCTTTTATTCAACCAATTAATTCTCAGACAACAGAGCAAGTCTCTGCCTTTTGTGTTTACCAACCTACACCGGTTCATCGCCTTCCTCCTTTGCCTAACAATCACAATAACCAACATCAACAGTAGCAAAAGATTCATCTTAAAGAAAAAAAGAATATAACATTTTCTTATCGCTCTCTATTTGGCTCTTATCACTACCTCCTAACCCAGCTGATTAAACCCCTGTTTGCAAGAACAAAACAAAAAAATACAAATTTCATGTCGGTGTCAGTGATGGGAACCTTGATTACAATCTTTTGATGCAATTAATTGACAAATAAACAAGAATACAGTTCGAATTTCAACTCAAAATGAATTTAGAAGCAAGAAAATTAAGCAGCCGGACCTGATTCCATATGTCGGTGTCAATGATGGGAACCTCATCGAAAGACGAATTTGACAGCCTTCCATTTCCATCAAATGACCTGGCCTCCCCTGGCTTATGTTTCTTAACTGAAAAAGATTGCAGCAAGATCGGGAGGAGAATCGGAGTTGGAGTTAAGAGGAAGAGAAGAAGATTTAGAAGTGGAAGCTGAGGACGCAGAGGAGAAGAAATAGAGTTTACCAAGAAAGAAAAAAAAATGAAAAAAAAATGTCTAATAGGAAAAAAAGACCGACACGTGCCGGTCAAATTGACAGGTGGACGCGTTTGTATCACACTCATTAAGCTGCATCTATGTAATTTGAAATTTATATTTAAAAACACTGAAATTTGATAGTTTAAGTATTTATAAATATTTTAATTATAAAATTTGGGTGTTCACTCGGCCAGTGATTGAATTAGAGTGTCAAAATGAACTTTAAATATAAATTTGAGTGTTTATCGATGGATTTACCCAATCATAAAAGAAGACCAACAAAAATTTGACAATTCAGAAAAAAACATACTTTTAAAATTAATTAGTTTGAAATTTTCCTTTTAATTTAAATTGCTTTCAACAGTCTACAATCTCAAAGAGAGATCGGATTCCAGTTATTCATTCAAACAATGGGATTTGGGTGTTTACAAGTCCGTGCATTGGGACACGTAGAAACTGCACGGCGGTCATTCTTTTGTAGATTGTCTCCTCGATTTTAAACATCCCACGTGACCACACACGAGAGTTTTGTCTTCTATGTAAGAAGGGTGTAACATTTAAAGAAAAAATTTGCCTATATATTCTGTACTTACATTTCTGTAAATTTTCAACCTTAATGGAATAGCAAATTAAAGATATGGAATAGAAACTTGAACAATGTGACTTTTATGGAGTGGCAGAAGGAATGTACGGCTATCATCCATGCAATTTTTAAAAATAAAAAATAAAAAATGCTCATATTACAATAGACAATTTATCAATATTATAAATGTCATGATGGACTCGGTTTGAAAATTAAAAGTCCATCCCTCAAATGGTAAAGTTGATCTCAAAGTGCTTTTATGGTTTTAGCCATGGTTATTAAACTTGGGTTGACTCGGATGGTCGGACCGGTTGAATCGTGACTCGATAAATAATCCGAGTCGATTTAACATGAAAATCGAAAAGGGTAAAAACTCGGATTGACTCGGAAAAATCGGGTTGAACTGGTGACTCAGTGACTCGGACCAGATTCCGGTTCAACCAAAAAAATTTGCATTTTAAGAAATCAATCCCTAAATTCCCAAAAAATACAGTGATATAATTAAAAACATAAAATTTAAAGATCCTATAATGTGTTCTTTTAACTAAATCCATAAAAAATTATTATATATATTCAAAATATACAAAAACAATGTCTATAATACATATCTAAATGTATAAATGAATCACCACAAAAAATTTTTATGTTTAATCCTAACAGTAGATAATTTTTTTAATTATTATTTTTTATATATAAGAGTTTATTATATATAGATCGAAAAAATCCTTTGATAGTAATTACAACTAATGAATTGGTAATTATGATTGAAAATTTTGAAACGATAGAAATATTTGAATATATAATTAGTTTATAAGGAATAAAAAGCTGGTAAGAAATTGGATTAAGTTTTGATTACTTAAATTGCATGTTAATGGAGCTGCAATTAGATATTGATAAGCACCATCTAATGATAATTAATGTTGACTAATTAAGCATCACCATGTTGCAATTGGTATATAAGTAGCATATAAATAATTTTAGAAACACAACTAACTTTGTTGGTCTTAATATTTTTACATTGATATTTATTAATTAATAAAATTTTCAATGTCTTTTGATATATTATATTTTAATTTTTTTTATAAATAATTATATTTAATAAAAAGTAAAAACTCCGAGTCGAACCAATCCAACCAATTGACTCTTGACTCAGTTGGTAGACCGAGTCGATCTTCGAACCGATTCTGAAAACATTGGTTTTAGCTTTGAATCTCAAGTTAGCATCACCCACCGCTATTAATAACGTAAAAATAACTAAATAATTTTTCGTTTTAAAATTGTCACTGAATTTTATATTATTCTGTGTAAAATTTATAGTGATCAGTTGTCGATGCAGATCATCGTCGGAATGCTGACGTGGTATGCCACATTATCTACTTATACACATATTGCGTGCTACATCATCAGATGACGACAGCTATTTGTGCATATATAACATGCCATGTCATCTACTTTTACACGCGTGATATGTAATATCAGCTTACTTGTACACACATGGTGTACCATGTCAACATTTCGATCGAAAATTGGTTATGATGACTTTTGTACAAAATAGTATTAAGTTTAGTAATAATTTCGATATGAAAAGTTATTTAGTTATTTTTATTTTATTAGACATAACTTTAGTAACTATGGCTGAAATTAACCCTTTAAACCTCCAACACTACGTTCTACCCTATATAAAAAATAAAAAAAAATTAAAAGCTAAAAAGAAAGATAAAAAGGATAAAACAAAATAGAGTTACAACACATTAAAAAAGGAAAAAAAAAACTATACTCTTTTGAAAGTGGCTGGAAGAAAAAAGTTTTGGAGGAAGAGTAGAAGAAAGTAGTGGTGGGTCTTATTTTTCCTTACTTGAAAATTTCTTTCTTTAACGATCCATCGTCTCCATTTAGAAAGTTATTTCTTATCATTCTAGATCCTTCTTTAAATTTTGTTACTTTCTATATTTCAATTTTAATAACTATGATTCATCATTTCCAATATATTCACATAAAAAAAAATCCATGAATTAACCGCATTTCGAAATCGACTTCTATTGATACAGTTTGTTGATTGACATTTTTGTTCATTTAGATACCATAATAAAAAGTGGAATTTTAAAAAATAGAGATAATTTTATTGAGATGATAAAACTTTTAGTGTCATACAATGATCACTAAAAAATGATGAAGTAGCAAAAATTGTGTTGGAAAATGCTCCTTATAATTCAAAATATTAATTTCTCTCATTAATTTCAAAAAGAAATTTTGCATATATTTGCTAGTAAAGTAAGAAGTCATACTGCAAGAAAATTGAAAATTCTAAATTTTGTACAATTATTGATGAAACACACGATGAATGAAAAGGGAGCAAACGGCTATTGCATTGAAGTTTGTAGATAAAGGAGGTCCTATACAAAAACAATTATTTATGTTGTTCGTTGTTGAGGAACAGCTATCACTTTTAAAAAAGAATTATGTATTATTCTTTTCTTAGCATGATCCGGATGTTTCCAATATCAGTGGTCAAGGATATCGCTGACAAAATGAAGAGGCAATGAAATGGACTGCAAGCACTATTTCTTAATGATTATCCATCTCTTACTACATTTTGTTATATGGATTTTAGTGGCAAGAGAATATATCAACTTCAACATTATTTTATTTTTGATACTCCTAACAATCCAGATTTAAATAATTTATCATATAATGCTAATTGTCTCAAGTTAGCTAAGATGGAGAAGTCAAATATTTCTTTCCTGATTAACCGTTTAAACAGTTTTTGAAATGTGGCTAACATGGCCAGCCAATATATATATATATATATATATATATATATATATATATATATATATATATAACATTGTTTACAAGAAAGAAAGAAATGCATTATTTGTATAATAAATGACCTAATACGTGGGCAGTCAAAGGCTTATTATGAGCTTAATTATACTCTAAAATTGCATCAGTATTTGTTAGCATATGTAATAATGTTGGTAATTTGTGATAATTAAGAATCTTTTTAACGTGATAAATCTTCAATCTGCTAACGTTAATGACTGATTAACGAATTTAAATTATTTTCTTATATTTATCCCTTTCCATCTGTTTCACGGTGTTTACAGACTATAGCAGTTTCACTCTCCCATTCTAAAACCCTATTCTTGAAGGAAATCTTTAGCGCACATCATATTTATAATATTATTCCTTTTCAATCACAATATATAAAACAATCATTTTTCTTTTTTATTTATTTTTTAAAATTCTTGCGTATTTGTATGTCTAAAGATCCGGAATTAACGTAACTATCTAACTTCTGTTAAAATAAATTATGAATCTCTTATTATATGCAAAACAATTATGCATAAACCCTAATTTCCAAATCGTAGAACTTTGTGAATTTCATAAAATAATAAATTAGCGAAAAGATATGTACCTTGATTTATGGTGAACATTTGATAATCCAATTATCAAGTAATCACAGTAATTTCTTGGTTAAAATTGAATTTCTCTCTTTTTAAACCCTAGAATTTAATTTGACTGAAAACTTTTCTTGATTAAGAGAAAAGTCACGTTTATTAGTTTTGAGAGAGGGCTAGTTTATTTTTTTAATTAACTTTTTTTGACATTCCATCAATGTACAATTAACCAAAAATATCCCTTTTTTCTTTTGATCAATAGAATTTTAGTACTTAATATTATTAAACCTTAATATTAAATAAATATATAATTAATAATATATATACACACGTGGGCCACTAATTAATGAAATCCAACATTCTCCCACTTGGCTCATGTGTCATTCATTTTTTTTTTGTTTAATAACAAACACAATATGCATAGTTTAAGCTAAATCCTCTCATAAATTGATCAAACTAAAAATCACTATTAAGCAGAAAACTAATAAGGATCATAGCGGTTGTATGTCATTATATCGATATAGTTCCTTCTATGAATCACAATACTAGTTTTACACTCAATGTGAACTGTAATAGAGACATATCATAATGATCCGACTATAATGTCTTTGTTAGAGATAAACCCTGTTATGTCAACATAATTCATTCATGTATATACAATAATCAAAACAATAAAACAGGATGCATTGAAATATTAAAAACATGCATTAAATGAGCTCAAAGTGTCAATCAAGCACATAAATATCATCAAACTATCAATAATGATTTTTAGTTATGCCCATTCTTTCAACATGTGCACTAAATGTCTTTGGTGGTAACCCTTTTGTCAACGAATCCGCAATCATGAGATTAGTGCTAACATGTTAGATTGACACTTGTTGTTTTTGAACTTCTTCTTTAACGACAAAGTATTTTTAATTCCATATGCTTAGCACCCTTTGAATACTTGTCGTTTTTAGAAAAGAATACTGCTGCAGAATTATCACAATAAATTTTCAGTGGTTTGGCAATGCTGTTGACAATTTAAAGTCCTGAAATAAAATTTCGCAGCCATAATCCATGAATTGTAGCCTCAAAGCATGATACAAACTCTGCTTCCATGGTCAATGTAGCGATGACAAACTGCTTTGCACTCTTCCATGAAATTGCCCCTTCAGCTAATAGGAATAAGTAGCCAAATGTGAATTTTCTTGTATCAACACATCCAGCATAATCTGAATTTGAATAACCTATCACCTCCAAATGACCTGATCTCCTATAAGTAAGCATGTGATCTTTTGTTCCTTGCAAATACCTTAATACTTTCTTCGCAGCTCTTCAATGAACCATTCCTGGATTACTTTGATATCTGCCCAGCATTCCAACATCAAAACTAATGTCTGGTCTTGTAATGACTATACTAGATAATTCCGAATTACTATTACTAATTATATTCATTAATCTTAATAATCATATGGGTTATCTATTACCGATGCATATATGAGCATACACATAATTGAACTATATCATGCATAACATACTGAGTGCTATACTTTATCATACTAGAGGATGTCATATACATAAACTTAATAATTACATGCCTTTACATATGAATTTATCTTTAACCATCCCAAAAGGCACAAAAAGAGTTTCATACTTCAAAATTTATCCTTTTAATCCGATGTCGGCTTTGGAGATTGTGGGCTTTGTCCCTGACCAAACGTTCTACCCTGCGGACCTACATGGATAAACACCCGTGTTAAGCTATAAAGCTTAATGGGGAACAACTAATATATATATGCATATGTATATTGATAACCACTCATAGTGATTATCAACAAGCATGCCATTATAGTGTAAATGAATAACTTATTGACAATGCAATGTAAAGGAATCATGAACAATAAAAGAACTGTTAATTCAATAGATCATTTAATGTAATTCATCAACTATGTACATACTTCATTTATTTTATTCATTTGCCTGCTCAATTTTCTGTGGAAGTGGATAACGCGTACTATAAATACCAAAAGGTATCAAATCTGTGAATACCCGAAGGTATTAAATCTGGAGACCCATTGGGTCATAACTATAGTCTCATATAGAGACAAACTGTGGACTCATAAGAGTCAGACTATAGCAGCTGCAACTATAACCCTATAGGCATGCCTATCTATCCACAATCAAGTCTTTAAGTACAGGCCTAATTCAATTACATTTCATATCTTGTGACATTGTATCAACATATAAAACCATAGCATTAATAAATGCAAGGAAAATTTTACTATCATTTATTGCTATTCTTTATTGTAAAAACAACCATTTATTTTCATTTTTGCAAGAAAATAACGCAAGCATAAACTCATTTAAGGTAATAGAACTTACATTTTTGTTATTAGCAAATCTTGCAATTAAAGGGATTCCTTACTGTAAACTTGTAATTTAGGATGATTTGTAAGCTTAGAAGGGTTTAGGCAAATTTTAAATCCCAATTGAAGTCATAAAATACAAATATTAAAAATAGAAAATAAAGGCATATTGTTGCGCTCGTGACACTAGTCGCGCTCGCGACGAATGTCGCGGCCGCGGCGTTAATCGCGCTCGCGACAGAGAACAATGGCCTATATGAGCATTCTTTGATGTCGCGCTCGCGGCAGAAGTCGCGCTCACGACACAAGGCTGCCGCTTGCTGTCGCGCTCGCTATGAAAAGCGACGAGTCGAACGCCTCCAAGCTTATTGCTCAAAATCCAAATAAACTCATTTCAAAACTCAGATTTCATCTCACTTTCAACATCCCAAACGAATTTTTCTGAAAAAAATATCTTCTACAAAGTTTTAGGCCTATATTTCCAGTTTCCAAAGCATTAAAAATCTCCTCAATAGGACCTGTAAATCTTTAGATATTTAAGAAAAACCACAGACTGTTCATAACGGCACATTCATAATCACATTTAGAATTCAATTCCGATTTTCACTATCATGCAGTGAAAATCAGATTTTGGTCTCTTCTAACAAAATCAAGGTTTACAAGTATAGTTTCTATACCAATTGGAATTTTATCATTTAGGTAACTATAGCTCAAGATATGAGCAAAAGCATACAGACTGTTCAAATAATCTTTAAGACATATTTCATATCTTCAACCAAATCATACCAATTATCATCTCTAATCCATTTCCAAGCTTATAATCATCCACAAAACACAGGAGAGAGACACTCACGATCTTTCTCATGAAAAATCATAAACTTTTACACACATAGAAAACCCTAAGTTCCCATACCTTGTTTGAGCTTTCTCTTCCTCAACCTTGAAGAGTTTCCTTCCCTTTGCCTTTGCTTGTTTCTCCTTTTATAAACATAAGACACATCTATGAACCTACCAAGTTATTCAATAAAACACATACATCAAAGGAGAAATAAGTTACCTTAACTTTACAATCCAAGTAAATTTCCTTGCTTTTCACCAAACCAAGAAATCTAGAGAGAAAATTAGAGAGAGAGAGTTTGGGGTTTAAAAGAGAGAGAGGATGAGAGAGAGAATTTGGGCATAAGGGAGAGGTTGAAGATGAAGTTTGAAGACCCTTAGGTGGTCGGCCCTCCTTCATCAACAACAAATATCTCCTTTCTTTAATTTTTAATTGGTCCAAATGTCTCTCTCTTAAGCCAAACTTCCTTTTAATCCCTTGACTTTCCTTTATTTCAATTATTACCCCAAATCTTTCCCTTTAGTTATGCAATTGGGTCCTTCTATGCACAATTATACTTAATTAAACATAAGCATCCATAATTAAATAAATGATAATTCTTCTAGGGTATATTGAGGGGTATTACAACTTTCTCCCCCTAAAAGAATTTCGTCCCCGAAATTCATACCTATACTGAAGAGCTGAGGGTATTGAGCTCGCATAGCTGTTTCAGGTTCCCAAGTCGCTTCTTGCACTCCATGATGTTGCCATAGCACTTTGACTAGGGGGATTTCTTTATTCCTTAACTGCTTGATTTCTCTGGCCAAGATCTGCTTAGGCTCTTCATCATACGTATAGTCAGATCTGACACTGATATCTTGCATTGGTATGATGTGTGACTCATCAGATCGATATCATCGGAGCATAGAAACATGAAAGACATTATGCAATTTTGATAACTCACTGGGAAGATTCAATCGATATGCTACCGGTCCAATCCGTTCCAAGATTCGATAAGGACCTATAAACCGGGGGCTAAGCTTTCCTTTCTTTCCAAACCGTAATACTTTTCTCCATGGGGACACCTTTAAAAATACTTTATCGCCAACCTGATATTCAATATCTTTCCTCTTTATGTTGGCATACGATTTTTGTCTATCACTGGCTTCTTTCAATCTTTGTTTGACAAGCTGAATCTTTTCTTCGGTATCTTTAACAATATCAGGGCCTGTCAGTTTGCTTTCAGCTAACTCTGTCCAGCAGGAGGGAGTTCTACATTTTCGACCATAGAGAGCTTCATATGGTGGCATACCAATGCTAGTTTGATAGCCATTGTTGTATGCAAACTCCATCAAAGTCACATATTTATCCCAACTCCCAGAAAAATCCAGAATACAACCTCTTAACATATCTTCTAACACCTGTATGATCCTTTCTGACTGCCCATCAGTTTGAGGATGAAAGGCAGTGCTAAGGAGAAGCTTTGTGCCTAAGGCTTGTTGTAGACTTTTCCAAAATCTGGAAGTGAATCTCGGATCCCGATCTGAAATAATTGAGATTGGCACCCCATGTAGTCTAATAATTTGATCTATATACAACTCAGCCAGTTTGTCCATTGAATAGTTGATTCGAACCGGTAGAAAGTGAGCCACCTTTGTCAATCTATCTACTATGACCCACACTGCATCATGTCTTCTTTGAGTAGTGGGTAAGCCTGTAACAAAATCCATAGTGACATTGTCCCATTTCCACTGAGGAATGGGAAGAGGATTCAACAATCCCGAAGGAAGTTGATGCTCTGCCTTTACTTGTTGACATGTCAGACATTTGGAGACATACTCAGTCACATCTTTCTTCATTCCTGGCCACCAGTAAAACTGTTTCAGATCTCTGTACATTTTGTTGCCTCCAAGATGCATGGTAAATACTGTACTATGAGCTTCTTGCAATAAAGCTTTCTTCAGTTCTTTAACATCTGGCACACATAAACGATTTCGATAGTAGAGACCACCGTCGATTCCAATAGAATATTCTATCGGACCTCCTGAATGAACTGATTGAGCCAACTGTTGTAACTTTACATCATCTGACTGTGCATCTAGAACTGTCTACCTGAGATTAGGGCGAGCTCGTAATTGAGCTAACAAAGCTCTATCAGAAGAAAAATTCCATTTACAATCTTGCAATAATAAAATTGCCATCATTTTTCGACTTAAAGCATCTGCTACCACATTTGCCTTTCCGGGATGGTAGTCAACTATACAGTTATAGCCCTTGAACAGTTCTAGCCATATGTGTTGTCTTAAATTAAGATCTCGCTGAGTAAGCAAGTATTTAAGACTCTTGTGATCCGTAAAGATTCTACATTTCTCATCATAAAGGTAATGCCGCCATATCTTTAAAGCAAAGACATTTGCGGCTAACTCTAGATCATGAGTCGGGTAATTCTGTTCATGAGGCTTTAACTGTTGTAAGGACCCTAAATAGGCCCTAGTAGAATTCAAGGGCAATTACATGTTAATAAAGTCTAATTGAACATTATTAGATGAATTATTAAGAGTTAAGTTATTAATTGAGGCAAAAATAGTATTAAGTTATTAATAATTATGTGATAAATGTGTAAATTATATGGTATGAATTTTATAAGGTCATAATTAAATTATTATTGTTGGTTTAAAAATATTCAAGGATGTAATTGAAGTAAAAAGTATTAATTTGGGGGAGATTTGTAATTACAGCATCTTTAGAGGCAAATGTGAATAAAGGAATAATTGAGAGGTCAATTTAAGAAGAAAAGTTAGTGGAGAGGTCACTTTGTAACATGCAAAAAGATGCTTGATTTTAATGTGACATGCAATTTCTTGAGGGACTAAAAAGGGCATTTGCCAAAGCCCTATATATATGTGTGTGTGTGTTAGTGGAAGGAAAGAGAAATTAAAGAATAGTGAGAGTGTGTGAAGAGTGGTCGGCAACCTTGAGAGAAAATCCAGAATTTTTCTCTTCTTCATTCTCTCATCTCTACTAAAATCCTCTCAAGAAAAATTAGTTAGTAATTGTGTGGTTCATCAAGAGTTAAGGCATTAATCCAAGGAGAAGAAGAAAGAAGGAAGAATAAAGGAAAAGACATTGCTAAGGATTGAAAGATTGTGTTTTCTTGGCTAAGGTATGGGAACTTAGGGTTTCTCATATTGTATGTGAATAGATCTAAATGAATATGATGTGTTTTGCTTGAATCTTGACATGCATGTGAGTTTTAAAGAATTCTGGGTTTGAGTTCATTGGACCTAGATGCATGGTTTTGGTGATATCTAGAGTTTGAAAATAGATATTGAGATGATTCCAAATGGGTATTAAACTAGACTTATATAAAAAGATTTCATAAGGAGAAATCACATTCAAATTCTGCCTCTAGATATTTTTTTATGATTTATTGAATTTAGGAAAACTTCTAAATTCGGATTCTGGACCAGGTTGGGGAAAATTTGAGATATCTGTACGTAAAATGATCATAATGACATGAAATTAATTTCTATGAAAACTAGACTCATAAAGACACATTTTATATGAAGGAAGTAATGCCTAATTTTATTTATAAGTTTGTAAAATAATTAGCATGAAATTCGTTGAATCTGTTGGGACTGTTAGGGTACAGATGTTGGTATTTTGGGCATAAGTAATAGTAGAGAAGTCAAAATATTATTCTGTAAAATTCTGAGTAAACTATATACCTAGGAGTACGTTTTTGATGAAAAAATGTTGGTCTAAATCTCTCTTTATTTTATGCTATGAATTTTTATAAGTGACAGCCCCCACTGTTTTGGTTCTATGAACAGTCCTTAGTAATTTTAAGATATCTCGAGTTCTAGAAATGATATTGCAAATATTTTTGATGTTTTAGAAACTAGAAATGTATATCTACAACTTTGTAGAAGACAACTTTTTCTAAAAAGGCCGTTTAAGGTTTCAAAAACGATGTACAAAATAAAATTATTAAGCAGTTTGCAGGATTTTGGGGACTGGGTGAAAAACTCGTATGGCCAAGCATACTGTCGCGAGCGCGACACTTGCCGCGAGCGCGACAGAAAGATTTTGACCTATAACTATGCTTTTTATTCCCCATTATTAGTATATTAGGCTATCCCCATGTGTTCCACACATGACTGCACAAAATTGACCTTGAATGCAAGTATACGAGGGTCATATACTAGTGTGTATGTGAATTTGTATCAAAGGATATATATGGATTTGCATGAATTGTATCATTTACATTGAAAATTGTCTATGAATGTATACCTATGATCATGGAAATTGTATATTAATAGTTAAGTTATAGCACCATGAATAATTATGAAAATTATTGTTAATCATATATGTGTATGATAATATGATTGATGAGTGTAAGAGGTATACATATTGATAATCATGCTACAAGAACAAGCTTAATGGATGCAAATGTACTACAGGTATGTACATTCTATTATCATAATTATGGGTGCATGAGCTTATAATTACCCTATGAGTTGGAAAATGATTGAATGACACTTAATAGAAGAGATTGTATGTATGTGCAAATGATATACTATAAGTACAACTTTGAAGTATGAAATGAACATGTACATAGTGTTACCTACCATAGAGTTCAAATGTGAATATAAATACACATATGATAGTCAATATTAAATATGCTATCCATGAATGTTTACTTGATGTTGAGGTATATGAACCAAGAAAATGAAAACATGTCATGTTATATGTATTTATATGTAAAGATGATGGTACCTAGTTGTGTACATACCGATGAACCTAAGGCTACTAAATCTAGTTGCATGACTGGCCTTTAATTGGTTGATATAAGTCGTGATGATTATACATGATTCCTATCGATTTCTTGAAAATTAATATCGTACATGCAGCTTGAGAAATTAACTTTGCTTGTATGAAGAAGTAATATGATTAGTGGAATATATGTGTGCATATAAACATATATTCATATGTATGACCTTACATGGTTGGGTTTAAAGCTTGAAAACTATGTTAAAGTAACGACTCAAAGAATATGTTAAAGTGAAATATATGAATATGTCTTTGCTTAATTGAAATGACATGATTAAGCATATGTGTTGTCACATGTTGGCATGCTAAATTATAAATCTACAGTGCTATAGACTCAATGATATAAATCTTATTAAAGTATATAATGACAATGCTATACGTGACCATGTATACAAATGTATACATTAAAGGAGAAATAACTTGTCATGTGATTGTTACATAAGCAAATAGTATAAATTGGTATGAATTGCACATATATGTTTATGTGCTAGAGAAGATATATTTTACATGATTATGTAAATGGCATGTAATAAGTATATGCTTGACATGAGGAATAGTTACAACGAGTGAATAAGAGTACGAGGATTAAAAAGTAATACTCAACAGTGATTACCGTTACAAAATTATAGAAAGTTACACATGAGTGTGTCTATGAATACATTGTTTCGGGTTACACAAGAGTATACATGTGCACATAAGATTAGTGATGAAATATCCAACCTATACATGTAATTAAACTTGCATACGATGGTCATATGCCAAACTGACATATACATATGTAATCTGGTGACCTGAAAGTGCACACGATTGGAATGATGATAAAGGTATATATATATATATATATTATTAAGCATGCTCATAAGAATAAATCTGTTATATGAGAATGTGCCCACATGTATGTACATATATGATTATGTATATGAACGTATGAGCATGTAATTGCCCATGAAATAGAAAATGTTTTGGCATGATACATAACATGTATAATGCTTAAAGAGGACATGATCAAGTATATGATATGATGATTATATGTCATGCCCATATGATATGATGCAAATCTATAGTATCATGGCTCGGATGAGCTACTTGTATATCTTGACATATGAATTGTGCATATATATGCTTATGCACCATGGAATTCACAGTTTTGACAAGACTTTGTATACGTTCAAAAAGCATACTATGAATGAAATCTTGATATGTGAATTGAATAAGAAATAAGAATATAATTATGCCTGCATAGAGTTTCAGATGTGGATAGGTAGGCGCTTATAGGGAAATTGCAGCTGCCAAAGTCGATCCTGCTGGATCTTACACAGCCCATTAGGGTTGTTTATTTTTGCCCTCGTGTGGGTGCTCACGTGCGAGCATTTGACCGGTCCAAAGTATAGTTGGCCCCGTTTGGGTCTATAGTTTCGATATCTTCGGATATCTACCGTTTTGATACCATTGTGTATCCCCCGTTCCCGTTATCCACTGATAAAACTAAGGCAGGCTAAGGCTAAAGATAATAATAGGCTAAATGTTAATTACAGTAATGATCAAGATTAATCAGTTAAAGTTGATATTGTTAAAGATCATTATTGTGTATCATTAATTGTTGCTTTGATATGGAAAGTATGCCTCTTTTGAATGTGTTCACATGAGAAACCGCCATTCATATGAATTATGTAAATGAAAATATTTGTTACTCTCTTGGGTGTAATGTTTATATACATGATGATGTGCTTAAAGCTATTGAGTATTTGTTAATATGGATATGTTATATGTATATGCTATACAAATATGTATATTTTGTATGTGCATTTTGATGACCGTTGTGAGTGGTCATCCATGTGTAGATGTTTCTACTAAGCCATGGAACATTAGAGCTTACATGGGTTATATATATATATATATATATATATATATATGTTGATTAAAGCATAAATGCAAGTTTTATCGTTGAACCTCATGAGTTCAGTAATATGAGTTAACTGTTGCATTTTGTTCATTTCATGGAATAAAGCTTTGTTATATTGGAAGCATATTGTGTGCTTTTTGACGACCACTGTGAGTGGTTGTCTTTCATGTTTAGAATTCCCCACTAAGCTGTAAAGCTTAGCATGAGTTATTTGATCCGTGTAGGTTTTGGGTAGCAAAGACTTTTTGCACAGGATCTAATTCTGCATCAGGACGGGCCAACACCAGTCGATAGAAGTTGATGTAGGAAATTTTGATAAATTTTGTTTAGCTCCTTACATGTATAACATGTTTAAGAGTTGTAATGTGTGTATATATATATATATATGTACATTATATAAAAGTAAAGACTATAATAATCTCATGATGAGAATACTAGTATATGCATGCATGATGAAATTAGAATTACTTTATATAAATGTATTGATATGATGAACGCTAAGCATGAAAGTACAATAGTTACAGTATGATGATATAGTCATATGACTTGATGAATTAAAATGGCATAGTTTGCATTGGATATAGTGAACATGGGATTTAGGGTGTTACAACTGTCTTAAAGCATAAGCTATTACCTTACCTTCTTGCATCAACACACAGCCCAAACCATTTCTCGATGCATCACTGTATATAGCATATTATTTACCCGCTACTGGTTGGGTAAGAACTGGAGCTTGTGTTAACATCTCCTTTAACCGGTCAAAACTAGCTTGGCAACGATCTGTCCACTCAAATTTAGCTTCCTTCCGAAGTAATTTAGTGAGCGAAGAGGCAACAACTGAAAAAATTTTCACAAACCGCCTATAATAGCCGGCTAAGCCCAAGAAACTTCGAAATTCCAGTACATTTTTAGGCAGCTTTCAATTTACTATTGCCTCAATCTTCTTAGGGTCCACTCTAATGCCTTGAGAAGACACCACGTGTCCAAGGAAAGCAACTTCTTTAAGCCAGAACTCACACTTGCTTAGCTTTGCATATAACTGTTGCTCTCTCAAAGTTTGCAATACTATTCTCAAATGTTCTGTATGCTCCGCTTCATCCCGAGAATAAACTAAAATGTCATCTATGAACACCATAACAAACTGATCTAAATAGGGTCTAAACACCCTATTCATCAGATCCATGAAGGCTATCGGTACATTCGTCAACCCGAAAGGCATTACTAAGAATTTGTAATGTCCATATTGAGTTCTAAATGCAGTCTTCTGAACATCTATATCTTTAACTCAAAGTTGATAATATCCCGACCTCAGATCAATTTTAGAAAACACTCCTGCACCTCGCAACTGATCAAAAAGATCCTCAATCGGAGTTAAAGGATACTTGTTCTTCACAGTCACTTTGTTGAGTTGTCTATAATCTATACACATTCTCAGAGTGCCATCTTTCTTCTTGACAAACAACACCGGTGCCCCCAGGGTGACACACTGGGCTTGATGAAACCTTTATCTAGCAATTCCTGTAATTGAACCTTTAATTCCTTTAGTTCTGTCGGTGCCATTCTATAAGGTGCCCTTGAGATAGGAGCAGTTCTAGGCAAAGTCTCAATAGATAATTCAACCTCTCTCTCCGGTGGTAAACCCGGAAGTTCCTCGGGAAAGACATCAGGAAACTCATTGATTATTGAAATGTCTTGAAGATTAACTGTCTTCCTTTTAGAGTCAAGAACCAATGCCAGGTATGCTTCACATCCTTTTCTAAGAAATCTTCTTGCTTTCATCGCAGAGATAACATTGGTTAAGGGTTTAGACTTAATACCCTGAATCAATATCTCAACTTCCCCATCATTCTTAACAATTACTGTTTTAGCTTTACAATTCACTATGGCCTGATATTTAGATAACCAATCCATATCCAGGATTATATCAAATTCATGAAAAGGTAACACAATTAGATCAGCTGAGAACTCTCTCTTTTGAATTCTAATTGGGCAATTTCTATAAACTTTATTAACATGTATACTATGGCCTAAAGGACTGATCACACATATATCATAGTTCAAATGATCAACATTAGATACATTTCTACCCAGCTCCCCATTACAAATATACGAATGTGTAGATCCTGGGTTTATAAGCACATGCACATCAGTATCAAAGAGGAAAAATGTACCAGCTATGACCTCAGGAGCATCAGCATCCTCTCGACCTTTCATCGCATAAGCTCTAATAGGAGGTGTCGGAGTGAATGGTCGATCCACAGTCTCGGAAACATTCCTGGACTGGGCTTTAAACTGGCCCGATCCACTTCTACCTCTACCCCAACCTCTGCCTGAAGAAGGTACATGAGAAGCTCCTCTATTACTTTGTTTACTGGAAGCTTGTTCTTGTGTCAGAGGACAATTAGCCATAAAATGCTCCGTGCTGCCACACTTGAAGCAACCACCTGTGAGCATCCTACAAGTGCCCCAATGTCACCTAAGGCAGTAGGTACACTCTGGAGCTTGTCCTCTACCCTGTCCTGATGCAGCACCTCTACTAGATCTTCCTGAATTAAAAGCCCCCTGTTGTCTACCTCTAGCTGGAGGGTGAGTTCCAGATTCTGTAGATTGTTCTCCTTGTGTTGCTCTTGTTCTTTTCCCCGATGAGGAACCACCCCGAGAAAAACTTCTCATTTTTTGCTCTCTTTCTCTTTTCATATTCTCTTCTTTTTCAACCCGAATAGCTGCCTGCACTAACTGATGATAATCTACAGGATGCAAAGAAATAGGACCTATCAAATGATCTCGGATATGATCATTCAGTCCCTTTTGAAATTGACGACATTAGAAAGTCCCAGTTAACATAGGCCTCGATGCATATTTACTCAAACGATTGAATTCTGCTTCGTACTCAGTTACTGGCATACCTCTTTGCCTTAGATTCAAAAACTGTTTCAGCTTCTCATCTTTATATGCTTCTGTTACATACCTCTTTTTGAATTCAGCAACAAAGAAGTCCCATGTAAGAATATCAGGTAGCTGAGGTTGAGTCTGGACTAGCTTCCACCAATCATAAGCTGCTCCTTGAAGCAAGGACACAGCACAGGCTACCTTCTGATTGGCTGGGCATTGGATCTCTGTGAACACTCGCTCTAATCTTTCGAGCCATAACTCGGCTTTCTCAGACTCTTCCCACGTAGAGCCTAAAAATTCTTTCGCACCATGCTTCCTAAGTTCAGAAATAGGAGCCTTGGGTGCAGTCATTCTTTGTAAAATTTGAGCTATGTCTTGGGAAATTTTTAACAATGCTTCTCCAGCATTAGCGACAGCTGTACCACCTCTCGTGGATGTGGAGGATTCGGGCTGAGAAGGATTCGAATGGCCCGGCAAATTGCTCTCAGCCGACTGATCTACTCCATCATGATGACCTTTAATTCTGAACTATATAAAGAAACACAGGGATAACCACAATCAGCCAACATCAACACAAATTCTATATCTATGACCCTTGAAATTGCCTATTGGCCAGAACCGCCTAAACCAAGGCGCTCTGATACCAAAGATGTAATGACTATACTAGATAATCCCGGATTACTGTTACTAATTACATTCATTAATCCTAATAATCATATGGGTTATCTATTACCGATGCATATATGAGCATATACATAATTGAACTATATCATGCATAACATACTGAGTGCTATACTTTATCATACTAGAGGATGTCATATACATAAACTTAATAATTACATGCCTTAAATATGAATTTATCTTTAACCATCCCAAAAGGCACAAAAAGAGTTTCATACTTCAAAATTTATCCTCCTAATCTGATGTCGGCTTTGGAGATTGTGGGCTTTGTCCTTGCGGACCTATACGGATAAACACCCGTGCTAAGCTATAAAGCTTAGTGGGGATCAACTAATATATATATGCATATGTATATTGATAACCACTCATAGTGATTATCCATAAGCATGCCATTGTAGTGTAAATGAATAACTTATTGACAATGCAATGTAAAGGAATCATGAACAATAAAAGAACTGTTAATTCAATAGATCATTTAATGTAATTCATCAACTATGTACATACTTCATTTATTTTATTCATTTGCCTGCTCAATTTCCTGTGGGAGTGGATAACGGGTACTATAGATACCAAAAGGTATCAAATCTGTGAATACCCGAAGATATTAAATCTGGAGACCCATTGGGTCATAACTATAGTCTCATATAGAGATAAGCTGTGGACTTATAAGAGTCAGACTATAGCAGCTGCAACTATAACTCTATAGGCATGCCTATCTATCCACAACCAAGTCTTTAACTGCAGGCCTAATTCAATTACTTTTCATATCTTGTGATATTGTATCAACATATACAACCATAGCATTAATAAATGCAAGGAAAATTTTACTATCATTTATTGCTATTCTTTATTGTAAAAACAACCATTTATTTTCATTTTTGCAAGGAAATAACGCAGGCATAAACTCATTTAAGGTAATAGAACTTACCTTTTTGTTATTAGCAAATCTTGCAATTAAAGGGATTCCTTACTGTAAACTTGTAATTTAGGATGATTTGTATGCTTAGAAGGGTTTAGGCAAAATTTAGATCCCAATTGAAGTCATAAAATACAAATATTAAAAATAAAAAATAAAGGCATATTGTCGCGCTCGCGACGAATGTCGCGGCCGCGGCGTTAATCGCGCTCGCGACAGAGAACAATGGCCTATATGAGCATTCTTTGATGTCGCGCTCGCGGCAGAAGTCGCGCTCACAACACAAGACTATCGCTTGCTATCACGCTCGCGATGGAAAGCGACGAGTCGAACGCCTCCAAGCTTATTGCTCAAAATCCAAATAAACTCATTTTAAAACTTAGATTTCATCTCACTTTCAACATCCCAAACGAATTTTTCTGAAAAAAATATCTTCTACAAAGTTTTAGGCCTATATTTCCAATTTCCAAAGCATTAAAAATCTCCTCAATAGGACCTGTAAATCTTTAGATATTTAAGAAAAACCACAGACTATTCATAAGGGCACATTCATAACCACATTCAGAATTCAATTCCGATTTTCACTATTATGCAGTGAAAATCAGATTTTGGTCTCTTCTAACAAAATCAAGGTTTACAAGTCTAGTTTCTATACCAATTAGAATTTTATCATTTAGGCAACTATAGCTCAAGATATGAGCAAAAGCATACAGACTGTTCAAATAATCTTTAAGACATATTTCATATCTTCAACCAAATCATACCAATTATCATCTCTAATCCACTTTCAAGCTTATAATCATCCACAAAACACAGGAGAGAGACACTCATGATCTTTCTCATGAAAAATCATAAACTTTTACACACATAGAAAATCCTAAGTTCCCATACCTTGTTTGAGCTTTCTCTTCCTCAACCTTGAAGAGTTTCCTTCCCTTTGCCTTTGCTTGTTTCTCCTTCTATAAACATAAGACACATCTATGAACCTACCAAGTTATTCAATAAAACACATACATCAAAGGAGAAATAAGTTACCTTAACTTTACAATCCAAGTAAATTTCCTTGCTTTTCACCAAACCAAGAAATCTAGAGAGAAAATTAGAGAGAGAGAGTTTGGGGTTTAAAAGAGAGAGAGGATGAGAGAGAGAATTTGGGCATAAGGGAGAGGTTGAAGATGGAGTTTGAAGACCCTTAGGTGGCCGGCCCTCCTTCATCAACAACAAATATCTCCCTTCTTTAATTTTTAATTGGTCCAAATGTCTCTCTATTAAGCCAAACTTCCTTTTAATCCCTTAACTTTCCTTTATTTCAATTATTACCCCAAATCTTTCCCTTTAGTTATGCAATTGGGTCCTTCTATGCACAATTATACTTAATTAAACATAAGCATCCATAATTAAATAAATGATAATTCTTCTAGGGTATATTAAGGGGTATTACAGGTCTAGTACAAGTCTTAGCATACATTAAGCTACCAACGATGGAAGCATATGGAATCTGTTCCATTTCTTTGCGTTCCAATTCATTCTTTTTAGGCATTGAAAAAGGCTAAGTTTATCCCCTTTCTAAATTGGAACAACACTTGAGGAGCACCTTCTCATCGTAAATCTCTCGAGAACTTTGTCAATATATGCTTTTTGAGACAATCCTAATATTCCTTGTGACCTATCACGGAATATTTCAATACCAATCACATAGGATACCTCACCTATATCTTTTATTTCAAAGTTCTTAGAAAGAAATTTCTTGGTCTCATGTAACAAGCCAAGATCATTAGTAGCAAGCAAGATATCATCAACATACAAAATCAAAATTATAAATTTGCTCCCACTAACCTTCAGATATACACATTTATCAATAATATTTTCCTAAAATCCAAATGAAGTGATGGTATTGTTAAACTTGAGATACCATTTTTGAGAAACTTGTTTAAGTCCTTATATTGACTTTTTAAGTTTACACACTATATGTTCATTTCCTTTAACATTAAAACCTTTAGGTTGGTCCATGTAGACTTCTTCCTTTAAATTTCCATTCAGAAAGGCAGTTTTTATATCCATTTGATGAAGCTACAAATCATAATGAGTTAACAATGCCATGATAATCCTAAATGAGTCCTTTTTTGAAATAGGAGAAAAGGTCTCTTTATAGTTAACACCATCTTTCTGAGTGAAATCTTTGGCAACAAGTCTAGCTTTATATCTTTCGATATTGCCTTTAGAGTCGCGCTTAGTCTTAAAGACCCATTTACACCCAACTCTTTTACAACTTTCTGGCATTTCAACAAGATCCTAGACTTCATTGTGATCCATTGATTTCAACTCTTTTTTCATGGCATCTAACCATTTCATGGAATCTTAACTATTTATGGCATGTGAAAATACAACTGGATCATTATCAATTCCTAAGTCAAATTCTGACTCTTGCAAGTAAACCACATAATCATTAGAAATAGCAGATCTTCTTTCCCTTATAAATCTTCTTAATGCCACATGTTGTGGTTCATCCACTACTGGTTCATTGACAATAACTTCATTATGAGGTATTTCATCATTCATTAGTTGTTCTTGTATGTTATTTAAGCATTCAACAGTTGTAGGAACAATAACTTGAGAAGACATTTGAGGTAAAAAATCTCCACCCTAACTTCTTGAATTTCCACTTTACGTGGTTCAATACTCCCATTAATTTCACCATTTTCAATGAACTTTGCATTGCCAGTTTTAACAATTCTTGTACTATGGTTAGGATAATAAAATATATATCCTTTAGATTTTTCTGGATAACCAATAAAGAAGCCATCGATTGTTCTTAAATTCAGTTTCTTTTCATGTGGATTATAAACTCTTACTTCTGCTGGACAATCCCAAACATAAAGGTGTCTTAAACTGGGTTTCCTTCCTATCCATAGTTCAAAAAGAGTTTTTAGAACTACCTTACTAGGAACCCTATTTAATAAATATGTGGTAGTTTTCAAAGCATACATCCACAATGATAAGGGTAAAGAAGCATAGCTTAACATGCTCCTAACCATGTCCATTAAGGTACGATTATGCCTTTTTGCAACACCATTTTGCTGTGGTGTACCTGGTATTGTGTATTGGGCACAAATACCATTTCTTTCAAGGAATTTAACAAATGGACCTGGATGTTGTCCATTTTCATCATACCTTCCATAATATTCACCACCTTTGTCAGATCTAATGACTTTTACCTTTCTGTCTAACTGTCTTTCAACCTCAATAATAAACACTTCTAAGGCATTTATTGATTGAGATTTCTCATGCAATGAATGGAAATATCCGTAACGTGAAAAATCATTAATAAAGGTGATAAAATATTTTTCTCCATCAAAAGATGAAGTATCAAAAGGCCCACATATGTCTGTGTGTATAAGTTCAAGGAGCTATGTGCTTCTTGTGGCTTTCTTCTTTATTGTGTTTTTTGTAAGTTTTCCCTTAATACAATCCACACAAATACCGAGATCATTAAAATTCAAATCAGAAAAGATTTCATTCTTTACCAATCATTGTATTCTTTCTTTGGATATGTGACCCAAACGTTTGTACCACAAGTAAGCTGAATTTTCATTAATTAAACCACATTTTGTACCAACATTATGATGCAAGGTTAAAAAAGTCTCAGCAAACAAATTATCAAGATTTAATTTATATAAACCATCACAAAGAACACCAAAACCAATAAAACAATTATGTTTAAATAAACTGCAATATCTATTTCCAAGATTACAATAATATCCATCTACATTAAGTTTTGACACGAAAATCAAATTACGAGAAATAGAAGGAACATAGAGAGTTTGAAATAGATCTAAATGATATCCAGTGTCTAAAATCAAACGATAAGTTCCAATAGCTTCAACTGAAGCTTTGACTCGGTTACCCATAAGTACAAATTTTTCATTTGCATTTATGGTTTGGATCACAAGAAATCCCTGCATCGTATTTGAAATATGAGTGGTACAAACAAAATTAATCCACCAAGTATTATAAGGAACTTCTGCCAAATTTGATTAGAAACATACAAAAGCACTAGGCTTACCTTTACTTTCGAACTACGCCTTACGTTTCTGACAGTATTTCTTGTAGTGTCCAGACTTTTCACAGAAATGACATACAAATTTCTTTGATTCCTTCTTGTGAATTTGGGAAGATGACTCATTGACCTTCAGTGGTCCTTTATTCCCTTTTTCATTCAGCTTTCCTGGTTTTTCATTAGCTTTTTGCTGACCCATGAGATTAACTAAGTGAGGTCCATGTTTTTTCAGCCTTGCTTCCTATTGAATTAGCATAGTTTGCAATTCTGTCACATTGCATTTATCCTTTATAGTGTCGTAATTTATTTGGAATGGACCATACTGAGAAGGCAAGGAGTTCATGATGAATGTTATAAGGAAACTTTCCTCCACTTTCATTCCCATAGATCCTAATTTTGCTGCTATATTAATCATTTCAGTGAGGTGCTCATGCATGGTATGAGAACCATCAAATTTCATGGTAGTCAATGTGTCCATTAGTGTTCATGCTACTGACTTATCAGTAGTGTCAGAGTGTGATATACTTTCAACAGATTCCATAAATTTCTTTGCATTGTCAGCTTTAAGGATCGTTGACCTGATGTTCTCAGCTACAGTCATTCATAAGAACATTAAGCTAAGTCTATTAGATCTTTCCCAATCATTATAGAAAGATCTTTGTTCATCAATACTATCATCAGTGAGATCAGTAGGCTTGTCATGTAAGAGTGCTAAATCAAGATTCAGAACACCTAAATGAAACTGAACTTGTTCAGATCATTCAAGAAAATTAAGCCCGTTGAATTTCACAATAGAAAAAGCTTGCGAATGAAGAAAAATTAAAGTAAATGCTGCAAATAGATACATGCTCATACATTAGCACTTTGAGTCATAATATAAATACATAATACAGATTCAGATATTATTCACATAAACATAAGTGTATATTAAAGTTCTCCTTTGGGTGATCCAACAATGTACTACAATAAACGTAATTGATGCTCAATTTTTTATTTTATTTTATTTTATTTCATTTAATTGGTAATTAAATATATCCTAACTTGACATGTTTCACTACAAGAAAATTCTCAATTACCGACGAAAAATTTTTCGTAGGCAATTACCAATGGAAAATTCTTTTCCGTAGGAAAAATTTTCTGAAAATATGTATATTATGACGGAAAAATAAATCCGTCGTAAATAATGAAGGAAAATATTGCCGCCCAATTTATCGACGAAAATTAGCAACGGATTTTAAAATATCCATCGTAAATGAGGCGTCAATATTTCGCGGCTAAAATTTCACACGAAATTTACTGACGGAATTTATTTTTGTAGGGAAATTACCTACAGAATGAAATTTCTGTAGGTAAATTACCAACGGAAAAAAAATTCAGTCGGTAATTTACCTACGAAAATATCATTCCGTAGGAAATTTCCCTAAGGAAATTTTCCTCCGTAGGTAAATTACCTACGGAACCACAATTCCATAGGCAATTTACCTACGAAAATACAATTCCTTAGGTAAATTTCCTACGAAATTATGTTTTTGTAGGTAATTTACCTACGAAAATTTCATTCCGTAGGAAAATTGAAAAAATTGAAAATCCATTTTTTTCTCTGACTTTAATTAAAAACCATGAAATTATAAATTTTAGTTTAAGTAAATTAATTAATTAAATTATAAGTTAAGCTAGACTAAATTCATGTAAATTTTTATTTAGTGACTATATAATCGAAAAAATGGTTAAGGTTTATAAAGTTTGGAATTTTTGGTTTTCGATTCGGTTTTAGTCCATTGTTTGAAAAAAAACCCTCAATTTTTTTATAATAAAAAATTAAATGTCTTTATATGCATAATTTAATTAACATATTTGATCAATTTGTAATGCTCCAAAACTTGAGTTGATTGAGAATATCACTACAAAAATTTCATTCCGTAGGGAAATTGAAAAAATTAAAAACCTAATTTTGTTAGCAATTTCTCACCGTGACACCGTGACCATGACGCCATTTTTATTTATTTCTTATTTTTATTAAAAAATACATATTTTGAAAATACTATTTTATTCATTTTTATTTAGAAATTATGGTTTAGGAGTTTCAATTAGTAAGTTATATATATATAATTAAATAATGAAACTTATTATAAAAATTAATTTCTCCTATGATTTAATTTGATGCATGATTAGAAATTTAATTATTTTTAATAATTAAAAAAATGTCATTAATAAAATCATATATAACTGTATAGTTGATGTTTTGATAGAAATTAAAGAACTTGCTCGGAGTAGTGTTTTGATGGGAAATTGCCATTAAAACCAGGTAGAAAAGTGACAAGAGCATCTTGTTGATCTGCTTTAAAGTAAATTTAACAAAATAGACTCGAAATGAAGTAATTAATGTAAAGTTTAGAGATAATATTATATATTTTATTATATTTGAATTGGGGCTTAGGTTTTCAAATTGGAAGAGTTAAGGGACTAAATTGGATTTTTCCTACCTTCACCCAAAACTACGTCGTTTTGGAAAGGCGAAAATATTAAAAATCCATGTTGCTTTATTTCAAAGAGAATCGGGTTCCCTTTCATTTTTCTCTTTTTTCTTCTTTCCCCTCTTCCCTCTCCGGCCATGACTGCACAGCTGTCGCCCTCTACCGCTATTGCAGCTCCACCTTGCATCGCCTTCTTCTTCTCTTTCCTCCTTTTCCGTCGAGCTAAGAGAGCAGCCCGCCTCCTTTGTTTCTTGCTTCAAATTCTTCATCTTCTTTTGCTCCTTTGGCCATAATTCCTCCATTTGCACATGTGGTAAGCTTCATTAATTATTTATTTAGTGAAATATAGTAAGATTTTAAAATAAAATGAAAAAAATTTCAGATCTAGGAATTTTAGAGAAATTGGAAAACGTGTTAACCTTGGGTATTATTTAGATCTAGGATTTCAGATCTAGTGGGTTTGTTTCTTGAGTTAGGATTTAATTAAGCTACCATTAGGTACATAATGAGCTGTTTGGGAAACTATACAGATCTAGTGGGTTTGTTTCCCGGTTATGCTTATACTATTTAACAAACCTTAGGGCCAGGAGAACCTTTTAACTCTTTAAAAATGATTAAAATTTCTTATAATAAACATATCAAAATAGCTAGATTTTAGTTAAACAAAGGAAAAAGGTCTAATTATAAGAAATTTTAACCCTTTTTTGATAGTAATAACATATAATTAAGTATATATGGAATAAGTTTATTTAATTTCAATTAGTCTGCTATATATATCTCTGTTTGTTTATTTGAAATTATGGTGTTACTAGTTGTGAATTTGAGCTAGTTATATAACAATAGGGACAAATAGATACCGTTTATAACACTTTAGGTGACAATTGACTATGGTTGAATAAAGATTGAAATATGGTATATATTGATTGTATGTTCTCTTTTATATACTATTACTATGGAAAGAAGTCATTGGCACTTTACAATAATTGGCAGTAGAAATGGATTTGTACCAAGCTGGGAAGAGGAGATGGGTGAAGCAGCATGCAAGAATTGCAGAAGCTGGGAAGAGGAGATTTGCTGGAACCATTTCTAGTGCCATCAGTTCTCTCAGATTCGCCATGATGGCTTTAATCAGTGGCTTGTAAGTTTTCTCTTTTATATGCTATTACTTTTTTTTTTTTTTAATCTTGTATGTCCTCTAATTTGCTGAGGCTTTTGACGGTGTTTGAAGCACTTATTTTAGGATCTGTTGCGATTTTTGTTTTCTTTCTCACCAAATGTGCAAGGTGCTTCATTTGTTACAAATATTGTGAAGGTTTTGCTAAAAGAATAAATCTTCAGTAAATGTTTGGAATTAATTTTCCTTGAATTTCAATTTTCATATATTTTGAACTTGCTTTCCAGTTGTTTATGTGGACCTTTTTTGTTTTTGGTCTGCTGCATATTTCTCTCATAATCAGTAGTTTTAATTATGTAATTTAAGAGATACTTCTACAAAGTAAACTATGGAACACTTACAATAAGAATTAAACACAACCTTTTAGGATAGTAAAAGCAATAGCATTTGTAAACTATGTTATTAATTTATTATTATAAATATCTTTTTAAGTTCAACAAGAACATAAAATTCAATGACTCATTTGCCACGAATTGTGTATCAATGTAAATAGGTACCCAACTTATTACTGTTGTGCTAGGTTTCTTATGTGTATTTAGGTTGGGAAAATACATAAAAAAATAGGCATCTAGGTTCTGAAATTAAAATGACTAGTGCATGCTTGAATTTGGAGTGGGAAAATCAGGTTTTGGAAAGCTGAATATACAATTACTGGCAGATTCTTAGTCTGGTTGTTAGTAAAATTTCGTCTAGATAGGAAGGCATCACATTATTCTAGATCTAGAGACTATAAAAGCCAGAGCAAACTCTGTTATTTTACATTGCAGAAGTCTTGTTTTAGCAGTGATAATCTTACATTCATGATTAAATTATTTGTGAAATGAAATTCATGATTAATTATTTGTGGACTTATCTAGTGGTATATATTATTTACTTGTTCTATTCCTTATGCATCGAATTATTTTTGGCCTCTTGAGTTATATAACGCCAAAATGATTAATCATTTTGAAGCTTAAAGAGCATTTAATTTTGTTTTCCTATTAATAACTAAATTGTCTTGCTTTAAAATTGTCATATTCCACTAATTGATTGTATTTTATTAAAAATATCCATGCTGCTTTTTGTTTGAGGAAAGAAGTCATTTTTTCATGTCTATTAATTTATTATTGTAAATTATATAGATTTTTTTTTAGGATTGCAATATATAGAAAAAAAAATAATTAAAATTTTGTAATTAAGATTTCTCGACAGAAATGTATCAAATTGTTGCTAAAAATATAAATAAAAATTACCGACGGAAAATTTCCGTCTGAACTTCCCAACGAAATTAACAATGGTTGATTTTTCTGTTGGTAAATGTACCTACGAAAATTGTTCCGTCGGTAAATTCCGTCTACATTTTCATTTCCCTACGAAAATTTAGTCATTTTCGTCGGGAAATTGGATTGTTCTTGTAGTGTTTGCTATCTTTGGATATACTAAACATATCAAATAAAATATATCAATCAACCACATTCATATTCTTGACTATAAAATTAATCAACCAACCTTTGGGCGGTTCTTAAATATCTTATTGTTAATGAATTTCAATATACTCATGACAAAGAAATAAGATCATGTCATCTCATTAATATCATCTCATAATCATGAGTAATTGAATTTTATTTAAGTTGACATCTAAAGAAAACTTTCTAATTTGATCACTTTGGTGACAAACAGATTATTCTTAATATAGGCATCAAATTAAACAATCATAATTGATGCGGCATTGTAAACATGCTCACATAAACATGAAGAGAAGCTTAACTCAACAGTAAAATATTATGAGCATATAAAAGCAATGAAATCAGCTAATCACACAAATTCTTATTCAATTGATCCAATTAACGCAGACCAAAGCCTTCAATTCCACCTATCAAACATATGTTGTTTTAAGATGGTCCTACGAATATATATAACTTTAACCACTGTCACTTTTCCCTTCCTTAAATTAATTACTATAATTTACACAACAAAATTAATTACCCATCATATAAAGAGAACATTAAATGCTATGTAAATAAACAACAACAGTACCTTAAAGCAACAAGGTTTTTGACGCAGCTAAAATCAATCAATTCTCCAACAATAATGTTATATACAAACAGAATATCGATAAACCTTTCTTTTGAAATACAAGATCAGCAGAGAGAAACCAACAATAATCAGAAAAACACAAGGTTCTAAAAAACCATACTTTGATATCAAATGTTAAAATAAATTATAAATCTTTTATTACACTACAAGAAAATCTAAAAATAGCAACGGAAATTATTCCGTTGCTAATTTAGCAACGAAAATCAAATTTCGTCGCTATTAAATTGGTTAAATATTTTAGATTTAGCAACGGAAATATATTTGGTTATCTTCCGTTGCTAAAAGTGGAGGGAATTTTTAGCGTCAAAATTTAGCAACGAAAATACTATAATGTTGCTAAATAAGGTGCCAACAAACGATAGAAAAATTTTGGAACAAAAAATAGCAACGGAATATAATTTTCGTTGCTAATTTAGCAATGGAATTGAAATTTCGTTGCTATTTTTGCAACGGAAATTGATTTTCGTTGCAAATTTACATTCTTAATGGAAAATAGCAACGAAAATTTATTTTCGTTGCTAAATTAGCAACCGAATTGAAATTACTTTGCTAAATTAGCAACGGATTGAAATTCTGTTGCTAATTTAGCAACAGAATTGAAATTCCGTTGATAAAATTAAGGGTATTTATGTAATTTTTTTATTTGTTGCCTTAGGTATAAATTAGCCCACATCTCTTCTCTTCTCTTTATCTTTGCCTTCAGCTTTGAACGCCGCCTTCGTAATTTGCATCTGGTGTGATATCTCTTTATAAATCAATGGATTTAGATGCTCAAGGAGGCAACATTCGCGTCTTCAGCGGTTAGGCTGCCAATCAACGAACGACCCAAGACAACAAAAGGTCTGTCACCATTGGCGGGCGAAAAGATGCAACAGGTTCCCGTGCCCCTACGTTCACAGAGAATTGCCGCTACTGATGCATGCTGCTTCTAATGGCAGTGCATCAAAACGTGGATTTGCTAATGATTTGAGGTTTTATGGGTCATCTGAAACAAGAAGAACTGGCGATTTTGGTAACTCTTCGACTTAGGGATGAGTTGGTGGCAATCAAAATTTGAGGAAAACTGAGAAAGTTTGTAACTTTTGGGTTCAAAGAAAGTGTAATTATTGTGATAATTGTAGGTATTTGCATTCGTGGAGTATGGGTGAGAATTTTACCTTGTTGACGCAACTTGATGGTCACCAAAAGGTATGTTGGATGATTTAGTATTTAGTTCATTACTATCATTGTTGATTCTTTTTTGAGTGATCAAAATTGAGAATTTTCATCAGCAAGTTGTAACTGGAATTGCTTTGCTTCTCCGGTCTTGTCTAGATGCTACTGCTCGTATCAGGGTACGTTTTTCCTTGAATTATGATATGATTATATAGTAAAAAATTTGTACCTTTTCCTTCCAAATTCATCATCATTTTGCCCATTTAATTACTGAATTTTCATTTCATGTTGATCATATTTCTTTATTTATTGGGTAATTTGAGTTGGTCCGTTGCAATGTGTACGCATAGAAATATCTTGGTTGGATTTTATAGTTTAAGAGCATGGAATATTCTAATGCAATTTTGATTTTGACTTATTCCATAGAATGCCCTCCGGACCTAAAACAAGGGGTTGCTAGTTTAATATTTGCAGCCCCAAGATGTGCTGAAATTCCTAAATTAATGGCACTTGTTAAGATATTTGAGAAGTATGGGAAAGATTTTGTTTCTACTGCCACTGATTTACATCCAAATGCTAGTGTAAATCGCTTGGTGAGCTTTCTGTTGCTGCATTCACTGATCATGAAATGTTCTTCTGCTTATTCAGATCCTAAACATTTCTTATCCACAGGATAATTTAACTTGCAATTCTTTTTTTCTTACAGTTAGTTGATAAGCTTTCTGTTAGAACTTCAAGTGGTGAACTGAAGTTGAAAGTTCTGAAGGAAATCGCGAAGGAACACCATATAGAATGGGATACAACAGAATATGAAAAGGAGCTTCTCAAGGCACCAGAGGAGAATAAGTGGCTAGAGAAAGACCTTTTGGATTGTCAAACTTACATGAAGCTTCTTAATGTTCTTGAAGATGACTTTGGAGATTCATTACAAAAAAACTGTCAATTAGCGACGGCATCATTTTCGTCGCAAATTTTGCGACGGATTAGCGACTGTTTTATAATTCTGTCATGGAAAGGATATTTTCTATTTTTTGCGATGAATTAGCGACGGAATTGAAAAACAGTCGCTAATTATTGGCGGGAATTGTACGTTCCATGTTTTGCGACGGAATTAGCGACAAATATTTCCATCGCTAAATTTTATAATTTTAAATAAGTTCCAGAAAAATTAGCGACGAAACTTTTAGTCGCTAAATTAGGAGGGAAAATTTAGCGCCTTTTTTGCGACGGTTTAGCGACAAAAATTTTAGTTGCTAATTTAGGAGGAAAAATTTTAGTCGCTAATCCGTCGCAAATAAAGTAAAAAATAATGTTTTTTAGAAATTTATTTTATAACTGAAAATTAGAAATTATTTTATTAGTTGATAATAATTTTTTAACAATTATACCAAAATCTAAATTTATTTATTTAGAAAAATTACATTTTTAATAATAATATTAATAAACTAATTATTAAGATTATTATATATTTGCGTGTTCAAGATTAATAAAAATAAATATTTATAAAAAAGTAATATAAAATTTATTATTTCATTTAAAATAATAATAAAAAAATTTGTAATTTATATTTAATTTATTAAAAAAGACATTCATGGCATAGCTATTGTATATATTGTTGATGGTTTTTGCAATATCTCAATAACTGTTAGTTTAGTTGGTGTAAAGTGTAAACTAGTTCAAAATGATGACTTATCAAATATATGCAACCAAAACCATAAATAAATGAGTATTTTTTATATGTATGTATTTGTTAGACGTGTTAGTCAATTATCAGTTCTAATAATTCAATTATGCATGAAATTCACTATTTAATAAAATAAAATAATCTTTCGTGAAATTATATTCTTGGTCATTATCAAATTCTCTAACAATACATGATTATTAGCTTAGAACGATAATATAACACGATTTTCTCGATTTATTTAAACATAAATTTTCTATATACACACACACACACACATTGAACAGCTTTTATATGGAATAGTGTAAGTAAAGATTCAACGGTTAAATATTTGTCGTTAGATCGACCTGATTTTTTGTGAGTACATTCGAAACTCCTTGTTGTTAATTTTGAACGGTAAAAATTAGTTTTTAAGATCTGTAAGTTTAATTTTTGTTGCAAAAAAGAGGCTATTTTTTATTTTTTATGTAATGACCAGTTTTGTATACGAAAATGATCGAAAAATCATTTGCTGTTAGATTGGCCTAATTTTTGGTGAGTACGTTCGAAACTTCTTGTTGTTAATTTTAGACGGTGAAGATTAGTTTTTAAAATCTGTAAGTTTAGTTTTTGTTGCAAAAAGCGGCTGTTTTCTGAATTTTTTACATAAAAACCAATTTTGTATGTGAAAACGATCGAAAAATCATTCGTCGTTAGATCGGCCTAATTTTTGTTGAGTACGTTCGAAACTCCTTGTTGTTAATTTTGAATGGTGAAGATTAGTTTTTAAGGTCTGTGAGTTCGGGTTTTGTTGCAAAAAAGAGGTTATTTCTAAATTTTTTTACTTAATGACCAGTTTTGTATACGAAGACAATCGAAAAACTATTTGCCGTTAGATTGGCCTGATTTTTGGTAAGTACGTTCAAAAATACTTGTTAATTTTGAACGGTGAATATTAGTTTTTAGAGTCTGTAAGTTCAGTTTTTGTTGCAAAAAAAGACTATTTTCTGGATTTTTTACGTAATGATTAGTTTTGTATACGAAAGACGATCGAAAAATTATTTACCGTTAGATTGGCCTGATTTTTGGTGAGTACATTTGAAACTCCTTGTTGTTAAATTTGGACGGTGAAGATTAGTTTTTAAAATCTGTAAGTTTAATTTTTATTGCAAAAAATAGGTTGTTTTCTGGATTTTTTACATAATGACCAATTTTGTATGTGAAGATGATTGAAAAATAATATGCCGTTATATTGGCCTAATTTTTGGTGACTACGTTCAAAACTCCTTGTTGTTAATTTTGAACGGTGAAGATTAGTTTTTAAGGTTTGTAAGTTCGTTTTTTGTTGCAAAAAAAAAGCTATTTTCTGAATTTTTTACGTAATGACCAGTTTTATATACGAAGACGATCGAAAAATTATTTACCGTTAGATTGATCTAATTTTTGGTGATTACGTTCAAAACATTTTGTTCTTAAGGTTGAACGGTGAAGATTAGTTTTTATATGGAATAGTGTAAGTAAAAAT
The DNA here is from genome assembly GCA_037975025.1 of Excoecaria agallocha. NCBI lineage: Eukaryota > Viridiplantae > Streptophyta > Magnoliopsida > Malpighiales > Euphorbiaceae > Excoecaria > Excoecaria agallocha. The sequence continues at coordinate 26,290,951 of CM075809.1, read as the reverse complement.
TCAACGGTTAAATATTTCATTTAATTAGAGATTTAAGATTTAAATATCTTAGGTGTAACGCCCCAAAATCTTTGAGTTGTTTGAAAATATTTTAATAGGTGAAAAATATTTTAATATCGGTTCATGAGGGTCAATTATTGAGGATCCGATCAGTAAATATATATAATTTCAAACTTGATAAATTAATAATTTTTAATTAAACTATGATCTAAGCACTAATAATAAGAAATTAAAATAAATTAAGGTGTAATAATCATTTGAATAATAATAATAATAATAATAATAATAATAATAATAATAATAATAATAATAATAAAAAATCCCAAGACCTTAGAATCCTATAGATCCATTTCTTTGGCCACAAATTTATTAGAAGCATGAAAAAAAAAGAAAGAGGAGATAGAATCGGGAAAGGAACGGAGCAGGGGAGGTAGGATCGGGCCTTTCGTCGCCCATCGGCTTTTCCTCCCGTCTCCCATCGGCATTTCCTCCCGCCACCTGTCGACGTTCCCTCAGCCTGCTCTTCGAATCGCTGCTCGCTGCATCCTTTCTCAACCCCGATCTTTCTCACCTTACCGTAGCCCCTTTTTCTCCGGTGAGTTGTGATGGCCACCGATGACATACACAACGTTAGCGAGCTCTTAAGGACGAGGGGATTTCTCTGGTAGCCTCTCTCCCTTCCCAAAAACCTTCAATAAATATATCGGAATGGGAGAAGGCGGCATCTTTTTGAGCAGATCTGGACCAAATAGTGTGGCGCCGGAGCGCGTGACCACCGCAAAAGGAACACTGGGATCCCGATCTACGAGATGACTGCATGAGACATCACCGACGGAGCTCCGATGAGGATCTGGCGAAGCTCCGATGACGGTCCGACGAGGTCTTCTTGCTTTTCCTTTTCTTAATTACAGCAAAATTATTTAGTTTGCTAGAAATTAGCAATAACTGTTATTATTTTGACTTACATAACTGGAATTGGACGAAGAAACCAACAAATTCAAGAGCTCTATGGAATTTCTAACCCACAAATCATACACTCCTTCTTGGGCCTCTCATCTAAATCCCATTCCACTTCATCGATTCTCTCTTGGTCATCTTCCTGCACCTATTAATCGCTGGAATCTTCCTAATTTGCCCAAAGGCACCGAGATTTATTTGAAGGTGATCTACCAATTCATTCCCTTGATCAATTTTAATTTTTGATGGATTTTTTATGAGCTTAAGTTTATTTTTTATATTTATACAACGCGATGATCTCTGCGGTATGCAATTGAGTGGTAATAAAGTGAGAAAGAGTTTTTGATGGCTGATGCAGTGGCTAATGGTGCTGATTGTATTATCACCATTGGTGGAATTCAGAGCAACCATTGCCGTGCTGCTGCTGTTGCTGCTAAGTATCCTAATCTTGATTGCTATCTCATTTTTAGGTTTAGTTATATTGTATATTGCCTCCACATTATGATTAGATGTAATCTTAAAAAACCTTGTCCATTGCCTTATATCTATTTAAAGATACTGCATAGCTGACATGTCACATTATAGAATGATTTAACAATAATTTGTCAAGAATAATAAAGCTTAATGGTTTTAGTAGTAACTCTTACTGAACATTACAATAAGATTATAAAATGTTATCATATGAAAACTTGAGATTAGGATTAAGATTTAGATGTATCACATTTGATTAATTGGTTAGTTTTATAGAATCAAAAGGATTTCAAGATGTAATTTAAGAATGACACTTTTAAAATGAAGTATTAAGCACGAAAATTGACTTTCTAGGTTGATTGAAGAAATTGTACAAGTTTTTCTTTCTTGGCTGAGGTGTGTCACTTGCCTGAGTAGTAGAGCCACTCTTTCGAGCTTCCCTTGCACTATTCCTAGTCCAGACCCTTCAATGAGCCCTAAAACGTCTTCGAATAAAAAATAAGTTCTTGTTGTCTTTTTCCTTTCTTCTGTTGCTCTTTAAATAGAGATTACAATATAGAAAATAGAAAAACTAATTAAAATAACATCTAACATAGAAAACAAAAATTACAGATAAAATAGGAAAAGTATGTTGAAACAGAAAACATCTAACATAAAATAGGATGCATGTGAATGAACTATGTTGAATATACACAATTTTTTGTTTTCCCCTTTCTATGAAGAAACTTATAACTGTTGTGTTTCCAGTGACTCATGATGTTATGCTTCTACTTTAGGTATCATGAATATGTGGTATGGGGTGATAAAGACCAAAAATTGTAAGCATTATTATTTGTACACATGGCTGTCTTGAAGTTAAATTCAGTTGGGTACCAAATGCATGCCCATTGTTTTGAAGACTTCAATGGTTGAGAAGGATGAATGATTATGGGTTTTTTCAATTTCCAGTAATTTATGATGCCATTTTATTTGCTAATATTTTAGTGCTGTAAATGCAGCTGAAAATAGTTTTACTTCGTTTTCTTTCTCAATCAAGTCAACATATGATGATAATTTTGTTAAATTTCTTTCTTTTTCATTGTTGTTCAATTTAATGTAGCCAATCACTCAGAGATATGGAGGCTTGCAACTTCAATGGAGGACCATAAGTTTGAAATTGAGAACTGGGACTTGGGAGCTGGAATTTATATATCATTATATTTGCTAAGTTCACTGCAGGAAGGCAAGGATAGTATGAATGAACTGGTAAGAAATTGTATTATGTTATCCATAGTCAGCATCATAATCTATTAAAATTTTTTTGCTTAAGCTATGTTGTTTCCATCAATAAAAAACTAGGGGTTGATTACAAAATAACTGCCAGCCATATGTTTAACTTTTTAATTTTAACTCCCAAACTGAAAAATAATATATGTATATATATTACATTTTAACATTATTCTGGGTTTGTTAATGTTTTCATTCGAGAGTAATCTGATATATGGAAATAGTTATTAGGATTTTGCAAACTTCGGGCATGTTTCAGTAGAATTATTTACGCCCATAGCATATCACAACAAATGACAAAAGTAGCCAATTATAGCTCTCCAATCACAAATCTCTTCGAGAGGAAGCTGCTCGTAGTCGTAGAACACATGTTCCTTAACCAATTCTGATCTTTTTACTATAATTATAGAAATTTATATAAGTAGTTTACAGATTATTTTTTTCTTCTTCTGTTAACTGATCATGAAGTTCACTTCATGAACTTCTGAGAGTGTGTGATGCACTCTTGCTTTCCTGAATTTCACAGAATTTATGCTTGTTGTTAATCAGCTAATCATATTTTAAAGATTTTTATTAATTTTTCTAGGTTTATAGTGCGAAGTGATTGTGATTTTTATTTAAAATTTTTCTTTCGTTTTTATAGGTTCTTAAGAGGAACATCCCTTGGGAGACTTATATGATGACAAAGCTAATCTCGGGCATAAACCTTCAACTATTGAGGCTTTATGATAATCGATCTGAAAGTTTCAGGGCACAGTTGTTAGATGATGAAATGGTTTACTAATCCTTGTACACTGTAAAGATTAAGTTGTGCATGAGTTATCATATCAAACTTTTGTCTATGAGATCTTGTATGAGCTGACTGTAGAGGTCATGTTTTAGGTCTATTGGTAGGAAGTAATGGGTCAGTAACCATAGAAATGTGAGTCTAAGTGTCTACTTAATGGAGAATGCTTGTGAGCAGGATTCTCTTCAAACACTCCTTACTGAACCACTCTTTGGTGGGACTTCAACTGAGTAATGAACACGCTGTAAAATTTTATGTTTTCCTTCAAAGTATGTCATGTATCGCCATTTATTTGACGAGTATTGGAGTTATTTAATAAAGGTAGTAATGTGAGTATTTTGGATCATGTTCTGATTTGGAATATGTATGTGTGAGATCATTATTATGTATAGGTTGAAAATAAATAAAATAAATAACGATCATTGTATACAAAATTAAAATTTTAAAATGCAGTAAACGAAAAAATTCAATTATGCAATACTTTCGCTACAGATTATGCATAAGATATAATTTAAGAAATACTTAGCGACAAATAATTCATCCCTAAACTTTACGGTAAATTCATAATTAGCGACGGAAAATTAGTCGCTAAATATTATTATTATTATAATTCGGCAACTAATTAGGAATATAAATTAGTGACGGAAAAATAAAATTAGCGACGAAATATTTCGTCGCTAAATTAGCGACTGGCCTATTAGTGACTATTCATCGCAGCGTCGCTAATTTTAATTAGCGACGAAAAATTGGTATTTAGCGACGGAATTTTTCGTCGCTAATCTGCAGTTTTTTTGTAGTGATTCAAGTGACAAAAACCTGTTTTGGTCTTAAGCATTGACCTTCTTTTATATGCCATACATGGTGTAGTTATGGTACTTTCAAGAGAAGTTATTTATATGCCTTTTAATGTCATATCTGATTGCTTACTGAATGTGCATGTGTTGTAATGAAGTAGTGCACTATTGTTGTGAAAAAAAAGAATTTTTATGTTGCACGTTCTCTAATGTTTGCAGGTAAGTTGACCAAATGAATGATAATCATTAACCTAGAAGACCTCGGGAAAAATGAGTAGAGTAGCTTGGCATCTACAGAGTACGTTACTCATTCAATATATTTGTTTTGTCATTATATTCATTCAGCATCTAAATTTTCTGGTTGTGGTTGATAGTTGTCCTCTGAAAACTTGAGAAAAATCCTAAACTGAAGCTGCAAGTTTAGAAATTCTAAAGAATTGATAATGACTTCTGATGAATCTTGTTATTTGTCCTATATTCTCATGATTATTCTTTTCATTTTTTTAATCTAAAGATGTGAAAGGCTAGATTTTGAAAAGAATAGTTGGTGTAGAAAATATTGTAATCGATATTGCTGCCTCTCATACATAGTCAATGAGATCTAGGAACTTGGTAATGCTTCAACTATGAGCTTTTATTTTTTGAAATGCTTTGATCTTTTATTTTCCTATTTTTTAAATTATTACTGTAGATAGATTGGTATTAGAGAGTGCAGAAGCCGAAAGCAGATACACCAATTGATGAGAATGAGAAAAGTATTCCTCCTTTATGAACCAACTCTGGGATTTTTCTTCCTAAGAAAACCGCCAAGGTTTTTTTTCTTAATTTTCTATAATTCTTCTTCCTGAGAAATTTTTTACAGTAAAGCAAAAAGCTTTAGTCAACCTTTCCACCTTCACCAAAATTTTTATTCTGGAGTGCATTTTTATTTTACTTAATTTAACAATAAGAGAACTAGATGAGATCGTTGGTTTATTATCTTATAATCTATTCTCAGTAAGATGCCAAAAATTATTATCCTCTGTTTAACAAAACTTTAAATTATGTATGATGTTGTTTGAGTTTTTATTTATAGGAGAAGCACATTCTTTGGAAATCAAAACCATTTTGTACAAGGGAAAGTCAGAGTACCAAGATATCTTAGTTTTTGAGGTATGGGCTCATCTTTGTGGACTTGACAATTTTTATTCTTTTCCTTTATGTGGGTATATATGCCACATATAAAAATATAAGCTTAATTTCCTGATTATTGGGATGAAAATTTAAAATTGGTTCGCTGACTACTTAATTTATTTGGATTATTGAATGGTATCTCCACTGATAGGATTTTTTATGTGAGGTAAGTATTAGCTGTGAATGTAGAAACACGTCATCTTACCAACTATTCTTTATCTCATAAAGTAAGCATTTGTTTTTTACTTTTACATAATTATTATTAATTGATATCAATGGATTTATTTTATTGTTTTTGGCATTAATTAATTGTTAATATAATAATATTTAGGTTAAAGGGTAGATATTGAATGATAGAGGAGAAATTACGACTTTAAAGCCATGTTTGCTCACAATGGTTGAAGGTAGGTGAACTCATTTTTACCAATAATTCAGCCTATGAGAATCTCCTTTTTTTTTAATTTTACTATTCAATTAATCACATGTACAAATGGAGTTCAATTTGAATTTGAAATTGCTAAAGCATGTGCCATTTATAATAATCCGTTTGTTATAGAGTATTGTTTGGTGTATAGTTGACTTTTCTAATCTAGGAACAAAATCACAATGGCTGATTTATTTCCTTTATTATAGTTTTTTTATTATTATAGATTTGCTTCCTTTTCAGCATTTTTTTATTTGTAAATGCTTGTACTCTAGACTAATAATTCACAAGAAAGTCTTCCTCTATTTTCTGCTCTGCTATACTATATGTTATAGCATATTCTTCTATCTCCATTCTTTGTTTAGTATTAAATCAATGTTTATTGATGATTGATGTTTTGGTTTGCGGTTTTTCTCTTTGAATTTTAATTCCATGTAATGGAGCCACTAAAGGCACTACAAGTGGGTTTCTAAGTTAAAATTGTGAAAATTGTATAACGGCATTTGCAAAATAATTGGCAGCTTATTTTCTTAATGTTTGGGTTGTGTTTTTCTTAAAGTTTTTCATTGATGTTAATTGTGATTAAAGAAAATCTTATTCCTTCTTGTGCTGTTGGCGAATCTATTGTTTTCTACAATAAGATGTAAGGGTCTCTATAAAGTTCATCAGTTAGGGGTCTCTATCTACCCTAAAGTCTCATTTATTATGGCAGTTAAAATAGCTCATATGGATTTCCTTTAGCATAGAATGAGGGTACCAAACCTTGTAATAGATTTATGCAAAGCTAGATGCTTGTTAGTTGACAGTTACTGTTTTTCTTTATAGCTTGTAATGTTGTTCACAGCTATATTTTTGAAAATTTGTATTCCTAATTTCATTTTAATGTACCTCTATATTCTTTTGAAATGTTTCCTTAAATGGTTGCTTGAAGGGAATTCGTGTGTTTCTTTGCTTGAAGATTTTAAAAGGCCAGGGCATGTATTTCCTCTTATGTACCTCTATATTATTTCGAAATGTTTCCTTTATTATTACTGCATCATTTGTGTGTTTTTTATAAATTTTGAAAGCAATCAAGAAGAAAATGTAAGATTTTGATATTTTTTTATGTTGCATATTTCTGTTTAGGTTCGTCTTGTTCGTTTGAAAGCAATTAACCTATAATTCATTGTAATCTACTTTTCTTTAAACTTCTATTTAGTTGTTTTATCTGTATGCAGGCTGTGTCGGATATGCAAATTGTTAATGAGGATTCTGAATCATCTATGGGGGAGGAAGAGCAAGGAGAATCTGCAAAGCGATAAGGAAACTAAAGAGAAAAATGCCAAGCTACGGAAGTCTGCTTTAGATAAATAGGAGAAAACAAGTGAGGATTCCTTTTTAGGCTAGGAAAGTCTTACATTTGCATTTTTCATGATGAAATGCAATTTTTTTTTATAGTAGTGCCATTAGGCATCTTATGATTGTTTTAATTTTGTACTAACTTTAAAGAGTACATACTCCAGAATCGTAGAAATCTCAATCAAGGACTTGAATTTTTTTCTTAGTTGATATTTGTGTATGTTTAAAATCAGTTTGTTAACTTAATCTTTCAGATGATTTTGTTAACTTAATCTTTCAGTTGTGTCTCTCTCCTACTCACTTTTTATCTCTTTGTATAATGTGTTGTTGTTTTCTGTTTAGCATTGCGATGGAATGCTTTTATTTTTAGAATTCCAAGCTTAATCTAATAATGGCATAAATAATTAAAAAATTGTAATAATGTTTAGCGACGAACAGTACCGTCGTTAAGTTTTTTACGTTTCAATTTCGTTGCTAAATTTAGCAATGGAATCTCAATTTCGTTGCTAAATTTAGCAATGGAATCTCAATTTCGTTGCTAAATTTAGCAACGAAAATATTTATTCCATTACTAAAATTGACCAATTCACCGAATCTTGCATTGTTGAGGTTAGCAACCAAATTCAATTTCCGTTGCTAAATTTAGCAATGGAATAAAATATCCGTTGCTAAAAATAGCAATGGAATAAATTTTCCGTTGCTAAAAATAGCAATTGCCTAATTAGCAACCGAAATTTCGGTTGCTAATTTTCATTGCTGTTTTTTATTAGCAACGAAAAATTTGACATTTTTCGTTGCTAATTTCCATTGCTAAATTGTAATTTTCTTATAGTGTTATATGAAAAACAATTATGCATAAACCTTAATTCCCAAATCGTAGAACTTTGTGCACTACAAGAAATTCTTGAAATAGCAACGGAAAAATAGCAACAGAATTGATTCCATTGCTAATTTAACAACGGAAAAAAAATTCCGTTGCTATTTAGCAACGAAATTGATTCCGTTGCTATTTAGCAACGAAATATATTTTTCGTTGCTAAAATTGGTTGATTTTTATAAAATTAGCAACCGAAAAAAATTTGGTTAGCTTCCGTTTCTAAAAGTGGAGGGAATTTATGGTGCCATTATTTAGCAACGAAAATTAGCAACGGAATTTGAATTCCGTTGCTAATTAAGGCGGCATAAAATGGCGGATAAAATTTGGGATGGAAAATAGCAACGAAATTTAATTCCGTTGCTAATTAGCAACCGAAAATTTATTCGGTTGCTAAATTAGCAACGGAATACAAATTTGGTTGCTAAATTAGCAACGAAATTAAATTTCCGTTGCTAAATTGCACTTTCAAAGAAAAATACTATTTAGCAACCAAAATTTTTTTCGGTTGCTAAAATAGCAACGGAAATTAATTTTCGTTGCTAAATAGCAACCGATATTAATTCGGTTGCAAAAATAGCAACGGAATTAGAATTCGTTGCTAAAGTAGGGGCATTTAAGTAATTTTACCTTTGTTAGAATTATATTTAGCAACCGAAATTTTTTTCTGTTGCTAAAATCGCAACGAAAATATTTTTTCGTTGCTAAATAGCAACGGAATTTTATTCAGTTGCAAAAATAGCAACGGAATTAAATTCCGTTGCTAAATTAGGGGCATTTAAGTAATTTTACCTTTGTTAGAACTATAAATTATGAAAACCCTAGGTTTTCATCTCATTCATCACACCGGCATCCCTATCTCTGTCTCTCTAACAAAGCAGTCGACGGCTCCTCCCTCACACACCGCGCGTCGCCCCTCTGTCTCTCTCTCCAGCAAGGAAGTCGACGGCAGGCATCTCAACTTGTTATAACTCGCCACAGACGACAAATTTTGGGTATGAATTTTATTTTCTTTTTTTCGAAATCTAGGTGGTGTACGCGAATGATTACCAAGTTTGGGTGGCAAAATATTAAACAAGGCATTATTATATATATTATAACTGGTGAAGAAGGATGAGGCAGTTCAATATTGATGGCTGAAAGTGGGTTAGCATTTTGTGAAACAGAAATATCATCAATAGAAATAATTATAAATTAAAAGGAGAAATGATTAATTATCTTTTTCTTATTAGTGATGTTTTATTTTGTCAAATAAAAAATCGTAATGTTTTGAGCTTCAAGTTTCAATGTATATAGAAATAAAAGGAGAAAAATATACAAATCGTATACCTGCTTTAATCAATTTTCAAATATCCTCTTGCCTTTGGACCCTTTTATGCATTCATCTGCAATGAGCTTCAAGTTTCAATGCCTTGTTTAATAGTTTGCCACCTAAACTTGGTATAAATTTATTTTTTTATAAGTCCAAGCGTATGCATTATCTAATAGTTTCAGGTTGTAACGTCACAGCTTCTGCAATTTATGTTTATGTTCTCTTAGACTTAAAAATGACTCAGTTACTAGCTGCCTTATACAAGTATAAAAATGACTCAGATACTAGCTACCTTATACAAGTGGATACTGATGATACTGCAATTTGGATTGTGTTTTTTTTTTGCAGGGAACCCCTTTTTTGCTGCTGAGTTCTCATTGGGTTTGCCACTATCTTGTGATATAATTTTTGGCAGAGCTTGTTAGAACATGAAACCCGATTCTGGTATGGAATCTTTCTGTTGTTGAAAAGTAAATATTTTACTGCTTTTAAGTTCTAGTATACCCATATAATGAGTGAAGGTGGGATGCTCTTGCCTAAAAAAATTGGTTGTATTTGGTTGGCAGTATTATATCTTTTTTATTCCATATTGTCATGAAGTTGTGATTTTTGTTTTTCATTCTTTTTGTTATTAGTTGCACTTCAAAATATAGTTAGCTAGTTGATTGCTAAACCAGTATGGAATTCACTCATTTTTATAGGCATCGTTATTGAATTAATAGTTGCTGCCAGTGATAGCTTATTTCTTTTAGCACTTAAATTTACTTAACAATGTAAAGATGATTTATTTGTTTTATACAGTTTTTTATTTAAATTCAATGTATATAAAATTGAAACATTGATCGGTTGCTTAAGCATATGGAAACTAGATGCATGTGCTGATTGCTCTTTTTCTTGTTTTTTGAAGAAATGGATCCCCGCTGTAAAGGAGCAGTGGTTGTTGATAGCAACTCATGTTGAACCTCAGGTGCAATCACTCACAGCAAAAGCAGTTGAAGTTTATGAAACTTCAAGGACTACGATAACTCTACACATCATCAGAGTACAAGAAATTGTTGATCCTTACTTTCGGGTTTCAATATTCTGGCATGTGAAACATTGTTATATATTTGCTGTCTTAAGCTTCATCTAAAGTGTAATTGTATTATAGGAAGCCAAGAAATTCAGCAAGCCATACATTGATCAGGCTGCCACTGTCACAAAGCCCCATGTTGACAAAGTTAGGGTGGCTTTGAAGCCCTACACAAAGTAGGTAGTTCATGCTTATGGGCAATTTCTAGAGTCTGCAACCACTTACCATAATCAGGTGTGATTAATGGTGTTTATGCTTCAGTTTTGTTGCGCAATGTTTAATATTGAGTATGTTAATAAGATGAATTTTTGGATTTCTAGTTTTCCACTATTATTGGGCAATGATGTGAAGTCAGGACTTCAGTTCTTTATCTATATATTTACTTCTATCTCATATAAACTGCAATTATAGAATAAGTTCAGTCCTATTAAAACTTGCAATTTTTTTTATCCAAGGTGAAAGGCACTGTAAAAGAAACACTGCATAAGCACGAGTTAACAAGACCTCTTGCGACTAAGGAGTTTATATGGTTTGCGGTATGGATTATTGACTGTATATTCTGAGTGAGGACCATATGGCCTTATATGTTGCTTCTTGACTTGCGAAATAATATAATGCAACTTAAGTGTCATTGCCTGTGATGTTTTGTTTCAGAAGGCATCAATATTATCAATTTTTGACTTCTTACTTGTAACACCCTTACTGAACAGTCTAACTGAAACAAGTGATAAGTTGGAAAATTTTTTTTTCCAAGGAGCATTTGTCAAATACTGGTCATTGACCCTTTGAGGAGCAATGCACTGAGTGACAATTCCAAAATCAGCAAGATTTTTCTTTTGAATCTTAACTATCCCATTGACCTAGGCTTGACCAAAAGAAATACTTATAAATTAAGTAAGCCGATAAAGCTATAATTGTCCAAGTGACTGAATACCAAATAAAAATCCAGCAATATAACGGCTAAAAACTCATCTAACCCACCTGCAAATCAGAAAATTCCTCAGCCCTTCAGGGCACAACATTACAAAAATAATTTCACTAAACATCTCACACATCAATTCTCATTATTATTCACATGTCCTAAGATGATTCAATATTACATATTACACTCTTAAACCGCTATAACATTCCAAAGTAAAGAACAATATACATTGAAATCATCTCGCTACAACTGTAAACCCTGATGGAGATCTGCCCACACTAAATCCTTTCTTCTGATGGTTGAGCCATAGTAGCTGTTTAACCCAAAATAAGATTATCCTGTTACCTACACGAATAACAAAACCCGTGCTAAGCTATAAAGCTTAGTAGGGAACAACAAATATTTTATAGAAGAAATTTCCTATAAGGATCAACAATTACTGCCTAAGCACTAAGATATACCACAAATACGTATAGCAATTGTAATAAATGATATTCTTTTATATATATATATATATATATATATATTGTGCTGATAATATACAAATTTTAGATAATTCTCACAACCTTACCAGTTACCTTGTTGAAAACCATTTCTTCTTTATCTACATAGCTATTACCAATACACATGTTAGTTTCACTTTTATTTCCTTATAAATCAATATTAAATCATTCAATCACACATATAAGTGAATGATTACATATCAATTTCTCAAAGTCAAGCAAAACATATAATCAAACCTAAAAGCATTGCCATGCACAACTCGTAGTGTATATCTTATAAATCCAATTGTAACTAATCTTCAAAAAACACATCAGTGTCCATATACATATATAATTGTAGTAATTAAATCACCATCTAGAGATGCACCATATTCAAGAAAAACATCAGGAAGCAAGCAAGAATTAACTTGAAATACTAAATAAAGGTTAATTTATCACATGGCATCCATTTACCAAAAAGGAAAAATGCTGAGAAACATCTTCAAAGAGTTAAAACCTACGTACAATTTCATATGCATACCTTTGAAAATTCTAAATACAAATGAGATACAGGATATGCCCTGGTAGTTTAGATTACTTATACCGTTACACTATATTGAAATTAGTCTGCCTAAGTTCCAAAAGTGGATAACGGGATCAGAGGATATCCGAAGATATCAAACAGAGGATATCCAAAGATATCAAACAGAGGATCCCCACGGGATCAAACAATGGTCCAATAAGGACAATCAGAAGTCCACGAAGGACAAAGACCCAAACGGGATCAACAGAAGCAGCTGCAATATCCCTATAGGCGCCTATTCAATCCACGACTGAACTATGACTGCAGGCTAACAGATACATAACTTCCTTTCCAAAAGCTTTAAATATCATTTAGACATATCATGGCCTGTCAGCCAATATCAATGTATATGTATACACATAATAAAATCAAATCTCCAGAAGCATTTAACCAACTCTAAATCTTGCCAATACAAGGTTAAAATATCGAATCAAGCATAAAATGCATTAAAATTACTACTTTATAAAAATAAAAGCTTTACACATTACAAACATGGAGGAATCTGTCATTTAACCATGCCTCTCACATGCTTTCTGATTTAGATTGATACCTTTACGAACTTTAATTATGCCAATCACCCAACATAACCTTTAAGCATGTTATACTTGAATCAAATAATCACATAGTTATGCAAGATAGTGTATAGAGAAATAAAACCTAAAAGAGCCTAAATATCATATAAAGGATGTACCATTTTTAGTGCACAATACATACTTGCGCAAATCATATAATACTTATATAGTCTCTTATAAATAATTATATAAAAAGAAATACAATCTGGTATAGTATTGCATACGATTCTTTAGCAAGATTTCCACGAATGAACACGTGTCATTGTAGTTATATACATTAATACAATAATCGATGGCACCACAAGTGCATAACCATGCTATTACACATATGAAAACATCAGTATACCTCATTTCATAATCACCAAAATCAAACTTCATTTATTAATTATGCCCATTATTGTATAAAATGAGGTTATCTTATATTCTATATACCTTTCTTTCTTAATAATAAGTTATTCCAAAAACATGCATTATGATTTAAAAAAAAAAACAGGTTGAGCATATATCATACAGTCATACTTACTCAAGCACTATATTATGATATTTGTCAAAATACACATGAATAACTTATTAAACACATATAACTTACTCGTGTATGTGATATCACTCAAGCATACCACTATTTCATGAAAGCGTACCTTTCTGATACATCAAAGCTATTTTCCACGCCCTTTTATACTTGTTTATATCATCTTCCATTCGTACTCAATTAATATATTTATCAAGTCAATGCAATTGTCATCATACTATATCTCATAATATCATTTCTCAATATTAGGTATAAGCTAATTGAACATCTAGGCATACGTCATAATCATACATGCATATATATATACCATTTTTCAATTTCATGCCCCCTTTGGATAGGTTTAAAACATGCAATACTGCAATTATTTATACCCATACAATTACATGCACATTTAGCCACAACTGAACTCTATTTGCCGGCATTAATGATGTTCATACACATTTCAATTATCATGCTTGTGCTTTTACTGAATAATCTAGCACATGTACGTTTATATCATAAAATACACAACTATCGGTATATATATACATGTACCTTTAATTTCCAAATATCAATATAAGTAACTGTAAATATCCATCACTACAACTATATAGTTTCGTATGATGACATATAAGCATAAGCATGCAGGCATATTCATGTTATTTCAATTAAGTATTAAACAACATGCTTGTTCAAGTGTTTACTATATAACATATTTTATCAAACTCACATATATTTACCATATGATGTTATTATGTTTTTATGTATTTATACTATATTACGTACTAACTCTTAACTGTTAATTAATTTCAAGTTCTTTGAAATTTTCCTCCTTACAAGATTTCAACATCATAGTCATATATATCTATCATGCTTACTTTAATTTCATTAATTCACAATTTCAACAGTGCAGTCTTAGAAAAGTCAATTTTACATGTCTGAAATACTATGCTCAGAGTTTATTTGCTTTACTACAATTTTTGACAAGGTTATTGTAACATTACTGATCTTTCAAAACTTTAGAACGCTAAAACTAAGCTAAATCTAACTATTTAAAGAATAAACAATAAAAATGATTTCTTCTTTCAAAATTTAACCTTACATACATTATCCTTTTTATGTTCTATATTGGGAATTTAGCTTCATTTTCAGTTCAATCTATGCATATATATATACATACACATAGCTTTGTTTTCATCGAAATCTACTAAAATTTCACATGCATATCAGGATTCACACCAAGTTCCCGTACCTTAGTCGAAGCCTAAAATTCTCCATCCGTTTTGCCTGTCCGGAGCCTCGCCGGAGAGACACTGAAGCCTCTCACCTGAAGCCAGAAGCGCCAGTAGCTTCCCGGTGGTCTTCACGCGCCTCAAGGCATCATGGTTTAGCCGAAAAACCGCCTGGAATTGCCGGCTGCCACAAGCTCCGATCTATACTTCGCCAGCGAGTGGGGACGATCGGCGACCACCGAAAGCTCCGCCTCAACCTCGTGATCCCACCAGTGCCAACAACTCCCTCAACCGCCAACAAGAACCACCAAAAAAAGAGAAAGAAGTTAGGGTGGTGATGAACAAATCGGAAAGGAAGAATTACCGAAGAAAGGCGACGCTAGCGAAGGACTGGAAGAGGCGGCGATGAACTGTGCCCCTTCGCCGGCGTCGAGCAGCGACGGCCAGACCAGGCAATGGCAACACCGCCTCCCGTTCCGATTCTCCCTTCCCCGATTCTCTCTTCTTCTTCTTCTTCTTTTTTTTTCTTATTTTTCCCTTCCTCCACTCTAAACCACACATCTTTAATAAAACCCACTATTTCTCTTTAAATCAACCACACATTCCCCTTTTTAAAACTCACCTTTTTATTATTATTATTATTATTTATATTAATTTTCATAATATATTTTAATTAACAATTATTAAATTAAAATCCGAAAACAATACTAACGTATATTAGAATTTTCATAATTAATCCTTACAAATTAGTACTATTCACCCACTAAAATCAATCCAAATATTTGGGGCGTTACATTACTCTTGTAGTTACCAGCTACCATTGTAACAGGTATGAAAAATCCTGGATAGATATTTGCTGTATATGATCATTTTGTCTTAAATATTAATATCTTACTCAAGCTAACGTCTGTGTGTATCCTTTTCCATTTACTGTATTGTTTTTAAGTTGGAACAACTTTTCCTTCAATGAGGCTAGCTGATTCTTTTGTATATACCATACGATTCATGTATATTATATT
This sequence comes from Excoecaria agallocha, assembly GCA_037975025.1. Lineage (NCBI taxonomy): Eukaryota > Viridiplantae > Streptophyta > Magnoliopsida > Malpighiales > Euphorbiaceae > Excoecaria > Excoecaria agallocha. The sequence goes on along the minus strand of CM075809.1, from coordinate 26,275,165 downwards.
CTAATCATTTTGTCAATTCTTATTTTTTTAGAAATAGAAGGCTGATCCTTTACTTGAATTTATATGGTCTTCTGTGTTGTTTTCTCTTCTTATATTGCTCTCGCCTGACTTGCTTAGCTTTGCTGTCTATTTTTTCTTTCTCCAGCTAGCTATTTTGACAAAGGCTGATAGTTGTATTCATTTCTGATCTGTCCTTGGGCTCTTCGTGGGTTGTTGCTATTTGGGAGGTCTCTCTGCTGTCAGGTTTTGAGTTATTTTACTTTGACAGTTTTATGTCAAGATGCTTTTTTCATGGTAATTTTGAATTGTTTTGTTCCTATGTTAGGAGTAGGATCCAAATATATAATTGCATATTTGGGTTTGCTGAAAATCCATTATAACTTTGATTGACCTGAAACTTGAAAAGACAATTTGTTTTAGTTTGAGGTTTAGAGGTTAGAACTCAAGTACTGCATAGTTGACTACCACTCGTGGCCCATGCAATTTATTGGACAAACATGGGTGATTTTATTTGTTTTCTTTCTATGAGTAACCTTTATCATTTTTTAAGCTTTTCCTGTCTCCAAGGCCTTAAGCCCCTCTAGCTCCTTGCAGCTTTAATAACCATGTGACAGTATATCAGTAGTGTATATGGATTTGGGGGTGTGTGTGTGTGTGTACACTACGAATAGTAGACAAAAAATTCTGTATTTCTTGACCACCTTGCAAAACATAAATTTAAAGTAGCAGAAAAAGCCAGGTAAATCTTTATTCTTTGCATGTAATTATGGTATAAACATGGAGCCATGCATGTCAATTTATTATATTGCTTAGAATTGGTCAGTCCTCTTTCAGTTGGAAGGTATTCTTGGCCACTTCCATTGAAGTGATGGAACTTGTGAATGCAGTATGATCCTTTTACAATTTACTCTTTTCCTTTTTTTTTTAAATTTTCAGAACGAGATGTGTTTGTGTGTGTACATCTCAAAAACCCTTAGGAGACTGGTTATTTATTTGACAAAATGATTGTGTTGCCTGGCTTTTTGCTACACCTCCATAACAAACGGCATAACATTTTATGTCAATTTGATTTTGTAGGTGCTTTTATTTTAAAACAGCTTCTGATGTGGATCCAAAATTCTTTAATGTATTGCATAATGTCCCAGCAACTCAGGGAAAACCTGAGCATTTTAGAAATTTACTTGTTGGGTCATTGGTGATAAAATGTTTGCCACAGCAACTTATATGGGGTCTTGATTAGATGTTAGTCACCTGTTGGCTCATTGAAATGAAATATGCTTCACATGTTTATGTATCTAGTAGGACTATTTCTTTAATGGTGTGTTTTTCTGGAAGATAAATTAAACTCTTATATGTGTTTGTTTTTGTCCTTCATCTGCCTTTCGTTTAAATTGTTTCTTTCTGTGTTCTTTCAAAACTCAAGTTATTGCTGTAGTAAAAGGCTAATTTTCCTATACCTTTTAGCTACAATCTGTTTCTTGCTTGTAAATCTGAATGCTACATTCTTGCTTGTAAATCTGAATGCTACATTACTCTTCATTCTATTTTTTAGTTGTAATTGTGAAAATTTTTTTCCCTTATTGTAGAATGAACACTGATATTTTGACTATTATTGATTATTGCTTGTTATACAGGAAATAACTATGGGTAGAAAGCCTACATATCCTGAAGTTTTTATGCACACTCACACAAAGAAGCATGATGGTCAGACATTCATCAATACCCGTTGTAGACAACTCAATGTATGTTAAATTTATACATCAATATTCATTATTTTATAATAATATAGCTAATTAATTTTAATTATTGTAATTATAGGAGCAAATACAAGAGACTCTCATTCAACAGCGGCAGAGCTCTGAAAGTGTTGATGAGAGTCAGATTTTTCTTCAAGTAGTTGGTGGTAAGAATAACTGTGGGAGGATTTTTGGTTTAGGTTCAATTGCAAATACTTCACATTCGAATTCCTCTACATCATCTATAGCTGCTTGTAGTAAGGCGATGCGAATCTTCTCAGAAAGTCATTCAGCTAGAGACCGCAGTCACCATATTGATGGATACTGTAACCCAACTAAAGAATTGAGTAGAAGATTTGGAAACCAGGGGTGCCCAGCAGTCAAATCGTTCTCCTTCACCTCCACCAGCTACTTAGCTTAAACTTTTATTTTTAGATTGTTATTGATATTGATTTTATGTTGTTTTTATTATGGTGTCCTTCACCTCCACCAGCTACATAACTTAGACTTTTATTTTTAGATTGTTATTGATACTGATTTTATGCTGTTTTTATTATGGTTTTCATAGAATTTTATTTTACAGTAATATAATATATTTTTAGGATTTATATTTTTGTGCATTACAATCTTAATATTATATTATCAATAACAATATTTTCTTTTCATAATGAATTTGAATTATATTTAACTTAAATATTATGCCAATCTAACAAAACTAGCATAATTTTACAATTTCTAATGTTATCAATAGTTTTTATTTAGCAACCGAATTCAATTTCCGTTGCTAAATTTAGCAACGGAATTACAATTCGGTTGCTAAATTTACCTACCGAACAAAAATTCCGTTGCAAAATTTAGCAACGGAATTACAATTCGCTTGCTAAATTTACCAACCGAATTACTATTCCGTTGCTAAATTTAGCAACGGAAATTGAATTCAATTGCCAATGTTGACCAATTAACCGAAATGTACATTGGTTAGATATAGCAACGGAATTTAATTTCCGTTGCTAATAAAAATTAGCAACCAAAAATAGCAACGGATATTCGGTTGGTAAATTTAGCAACCGAATATAATACCGTTGCTATTTTCCGTTGCTAAATTACCAACGGAAAGTTTTCGGTTGCTAAATTTACCAACTGCCAAAATTGCAACCGAATTTTCCGTTGCTATTTTCGGTTGCTAATTTTGATTACCAACGGAAATTCACCAAATTCGATTGCTAATTTCCGTTGCTATTTCCAAATTTTCTTGTAGTGGTGAATTTCATAAAACAATAAATTAGCGAAAAGATATGTACCTTGATTTATGGTGAACACTTGATAATGCAATTATCAAGTAATCACAGTAATTTCTTGGTTAAAACTAAATTTCTCTATTTTTTAAACCCTAGAATTTAATTTGACAGAAAACTTTTTTTGATGGAGAGAAAAGTCACGTTTATTAGTTTTGAGAGAGGGTCAGTTTATTTTTTTATTAATTTTTTCTGACATTCCATCAATGTATAGTTAACAAAAATTATCCATTTTTTCTTTTGACAAATAGGATTTTAGTACTTAATATTATTAAACATTAATATTAAATAAATATATAATTAATAATATATATACACACATGGGCCGGGTTGATTTCACTCATGGTCATTGAACTTACGCTTTATAACCCAAAAATAATTGAATTATTTTTCGTAACGAAATTGTCATTAAATTTTACACTATTTTGCGTAAAAGTCATCTTGACTGATTTTTGATGATGATCCTTGTCAGAGTGTTGACATGACACGCCATATGTACACAAAAAAACTGACGTGACATGCCACGTGTGCAAAAGTAGTTGACGTGGCATGCCACATGTGCAAAATAGCTGACATCAACTGATGACGTGACATATTACGTTAGCTTTTTTGTACACACGTGGCATGCCACGTTAATCTCATAAATCAAATTAATAATAAAATACGTACAAGATAATAAGTTGCTTGAAAAATGAGTGTGCTAATGATTAGCATTTATAAGCTGCATTTTATCATTATTTTAGTCCATTAAAAATCTATTAAAAGCGTATAAATAACAGTTTTTGACATTGTAATCAGAAGCGAGCGCAAAATAAAAATAAAAATGGAGCTGAAATTTAATATTTATGAAATCAAAGAATTTAGGAAGGCCAAATTGTAAAATAAAAAAAAATGAAATTCATTTATATAAAACTTTATGGGGATCCAAAATTTTTGGTCAGGGCAAGTCTCCCCCATATAAGCTTGTGGTCATGTTAATTATTGTTAACATGTTTGAAAATATTGTATAGTATGGCATGGTTCAATATCATACTGTGTAGTATGATATGTCAATTATTATTAACATTTTTAGGTGGAGAGTGTGAAATTTAAACTATGGTACAAATAAAGGGTTATGGTGGCGTTTTATATTATCAGATTCCTCAATACATACCAGATAAGGTGATTAATTAACCAAAAATCAGCAAAGGAAAGAAATTCACTAAATTAGATTTCTTATAACAAAATAATTTCGTAAATTTATCTAAATATAGGAGTTGATACGGTGAAGTGTACGATTCAGGCATTGCTGTATCATAAATAAAAAATAAAAAAAATGGACATATTTAGGATTTAATGGTATTTACTGCATAGCTCACCATTGTAATGCTCTATGCAAATGAGTACAACTAACTGAACTTTTCGATTTGATATATAGATTTTATTCATATGTATATGCGAACGCACATGTGGTGAGCTCGTATTTAAACCTTTTAATCGAGTACGTTTTTTACAATTTGACGGTTTAAATATAGGCATCAAATTACATTCCGTATGCCCCTAGCCCCAAGGCAAGCGGAGCTTGGATTTTAGACTAACGTGTTAAATTTAATTAAAAATGAACATTGAGGGTGATAAATTTAAATTTAAATATTGTACTGTAGTTAAAAGTGAAACTGAAAAAGGTAAATTTATAAATTTTTTCAAAGAGAAAATTATTTTTGAAAAAAGTAAGTTGGCCCTTTATACGTTCATCCGCCCTGGCTATCTAGCCCCTACCGGTGTAAGATAGGACTGAAAATGGGCTACTTCTACGTACCATTTATATAATTTAGTGATGTATGTAATTTTTTGAATAATTAAATTTAAGTTTATTGTGAATTTGTAATCCCGACCAAAAAAGAAAAGCCGAAAGTTACAAAAAAATATAAAAAATGGTAAGCTGGTAAGATGGTGATTCTCATACCCTATATCTCCATGGAACGTACTAACTTATAAATGTCAATATTACAAATAAAGAGTGGAAATGCTGCTCTATAAAATCCCAAAATACAAGCTATTGTTATTGGGTCACAAAACAAAACCAGTCGTCACATTATTTTGGAAATTATTATATATAAATATTAATTAATTAGATAAATTTTAAAGAAACAATTTCAGAAAAATGGAAGGAACTCCTTGTTGAAATGAAGATGGTTAAAAGAAAGGTGCATGGACCAGTGATGAATATCACAAACTTATTGCTTATATTCAACAGCATGGCGAAGGAGGCTGGCGGACTTTGCCCCATAACTCTTGTAATTTCTCATGATTTTTTTCGTTTTTGGCTTTCTTGAAACCTAGTCAAGATTTGAGGTTTTGTTATATATATATATATATATATATATATATATATATATATATATAAGATTGGAGGTTTTGTTATATATATATATTTTTTTTCTTTTTTTTTTCCGGTAAGAATATCATACTTTTATGCATTAGCTAGTATTTTATAATGGGAAGTGTTACCTTTTCCCATTTGCTTTTAGTGGTGGATATAGAAATTTAAATTAGCGGGCAGGGGATGATTTTATATGAACCATAAATAATATATTCAATAAAATAATAACAATTTCCTATGTTGGTTTTTTCTTTTATAATGGGAAAATCTAAAGCGTTAACTTCAAAAATTTGTGGGATCATTATTTTTAATTTCTAAATTTTAGAAGTGTTATTTAAAGGTGTCCAACCAGTTAGACAGTATGGATTTAAGTTGGATCATGATTGGTTAAATTATAAATAAATTAAAATTTCTCTATTATAAACTGCTTAAACTGAATTGGTTCACTATTCAAATAAATTTTTATTAAACGGTTCTAAATGAAATGAATTATAAGCAAATAAAATTTCATAGTTTCATTTTTTTCAAAACTTAATTAAAAAAAATTATAATTTATAAGAATAATTGTTTGTTATAAGAAATCTAAACAAATCATCAATAACTTAGGTTATTTGAATCAGGTAACAATGATAATCACATTGAATCAAATCATAAATGGATCATTAACTTATCGAGTCACCTTTATATCATATTTTTATGATCGAAATTTTATCGAATTCATAAATTGCATCAAAATTTAGCACCTTTCATTTATAACTTTTTTTAGACAAAATTTAATAATATTGATCACACTCAGCATGCGTGGGCATAATATTTTTAAGTAATTAATATCTAACAAAAATCATAAAACAAATTATTCTTTTTATTATTATAATTCATTCTATGAAATAGTTCTAGAAAAAAAATGCATTTTCTATTGAAGCTAGTGAAGCATTTAAATGCTCAAATCCCCATCCATGACCCAAATACAGCATAAATGTCAATTTTACTGCATATGTCTAAGCCAATTACTTCATATCTGTCCTCGAAATGAAAAAAAGAAAATCATGACGAACCTGATGTTCGTTACAATCCAACACAACACCGACTTTTTTCTTTTTCTTTTTTTTTTTTCACATTAACTTTTTGGTTCCTGGAATTTTATGCAATGATAATTTTCTGGTGATTTTTTTGCTTTAGGTGGTCTGCAATTGTCAAAAAGAACAGATAATGAGATAAAAAATTATTGGAACCCACATCAAGAAAAGATTAGTGGAAATGGGTATTGATCCAGTGACCCACATGCACATCAACCCTTCTCCCACCTCATCATCCATCGATAATTCCAGCAATGTGATTCAAGAGAATACCAATGTTAGGCCCAATCAAAAGGCCAATTTCAGCTTCAGCAAAATTGATTAACAGAGTTTCTGCCAACTTTGCCTTATTGCACTCACCCTTTATGCTTTCACATAATTCTGTTGATGCAATCAAGGCAGTCTTGATCAATTCAACCAAGGATACCATCCCTCGATCGTAGCCGATGCGGCCACGATGATAGCGACGTTGAATTTTTGACGCCAATTTCTTCCAAAAATAAAAATAGTTCAAAAAACTCTAAAACTTATTTCTCACTCAATTTCAAGTCAGATATTGAACAAAATGGTTACTAAATTTAATTAGCACAGTGAAAAATTTTCGACTTAAAAATCAAATGGATAATACTGTAGCTAGTAATTCTAACGAGATTGCAACTAGTACCGATACAATTAGTGGACGCTATAGTATCGAGTCTTTAATATCGGTATCGGATGTTTTGGAAAGCACACCAACCACATCATTGAATTGCGAAGCTTCCAAATTTAGTGGAAATTATATAGAAGAAGATGAAGTAAATGAAGCCTTCGAAGCTCTTAAAAATGGCATGGAGTTAGAGGATTGTTCTCCTCTTTATGCACAGCCACTAATCTCACCAAATGAGTCTGTCGTAGGGAGTTGTTGAGCCGAAGACAAGAAAGATGATTCCCAAATTGGGGTTGGTATAGATTTGGAATCCAATAATTTTTGTGAAAACAGTTAATTCATGGGTAGCTTTATAAATTATTTGGTGGTAGCCCTAATCACGAGTACAAGAGCACAAATTACTACTGTAGGGATCAAGGGCAAATCTACAGTGAAGTTTCGGGAGTGAATTTTAATTATGTGAATCAAGATTTTGATTTTTTGAATTATGCAACGCAGTAAATGATTTAGCTCACATTTTTTTTTCAATAATTACTTCCTACAATCAAGTCAAGATTTTGTGAAGAGAAAAATTCTTATTAAAATCAAATTTCATGTATCAAATTAATAGTAAATTATTATGTAAAATAAATTGATTAAAAAAAAGTTTATATGTATAGATGACAATTTAACATTGATTTAATTTATAAAAAACTAATGGATCAAATTTAGACAAAAAATTTTCAAATGACCAATGATTTAGTACCACTACAAAAAAATGTCCGTTTACTAATGAAAATTACAGATGGAATAGAATTTCATTGTTAATTACAGACGGAAATAAAATTCCGCAGGTAAAATCATAGGCAATTTTTACCTTTTAAGACAAAAAAAATAAATATTTGTCTTCCGTCGTTAAAATGGAGGCAAATTTTACCGTCAAAATTTAACAACAAAATTTTGAAACGAAACATTGAGACCATCGTAAAATAAGGCGCCAATAAAGTGCGAAAAATTTTTTAGTGAAATTTACAAATAGAAATAAAGTTTTGTAGAAAATTTTCCAAAGGAATTAATTTTCCGTAGGGAATTTCTCGATGGAAGTTGACAATTCTGTAAAAAAATTTTCGATGGAACTTGACAATTCTATGGGGATTTTTTTTTAATGATTATATGATTTTTTATTTTAAACTTTTTCTGATATCTTGTAATTTCATTTAGTTTTATAAGATTGCATTTAGTTTTATTTATTTGATTTGTGGGAACTCATTTGTATGAATTGATCTAAATTCTTTTCACAGGAAATGAGTTCTGCTATTTTGTCCGAATATCATCTTAATTATTCTTGATAGTAATTATTATGGGTGTTGAAATGATTGAAATGTTATGTATTTTGATAATTTTTGTTTAATTGTAATGAATTTACTCTTCCCTGTTTTGGTTTAAGAGCTACCAGGAGGACTAATTTTGCAAGCAAACATGAGATTTCTGAAGACTATTTGGAATTGGCTTGGATATTATACCATTTTATCCTATTATGCATTGATATTAATTAGAAGATAATTAATGCATGTAATATGCAATTGACACACGAGCACACTATTCCTGCATATATATTGGATGTTTTCATATATTGAATAGTTAATTAGACCATGTTATGTTAAGTATCACATTTTAATTAGTTATATAAATATAATGCTTTTTATAATGATTTGGACAATTCTCATTTTATAAATTAATTTTTAGAGTTAAATTAGATTTAAGGTTATTTTATTCATAGAATAAACCTAATATATATTTAGTTGAATGCATTTTAGTTTTATATCGAAAATTTTAAATCATTTAGAAATAAGTTGAATGAGTGCAAGAAAATAGAGTGGCAAATTATATGTGAAGCTCAGCAATGAAACAATTTATTATGTACATTCAACACATATCCTGACATTGTATGGTGGAAATATATATTCCTTCCCTGCTTGAAATTTCAAGATCGATAGAATATAACCGTTAGTGATTTTATTGATAGAATCAACTAACTTTACCTAATTATTTGATACTTTTTTGGTTCTTAAATCTAGGTATTGATTTTCATTTTCATGTGTCTCACATAATACATATAGTCCAATTGACTTTAATATTGTAGCAGAGGATGAGAGATTGCATGGGAGAATGAGAATCTCGTAGAAGAAATTCCCTTCGCAGTACACACACTTTGTTATGAATGAGTACGAGGACCATCCACAGCAAGCGTGTCAACCGTTCACAGCGAGTGTTTCCGGAATGTGAGCCCAGTGTCTTCATTTCTAAAAGTAAGCTATTTATGATTTATTTTGAAAAGACTATTAACTTTATCTCTTCAAGACAAGAACTTTCAAATTATTGAACTGATTGAGACAGTTGACCAATGATCAACAAATAATTTCACAACAGTGCTTTTGTCTTCTTTTGGGTGAGAGAAATTTGGAGCAGAAAAATATGACAATTACGTGAATTACGATGACCCCTCCACCTTTTTTTTTCCATCTCCGTTGCTGTCCACTGCTACATCTGTCACATAACCGACCGCGTCATATTCCGCAGCATTGCTTCACATACGACCTTTGTAATTAGAACCTGTTTATTGATTTGGAAATGGTTACTAGCTCAAATTGAGTGGTTAGTGGTTAAAATAAAGTAGATATATAATGGGATATTTATTTAAATAATGTTTTTTTAAAAATTATTTATTTAATTGGGGTGTGTCAGAAATTATTTACGGAAGTAGGGTATGGGTTTGAAACCGCTGCAGACAGAAGCGATTTTGTCAGTGGTGCAGAGAGGGGGCCCGATTTCAGACTGAAATCGCTGAATACAGAAGCGGTTTTAGAGTCTGAAACCGTAACAGAGTCCAGCGATTTCAGACTCTGAAACCACTTCTGTATTCAGCGGTTTCAGGTTGAAATCGGATCCACTCCACTCTTCGATTGAAATAAAATTTTCGAACTGCCTATATATATATATATATATATATATATTTTGCCGATAGCTTTCAATTTCACATAACCAATTTTTACTTCTTATCATACATATGATAAGTTACGAAAATAATTTTTTTCAGGTCAATATTATATTTTCAACAGTATTATGAAAAGGTAAGTTCAATCTAATAAATTTTGATTTATAATTTAATATTATTAATTTAATTTTGCTTATATAATAATTATAAGTTTATTAACTACAGTGCAAAGTAAATTCGAAAATTGGAGTAACAAATTATGAAAATTGCAGTTGTATTCTTAAAATAAGGTACGCTAAAAAATTAAATATATTTATTCTTTATAGTGTATATAAAGAAAAAAGTTATAGAAATTACGAATATGTGTTGATATTATTACTATTATCATTATTTGTTGTTAAAATTATATATATTTTGTTAGTTAGTAATTTCCTAATATTATTATTGTTATTATTATTAATAATAGTGTAGTAATAAATTTTTTTATTGTTACAATATAATAATAATAATAATAATAATAATAATAATTATTATTATTATTATTATTATTATTATTATTATTATTATTATTATTATTATTATTATTATTATTATTATAAAGTATTGTAGATATTAATATTGGTATTTGTTATTAAAATTTTTAAAATAATAATAATAATAATAATAATAATAATAATAATAATTATTATTATTATTATTATTATTATTATTATTATTATAACCGTAGATATTATTATTATTATTATTATTATTATTATAACCGTAGATATTATTAATATTATTATTATTATTGTAGATATAAATTTTGTTATTGTAATTAAATTAATGATGATGATGATTATTATTATTATTATTATTATTATTATTATTATTATTATTATTATTGTAGATCAAGAATATTTTAATTTTTATTAAATTTATTAATATCAATATTATTATTATTATTATTACTGTTGATATTGAATTTGTTATTTATATTAAATTTATTATTAAATTTATTATTATTGTTATTAAATTTATGAATATTATTATTATTATTATTATTATTATTATTATTATTATTATTATTATTATTATGTAAATTTAAATATATTTTTTAAAATTATTTCAACTCTAGGTTATTGAAATATGTCGACATATACTGATTTTTATGTGCACACGGGAAGAGAAATTAGTGTTGGAGCATCTGGTTTTCAATATTACGTATCTGGTGCGAATGCTATTACAAGAAGGATGAGAGTTAAAAATAAGCCGATTCTTCTAGAATTGATCCATAAAATTTATGTGAAATTGGGTTTAGGTATGAATGACGTGATTGCCATAATTATTTATAATAGCCCAATGTACAATCGAGGATCGTTATGTTGGACGTCGGTTGATTTGGTAGAAGACGATGACATAGATATAATTTATGATAATTTAAGGAGATATGATGATTACAATTTGGTGGAATTAATTGTTGTACTTGGTGAGAAGGGTGAGGGAGCTAGTAGACCAACATATGAACACGGATATCAATTTAGAACTGAGGCTGTGGAGAGAGAAAATCTTGAGGCAGGTCATCATCAATTGTTTAATAAAAATCTGCATAGTCAGTCTACACAGTCTATCAGTCGTCAAGATAATGATAGACGGGATGGTGATTTAATTGGAATGCAGACAAGCATAACTTCTGGAGAAGGTCAATTACGACGATCAGTTAGTCAGGTACCAAGTGCAAGAATGAGTCAATCCAGACGGTCAATTACCCGAAGGGTGGGTGATTTTTTTAGTAAATCACTTTTTGAAAATAAACGGGAAAGTCGTTCAACAGAGAGAAATTTTGTTCAGATAAGTGGTGCAGATCGAGGTCGTGGTACACAGCTCGACCGTGAACATAGGCATTCTATTCCCCATGTCCCAGATGTAAGTCATCGGCGTTCCAGTTTGCATATACCTGATGACAGTCAACGGCATTCCAGTTTGCATGTTTATGCTGAAAGTCAACGGCATTTTATATCACATATTCCTGATATCAATCAATAGCCTTATACTCAGCAGTCCACAGATGTATGTGCTAGTCAGGAATGGCGGTCTTATAATCGGAGAGATGTTGATTTACTATGTGATAGCATTTTTGGCAATACTCAAGATATGGATGCAAATGAGAATACAGGATATAATCCCATTAATGCAGATGGTGAAAATGAATCGTTAATTCATTTGGGGGATGATGATGATATTGAAGATGTTTCAATGTTCAATGATTATATGTCACCTAATGAGGATGTTGAGGCTGAAACTGTCAACATGCAAACGGACAGCGATGGTGAAAACTCTGATGATATTGAATTTGCCAGTCCATTAGCATCCATGCATCCAATTCAAGAGACAGATGTGGGTAATTTTGTGTTCCCGTCGGAACATTATTCACAAATTAATTTTGAAGCATCCCAAGTTGATCTTTCTGAAGATGTCCAATTTAAGACTTGGGATGGTGTGTCTGAGTTATCTATCGAAATGGTTTTTCACAATAAGGATGAAGTGAAATCATGTGTGAAAAAATATTCAATAATGAGGAATGTGGATTTTAGAGTTGTAGAGTTGAAGCCACAGTATTGGGTTGTCCGGTGTGCTCATATGGATGACGGTTGCCTATGGAGATTAAGAGCATCTAGAACTGGTAACAGTCCTTTTTGGACTATCACAAGGTTCCAAGGACCACATTCATGCCTTGCTGCTAATGTATCAATGGATCATCGACAACTGGGTTCTGAAATAATTCCCAATTGTATCATGGGTATGGTAAGTAAACAACCCACTCTACCTATTGATGTTATTATTGCGGCTGTTAAGCAACAATTTAATTTTGAAGTATCATATCGCAAGGCATAGTATGCGAAAATGAGAGCAATAGAGTGTATATTTGGTAATTATGTTGAATCATATGAAAAGTTGCCAAGTTTTTTAATTGCTTTACAAACCTATAATCCCGGAACTATTTTCGAGTTTGTGGTTCATGAAACACAAGACTCCAATGTGAAGCAATTTCAACGGGTTTTTTGGACTTTTAAACCAGCCATAAATGGATTGGTTCACTGTAAACCTATTTTGTTGATAGATGGTACATTATTGACTGGAAAATTTCAACAAACCCTGCTCATAGCAAGCTCTATTGATGGTAACGGCATGTTGTTCCCAGTTGCCTTTGCTGTCGTTGAGTCTGAAAATAAATCTAGCTGGGTTTGGTTTATGCCCATGATTAGGAAGCATGTCACTCAATGTGTCGGCATTACAGTTATATCTGATCGACATGCTGGGATAATGGCAGTATTTAGAGATGAAAGAAGTGGATGGAAAGAACCACTATCCTTCCATAGATTCTGTCTACGGCACTTTGTCAGCAATTACAACACACACTTCAGGAACGGAACAATTAAAAATCTTCTTTCCAGGGCTGGTAAGAGTTTTACATTTTAACATATCTTACTATAACAATTTAATTTTATGATATAATTAACCCTTTTGTATTTAGGGGCCCAATTTCAAAGACGCAAGTTTAAGCAGTTGATGGACAATATCAAGGAACTCGATGAAGATTCCCATAACTGGGCAATGAGGATATCATTGGATCGTTGGACACTATCTGAGGATGGTGGTTATCGATATGGGCACATGACTACAAATATTGCTGAGAGTGTAAATAGTGCTTTGAAGGGTGTTCGTATGATGCCAATTACTGCAATCGTTGAACATGTTTTTGCTCGCTTAGTAAAATTTTTCAATCAGCGAAGGGATATGTACATGGCTAAAATGGGTCAAGGCTTGCGGTTCACACCTCGCTGTTGTGATATAATGACAAAGTGTGCGAACAAGGCTCGTTCTCACATTGTGCTTGATTATGACAACCGTTTCAAGTTGTACAAGATAATATCTTGCAGAGCACCAGAGGTAAACGTTGAGAGAGATACATATATTGTTAGTCTGGAAAAACATGAATGCGAGTGTGGTAAGTTTCAGGGAACGAAAATGCCATGTTCACATGCAATAGTAGCTTGCATGCATAGGCATCTTGATATGTTTCAATTTGTTGACAACTGTTATTCCATCAACGAGGCACTGAAATGTTATGATGGACAATTCCAACCTATGGGACACAAAGCATATTGGCCTGAATATAGGGGACCTAAATTTGTTCCTGATATGGAGTTGCAAAGAAATAAAGGTCGACCTAAAACATCTCGCATTTGAAATGAAATGGACCGAAGAGAAAAGGGATCAAGTACTCATTGTAGCAAGTGTGGTCAAGTGGGGCATAACAAAAAAACGTGCAGAATGGAAATTGGATCATCGAGCCAATCTTTTAGGGGTTCATAATGTTATGATGTATTTTAGTTGTTGAGACTGTATTATTGTTTGCTTTAATGTTAAGTACTATTAAATAATTTATGATGTGCTTGTAATATTTATGAATTAATTATTTTTTTCTGAATTAATGACACTAATATATGTTTGCTCAAAAGGGTTCCAGGAAAAAATAAAACTCTTACTTCGTATTTATTCACATATAGTACAACAGTCAATTCCTTCTACTACGACTTGAACTGCTATGTATATCTATTTGACTATTCATATCGTCAATATTTGGATATTGCGATTCTGGCATGACATCACTATAACCACCACTGTATAATGGCTGGTCAACTAAGCCCTGTGTATTGACAAAATTTGTACCACTAAACAATTCATTACAAAAATCATCTTGCTCCATAGATGGGCTAGCATGGGTATTTGGATTAGAACGGTGTTGAAAAGGTAGCCCCATTTGGTCATATGGCATGGATTCATATGGAAGTGATGAACCCGTCTGTGTAAGCACATCAAACTGCTGTTGATCCGCTGAAGATAAACTGATATTCAGATCAACATCCACTCTAGATGGCCCAGCTTTAAAGTCATTACATCTACGTGATCCACATGCACTATCAAATAACTGATGATAACTTTTTAGTTGCCTATTGTAAGAAGCAGAACTGTCATCATCAATATATGGCCACTGCATAGGTCCAAGACCATACTGAAGTTCATTTATATTAGATTCAACTGTTGCACGTCTTTCTCTCATTCCTCTCCTGTTATGACTTGACTAACGAAAATCCTCAAATGTATGAGCCATAGGTGGGATAGGTATTGTCTCTGGAACAGGCTGCCTGGGATAATCAGTCAATCATCTATCAAATGCACCAACAGCACCCAATATATTATCCGCTGCCGTACGGATACCAAATTTTGCAGTAGATGATGAACCCATATCCGTGTGTCTGATTCGTTCAACATGATCAGCCTACATGCAAAAAATATTGACGTTATTAATATTTTTCAATATTGTTAATATCATCATGAAAAATTATATTTAATCATACCGATGCACCGATGGAGGCTCCAATCGGGGTTATCCAACGTCTCGTGCGTGACATAAACCACTGCATATATTGCGATCTGCGATGTAAGGGGGTACAAAGAGGAGGACCCATAATGCAGTGACTATGCCGATTATTCCACTCGTGAATAAAACTTGAAAATTTCTCAGGCCAATTATGATCAGTATACCCTCGTAAATCGATGGAGTGTACATTATCATTAAATTGGGTTGCATGTGGTATCGGCTGGTCCATTCCAAATTGTCTTAAACATTGATCAGGCTGGTGCCACTCAAAAACATACAAGTGGCACAACTGATGTCCAGATACCATTTCCATTCGTACAAATTTCTGGTAACAAGTGTATCACTAACTTGTACGGCTCCCATTCCATCTACAAAAAACCTTTCATATGTAATATTATACAAATTATAAAAAAATAATTAAAATTTATTATTACATACTAACCTGATCGTCATTTTGTATATCAAAATCTAGACGGTACTCGAATATATCTTTACTATTAATTCTGCTGAGATCCAATTGTGATCTCCACCTGATCAAAATTTTACAAACTATAATATAATTTCTATAATAAATACAATTCAAAAAGCTAAATTAAACTTTTTTTCTTATTTAGTTGATAAATATATAATAAAATTTACCTGTACCCATAAGGCATTGAAGGATCAATAATATAAGGGTGGACAAATGAGGGCCGCATATGAGGTAGTCTTTCCCATGCCCATATTTGTAATAATTGAAGGTAGCCGCCAACTAAATTTGCATTCGGTTTTGTAGCACGGCATAGCTCTCTATACAACCATGCGAGAACTGCGAAACCCTAGCTGTACTCACCAACAACTTTTAAATTCTCTAACAATGGCAGCCACATCAAATGTATACGATTATTACACTGTCCCGGACATAATAAACCTCCTATACAACGAAGAATTTAGGCTCGAGTAAGACATTGTATCTGGTACACAAATGCATCGACAGGCATCGTATTAAAATATCTGGACAGCCATGTCAATTTAACAGTGTTCCCCCTTAAATCATTTTCCTCTGGAACATGACCTAAAAGACGGTAGCAAAGCTCATGCCAATTATGGTATAAATGACCGGTCACAGCACGTCCTTCTATGGGTAATCCGGTGAGTACAGCAATATCCTGAAGAGTGATTGTGGCTTCACCTACAGCAAAATGAAATGTGTGCGTCTCTGGTCGCCACCTCTCAACAAGTGCTGTTTATTAATTCAGCGTTAACTTGCATGCTCCCAATTTGTGATACTCCAAAAAAACTCGTTATTCGTAAATATGGAATAATTCGTTCGTCAATATTTCTGTAATGACTGCCCACGCTGGCTCGGCAGGCTGGCAGTACATTATGTTGAACCTAATAAAAATATAAATTATTAGTAATTTATCAATGATAACCGACAATAAATTATTTTTAGCTATAAAATATATTTGATGTTCCATTCCAAACAGCATCCGCTCGATGTTTGCGATGTAGCATCAGGATATCATTCTCGATTGGTCCAGGATTAATATGTTCTTGATTTTTAAATTGTTCCATTTTTGTGTACACCTATATGACTAATATACGATCTTTTTTATATTCTATTCAATAACATTAATAATATTAACAACATTAATAATAATAATAATAATAATAATAATAATAATAATAATAATAATAATAATAATAATAATAATAATAATAATAATACTAAATTAAATAATAAGTTGCCATTTTATTTATTATTTTAACATATTATTTTATTTTTTCTTTTATACTTCATTTTTAATGTTTAGCATTAAATATTAATTTGTCTTTTTTGCATATCAAAAAATAATATAATACATAACACTTGTCAAATATAAATTAATAAAAAAATTAAAAAAATTATTATTACAATCTTTACTTTAACTGTATCTTGTTTGTAATAATTAATTTATGCAACAATTTTTTTTCAGTAGCAAGTTTTACAAACATAACAATTGAATTCATTAAATCAATTATAAAAATCATATTAAATAAATTTCTATTACTATAAAATTTCCAAACAAGTGTAATCATTCTATTAAATTTCTATTATTAATATTTCATTAATTTATTTAAATCAAATACAATAATGTAAAAAAAAATTATACATTATAAATATAAATATTATAATTTCTTGATTTATAATACATCTATATTATAATTTTTAATTTATAAATTAAAAAAAATTAAATACAAAGTTTAGACACTTACCTTGAGGCTTGAAGGTTTGTTGAAGAGCAGAATAAAAGGGCATTTGCCCTTCTCTCGGTTTGCCCTTAATATAGGGCTTTTGCCTTTAAAATTATTCTGTAAAAATTTTTTATGGGGCTGTATTTTCATTTCACGGGACTGCATTTTCACGTCGCGTGGGGGACAAGAGCTGCCTCCTCTAAAACCGCCGCTGTCTGCAGCGATTTTAGACTCTGAAATCGCTGCAGACTGCGGCGGTTTCAAATGAGGCAGTTTTTGTCTTCCCACGCGCCACGACAGACACTGACAAAACCGCTTCTATCTGCAGCGATTTCAGACCCACACCCCACTCCCGTAAATAATTTCTAACACACCCCAATTAGGTAAATAATTTTTAAAAAAATATTATTTAAATAAATGTCCCATATATAATTGTATATTTTGATTAACTTGAAGTGATAAAAATAATTTTTTTAAATTAAATGTCATTTGAAATCAATCCAAATCGAGCCATCTTTAGCTCATAAAAAGGGAATGTCATTTTAAACATCTTAACTTATGTAGTCCTATTCTATTTGCAGTAGTAGGAAGCGAAATCGGATCGAAATATGAAGTTATCTTTGAGATAAAGTAAATGATTTATACATTCTCTCTATATATTCATATCATTTTGGTATATGCTGAAAATATTTTAGTCGGAATGAACAAAAAAAAGAAGACAAAAAAGAAGTTCTATGTTGTTTTTAATGGCCCAGAAACTGGGATTTACATGTCATTGGAAAGAATGCTCGTGACAAATATTGGGTGTCTGTAACACCTCATATCCGATCTGAAAAAAATAAGCTGAATACGGATGTCACAAACTGGTTTTGGGGTGTTACAGTGTCAGTGGTAGTCTGTACAGATCGTTCGAATCTTATAAAGAAGTTGAAGATGCTTTGATGAGATATATAAAAAAAAGAAGCCTAAAATGCTAAGAACCAAGAAAATATTCCTAATGTAAAAGCCATTGAAGGTACTTCATCACGTGTTAATTGCTCTGAGTCAAGTGCATATAGCAATAATAATAGAGGATCACATGAGACTTGTGGAAGAAAGGTGGTTGAGTCCTTTATCATCGGTATGATTGTTGGAATGCAACAAAGTAATTAATTTACTCAAAATGTATTAGTTGTATTTTTGTTATACACATGCATAATGAAATCAAGTTTGTTAGTTGTAATCTATTGTTTATGTAAAAATTATTTTTTGTTAACGTATTGTTAGGGGTGAGCAAAAAAAAATCGAAAATATGATTAACCGTAAAATCGATCCGAAATCGAACCGATTTTTAAGGTTAACCAATCCGATGAACTTGGTTACAGTTTTTAATTTTTACATTTTTTGTTAATGGTTACGGCTTAAGTTTTTAAGTACCGGTTAACCGTTAGTTCATGGTTAACTGGTGTATATATATATATATATATATATATATATATATATATATATATATATATATATATATATATATATATATATATATATATATATATATATATATATATATATATATATATATATATATATATATATATATATTATATCTTAATTTTTTATATTTTCCTATAAAATTTATATAATACTTTAAACTAAATTTATATTATTTATTTTTTAATTATATAGTAATATTTATATATATTATCCAATTAACTTTTATATATGTTATTTTTTATCATATATTGGTATTCATATTTTATTTAATAGCGTTTCATTAAATTGTCTTATATTTTAAATTTTATGTTATAACATTTAATATTATCTAAAATTTTATTTGACTTTGAATCAAGCATATTAATTTCCAATAAATATCAAATCTATTTTATAATATTAGCTATTAATTTATATAATATGAATGTTGGCTAGTAAATTATGTTTGTTTCATAAATTTTATATTAAATTACTTTGCACATTTGAAATTGAGTTAAAATTTATCTATATTTTTTTTATATATAATTTTATGTTATAAATTTCAATGGTTAACTGAAAAATATTGGTTAACCAAACTGAAAAATCGAAATCGATGGACTAGTTAATCGAATGTAATGGACTGGTTAATGGTTAGTGATTTTAAAAAATCAGTATTAATGGAGTGGTTAATTTTTTTATTCACGGACGGGTTAATCGATCCATACTCATCCTTACGTATTGTGCAGTAAGGATCTACAGTATCTTTACCTTAAAAGGGGTCATCATTGCATGTCAATGGAGAGAGAGAAGTATTGTCTCTGTAAGTGGATACACTAAGCTTTCCTAAAAAAGATACAGTGTATACCGTTGTCCAAAATGAATTTATTGTATTCTCTTTTTCTTAAATAGAATAGTGTATCATATTGAAAAGTGAATATACCGTATTTACTTATACAATCTTAATACAACATATTTAAAAGTGAAATCGCTATATTTACTCCATGTATCTTTTGTACTTAAAGTTTTAATAAAATAGCAAATTCTAGTTCATACGTGAATTAACATTTAACAAAATTTGGTTCAAGGTATTCGATTTGAACTAAACAATACATTATATTAACTTTTCCCAAAAATATTAATTAAAAGCGTTAGAAAATATTAAAAAAATTAGAAAATTATTAAAAAAATTAACTTTTGACTGAAATGGATACAATTTTGTTTTACTTTGCCAAATCGGATACACAGTATTTGCATTTTGTTAAGATTGCATACAGTGTATTTGCTCATTGCATTAGTGAATATTATTGAGTCATTATGTATTAACAGAGTACTTTGTATTACCAAATTAAATACTGAATACATTGGATTAACGTTGTACAAATTTTAATTCATTGCATTCAATTTGATTAAAATAATAAAATATTAATAGAAAAATATAAAATATTAAAAAAATTAAAGATTATTGAAAAAATAACTTTTTACCGAATATGAAATGATGCATTGGATCATTGCATTAATGAATGATCCACTCAATTTGAGCTATAAATCATTTTTGCTTTGTTTAATTGGCCGAACAGAATACACATTATTTTAAAATAACAATATAAAGGTATAATAAAATAAATAAAACTATAAGAAAAAATAGAGTAATTAATTTATTCAAAATGTACAGGTTGTATTTTGGTGATGCCTATGGATAATGAAATCAAGTTTGTTAGTTGTGATCTATTATTTGTGTAAAAATTATTTTATGTTAGCATATTGTGCAGTAAGGATCTATTGTATCTTTACCTTGAGAGGAATCATCATTCGAAGTCAACGAAGAGAGAGGATCCCTATCTCTATAAGTGGAAACACTAGGTATGTCCAAAAAGAATACAATGCATACCGTTGTCTAAAGAGAATTCAATGTATTCTCTTTTTCTCAAATAGAATAGAGTATTATATTAAAAAGTGAATATACCGTATTTACTTATACAATCTGAATACAACTTATTGAAAAATGAAATCACAATATTTACTATATGCATCTTTTGTACTTAAAGTTTTAATGCAATAGCAAATTCTAATTCATACATTGAACCAGTGTTTGACAAAACTTAGTTCAAGGTATTCAATTTAAATTAAACAATACTTTATATTAACTTTTTCCAAAAATATTAATTAAAAGCATTAGAAAATATTAAAAAAATTATAAGATTATTAAAAAATTAACTTTTGACTAAAATGGATACAATTTTGTTTTACTTTGTCAAACTGAATACACAATATTTGCATTGGATCAATTTGATTAAAATAATAAAATATTAATAAAAAAGATATAAAATATTAAAAAAATTAAAGATTATTGAAAAAATAACTTTTTACCGAATATGAAATTGTGCATTGGATCATCAAGTTAGTGAATGATCCACTCAATTGGAGCTACAAATCATTTCCACTTGTTTTAATTGGTCGAAACGGAATACACAGTATTTTAAAATAACAATATAAAAATATAATAAAATAAATAATACTACAAGAAAAAACAAATAATATTAATAAATAAACAATATAAAATAAGTTAGTAATAAGATTTGAAAATAAATTAACAAATAAGCTAATCTAATTAATTAACATAAATTGAAATATATTACACTAATTGAAATAATAAAGCAAACTTAAATTTTAATTTCACTTTTCGTCATTTGCATAATCATTCAAGATGCTAATGACCGCCAATTAAATTCAAATGACCAATTCAATTTCGTTTATTTATTTTGGAAAAAGTTTACATTATAGTCAATTAATGAAGCATGTGAATACAATATATTCACTTTGTAAATGAGCACATTGTCATCAAAATACATTGATTCCTCTTTAAGATAAACTGAATACATTATATTCTAATTTCAAAAAATGAATAAATTACATTCATTTTGTGCTTATATTGAATACAGTGTGTTTTATTTGGGTAAATTTGCGTACGTATTCACTTTGTTACTACTGGGTAAAATGATTTATTTGTATTCACTTTGGCATAGTGAATTCAACTATCTCAGGTTTGTTAAACTAAATCGTGTGTATAGTTTTGAGACAAAATGGATACATTGTATTGTACTTCCAGTGAACAATAAACCCTAAACTGAGTGTTGTACAATGCTTGTTGTGCAAACACAAGTGGTAAAAAGATAAGTAAACCAAAACTATCGAATTTACAAGCCTTAGCTAAAAAATATTAAGGTCTTCAATTCATATACGTAGTTGTCATCATTGAGTTAACCAACCACCATATTCTATATCTTCTTTGTCATTATTTGTCTGCATTGAACTAAAGGTCATTATTTATAGTAATGCATACCACAACGAGGCAAATAATAATAGGCTTACAATGCAAAACAATTTGCATTACTAAAGTCCATTCCACCGTAGCTTAAGAATTTGGCCTTACATTATTTACTTGAATTTATGTTACTCAAGTCCAGGACAAGTTTTACATCGATTGCAAGATTGATTGGGTATTTAGAAATTGCATCCTTTTGCTACGTAGATTTGAGGAGTAGACAGTATAAATTACTGAAAAGTGACTTTGTTTTACTGAATCTAGTTAGAGAATTTAAAAAATGGAGATGATTTGAACTTGAATGTAGAACATACTATTAGTGAAGTTGTTGTGGTCCGGTATGATGTTGGCACAATACCATGGGTGGTCCTAAATTGAAATAGTATCATACTTAAAAATGTAATATTAAAGGTTCTGGTTCTAGGGCAACAGACCAAGTGAATAGGGGAGTTAATGGAGCCACTACAAGCTAAATCTTCTTTTACAAGAGCAATATCCAGTACTAATGTGGGGATTTTAGAAATCAGTTTGACATTAATATGTTAATTTGTTTTGTCCATGTCATAACTGTTGTTTGTTTATGTTACCACTATTAACTTGTTTTTTTATTTTACTGGTTTTGTTGTGTTACATCATAGATTGATGCTTTGGACCATATTGTATATTGGATATTGTTGATCGATTTTATTTAAATTATTATGTTTATTCCAGGGGACATTTAAGTTTTGCACAAATGAATTAAACTCAATATTGCTTTTTGGTTTTACGAAAACGAAATATTAGTTGTTACAAGTTAGTTTGCTTAATTGGATTATGTTGCTAAGATTACGCAAAGATTGGCATAACTTGTTATTGGCAAATAAGAAAACTATGACATAAAACATGACAAAATGTAATAAGTTATTGTCAAATAAGTTTAATATAAACCATGACATTCACTTTGCAAATTAGCAATCTAAACTTTTGCCTCTGGAGAGGCATTAACATATTCATCATTGTTCTTTCCTGATCACGAGCAAGATGAGTCATCAGATATCATAATGACAGTGTCTACTGGTTTGTTGGAATGGCAGTTAGGAACCATGTTGAACAACCTAACGAATATGTCATATGTTATAAGCAGTGGTGCATCGCCTAATATTTTCTTGCAAATGTAATTAGATCCTATATCCGCGGCAACCCTTTTGATAAGCTCAGTAACTTCATTCCTCACGGATATAACCTTTTCCCCTGTTGCATTGTATATCGCCTCTAAGATTGTAGACGAAGCAAATAAAGAGGGGTTCCTTTTGATACTTTTTTCTGGAGTTTTATCCATATCACCTATTCTTGTGATTATGTTAGATGGAAAAATGAAGATATGTGATATCAGTTCATGTATGTATATATAATAGGCAAAAGCTCCTTCGTGCATGGGGCGTTATAGGGTAGGCTATATTTAGGGATGCCACGTGTTTAAGTGTGCTTGCTTGTAATGAAGTAGGCTTTTGTAATGTGCATATAGCTGTATAAAATAACAAGGTGCTGACGCATGCATAAATGTGTAGTTGAGTGTAAAGTTGTGAAGTAGTACATAATTGGCTCCAAATTTATTAAACGTGTGATGCTTGTATATAGCTTGATCAATGGCAATGGTTTAATCATCAAGCTTTTTTATCAAATGGCCATGATTAATCTAATTGTTGTCAACTTTTTATTAAAGTATTTTTTAGAATGTGTTTAAAATTTCAGTTAAAAAATGAGTTTTTTTTGATATATTCCATACCCCGAAATTAAATGATTGGTCTGAAAGTTAAGTTTATTTGATTTATTAAAAAATTAATTTATCACATTAAAAAATTTCTTTACATTATATCAAGATATTCTATACAATCGGAATAATTTTTTGATGGCTATTGAATGTTTTATTATCAGTTCAAAAGTTTCAATCAACCTTACACAGTTATGCTATATATATATATATATATATATATATATATATAGACTTTTGGTGACCTGAATGACTTTATTTGCACCTCAAATTATATCTCTGCACTCGTCATAAATAACACTTTCCACATGTGTAATAAAAATTTTCAAATTTCGGTGACCTTTGGGTGTTACTGATAAGGTTTACATTTAGGAAAAAATCATTATGTAGTGAAAAATATCATCTAAATTTAAACTTTCATTATACATTAATAAATAAATAGAAAAACACCCCTATATAATTCATAATAGCATTGCATTGTGTAAAATTTAGATAAATTTTACAATGGATTGATTACATTTTTAATTATATTGCAATCCATTATATCTTAACAAACATACCCTAATATCAAATTCATGTAATTTGGTTGGATGCAATTTGGTTAGACAATGGTTGTTTGGTTTCAATTCTTATGATGGAATGTATTTAAAGTTATTCGTATTTTATTAGAGAATGTAACTAGGGTTGAGTCAAATTTGTAGGGTTTCTACAGTAATGTTATATTTTATTGACATCGTTGATTAATGTGTAATCCAATGTTGACAGTTATTAATTTTTTCTTCACACTTACCATTTATATATATTGATTCGAGCAAAACAAAATTATACGACATCTATGATATTAGGAGTGAGCAAGTCGGTTTGAAACTAACGATCTTGGGTATGAAGGGTTGGAATATTCATTGTTTTGATAATCTTATGTAATATGAATTTAAAAAGAGTTTTATTGGCTTTGATACCAAAAGGATTGGTAAACGAACCCGAAATTACGGTGAATATAAATATGTATGATTTATTATTTTATGTGCGTTGGGTGTGTAATTCAGGATGGGTTTCCTTTTTCTTATTTAGGGTTTAATGTTTATTTTGTCATCTGAGTGATGATATGTTTAGGGTTTAATGGTATTGAGTACACAACCCATTTATATATATAACTATCAAAATCGGGGTTTTCATTTATATATGGAAGTTTGGTTGTTAATTATCTCGGGCTTATTATCCAATGATTGTATTGTATTGTATTGCATTGAACTTATGTTTATATATGGAAGTTTGGTTTCTGTTTATATATGCCTGATTGTATTGTATTAAACTTACGTTAGGTATTGTCCAACGATTTTTTTGATTATTTGTTTAGTGTATAAGGTATTGTTTGTAATCCGACAATGTATAATTATTAAATATGCTTTCACTTACTATTGAAAATGATTATATAATCCTTGTTTTGTTATTTTTAAAAATGTGGTTTTTAGCTCATTTACGTAAAATTGTTAATAGTTTATCATCACCTTTAGCAAAATTAATTAAACGCATTGTTATACAATATATTATCGTTCAGTTTTTAAATTTATAATATCATTATTTTATTGATTTAATGTGCTTCTTGATAATGGCCTATGCAAACCCACCAATTGGCTTATTCATGAATGTTTATCACTAGTGTTAACTTTGACAAAATGTGTTTGCTAAATTTATTATGTATCTTCATAGTTAGACAACAGGATAGCTATACGGTTCCCGAAGTGAAAATGATAGACTAAAAGGGCTACAAGCTACTTTCATAACTTTTTGAATTTTTAACCTCTTTTGAACCAAATATTTTTCACTTTCAAATCAACCATCTCATTTATCAAATCAACAATATCATTCGAGCTAAATGCATCCACTAAAGTTCTTTGCAACTTTCATTTTCCCATTACATATTATAATCAAGAGAGAATATCTAACCATGCCAACACGGTCTGAAGTATCTATAACTGATGAAACAATGCAATTTGGAACCATGGTATGATTAGTTATTTTAACTTGTTTAACATAGCCATATATCCAATATTAAGAGTATTATTATAACTAACTTAGACATAAATCTTAATTTTTTTATTTGTGTTTATGTATTTGTTTAATTTTTTTTAATGATATTTATGTTTCAACTACTACCCGAAGGAACTCTAAGTGAGTTTTATAGTTGCAGTACGATGATCGTCGAGCTAAAAAGCCCATCGTGTGCATCATTCAATGTTATAGTCCATTACGCAAAGGGCAGAGCTCTAATGGCCAATGGCTTGGAACTATTATTTAAACGATACAGAGCAAAGGCAAATTATAAGTGTATTTTTTTCATCATACCCCATTATGCTTCCATGTGATGGTTTTTGACGAGAACGGAGTCAATGTGAAGTATTTTGATAATTTTGGTGTTGGTACAGAATGGACAATGACATTTTTACCAACTTTGCAGCCGCCCCTGGGTAAAATGAATTATTTTGTTGTTTTGTTCATTAAAATTTCGTTGGAAAAATTATGCTCTTGGTTATATTACATGTATATTATTTTTTAAAAATATTTTTGTTCGAATATTCACCAACTATGTATCTTGAAACTGTATTTGTTATAGATATTGCATCGCTATGATCATTCTCTATTATTTCTAAAAAGAAAGGCCAGTGTTATCATTTGGTAAGTGCATCTATGTTCTTACATTTTATCAAAGTTAAAGTACATGAATTTATACCTTATATATGCTGCAACATTTTTGTAATGACCTCAATACCAAATCAACTGTGAATAGTATTTTTCGACAGTGAATAGTATTTCCGATCGTGAAAAAAATTAATAATACATACGGAGGTAAAAAATATTTTATTTGACCATCAAAAAATATTAGTCATGATTAGTTCGCAGTTAAAATTTGGAGTGAAATTGAGGTTATATAGGCCCCCAAAAGTCAAAAAAATGAAAAAGAAAGTAGTGCAACATAATTAGTAATTGGGTTACTAAAAATAGTAAATGAGCTCTAAAAATTATAAAAAAATTACATATTGGCCTAAAATAATATGTAGAATATTTTGACTGTAAAAAGGAAATTTTTCAGTGACACTGGTAGTGGTCGAATCAGACTAATATGATTGAATCGGATCGAAAATGAACTCCGATTGAGTTAAAATTTTTAGTACAGCGTAATTTTTATATTTTATGAATTATGGAATTGAATTTGGGGTGAATTAGAGTTGGCAAGTGAGAGAATTTTAAAAATTTACAAGTTTGGCTTGAAAATGGGGTTTTGGGCTTAAGTGAGTGGGCTTTAGGTTGGACCAAAGCCCAATCCACTTGAGCCATTATAAAAGGAAAATTGAAGATTTATTTTAGGGTTAAAAACTCATTTTTCTCAACCCCTTTTTCTGCTCTCTTTTGGCCGAACCACTAACTCTCTCCCTTCTCAAATTTGCTTCAAGCTTCTCTCTTTCTCACTCAAAATTCAAGCCTCATGTGTGAAGATCTACATCTCTAGTAGCTATTTTGGGTCTCTGTTAATTAATTTAAGTGGATTTTGAGGGTGACTTAAGGGAGAAAGTGAGGGAACTATTAAAGAGGTATGTAAAATTTAAGGATTTAAAGTGTTTTAAAGCTTCCTACTAGTGTATTTAAGTTTATAGAATTCAAAATTGCTGTCAATTTGAGCGTATGAGATAAAAAAAATTAGGGTTTGGCTTGATGGGAATTTCGGCTTATATAGGTTCTCATAGTGAAACTCAAGCTTCAAAGGGAAAAGGCAAGGAAAAGAAAACCTAAGAGGATTAAGCAAGTGAGAGAGAGGTTAGTGACTATAAATCAACCAATTTTCCTTAATTTGTGCTTAATTATGCTTTATGTAACTAAGTAAAATTAAAAAAAATGCATGTTTAATTAAAATTAACTTTAGATTAGTGATTGATAATCTTAATTATGCTTAATAGAGTAATTAAATTAAATTAAAGGTGATGTGAAGGTGGTGTACCTTGCTTGGCCGAATTGGGTATTAAAGAAAATTAAAGTGTAATTTGAATATTTTTAATGATTAATGCTTTTAAATGAATATGGTTATGAAATTAAGTACTTATGAATTTATTTGGAATTTATGGAATTTATATGAATATTTTTGATAATGCATTATCATTATGTTAAAGTGACTTTAATGAATTATAGTGAAATAATTCATAAGTTGTCCAAAATTGATGAAGGAATTGAGTGAATAGTGCATTGAAATGTAAAAGTAAATAAAAATGTTAAATTGTGAAAAGAAATATTCAATTAAATAAGAAATTTTGCCCTTAGTAGTAGTCAGACGATTAAAATCTAGTTCAGGATATAATTGGCTAGCCATAGGAACACTTTTACCACGGTGCAAGTCATGACGACATGCTTTACTATGGTAAAATCATAATGATCTTCCATAGTTCAGTATTAAGTGTTCAATGAAATTATTGGAGGGATCCTTCGGGATCATTCCTTAGTGCAGTGTCGTGGCCCTATGAGGTCCATATTCCGTATATCCAGTTTGTAAATTTTTGCCGGAGTGGTATTAGGGGCATAATAGTAAAAATGAATTAAAAGTGCAAATTGTGAAATGAAAATGAGAATTTGTAATGAAAAACGACCTAAGTGAAAAAGAATAAAAGTTTTGGGATAAAATGGTAATTTTTCCAAATAGTGAATTTTGAGAGTAAAAATGACAAGAAATTAAATAAAGGGTAAAAGTAGAAAGAAATAATGTTCAAATAGACAGAAAATGAACTTTTATAAATTGGAAGGACTAAAGTGTAATTTTATATGGGAAAGGTAAAATAAAGACCAATTGAAAATTTTATAAGCCAATAATTGAATGTGAAATGAAAATAAGTCATTTACTAGCAATGTTGTAATTAAAGAGTAAAAAAGGTCAATTTTGTAATTAAGTGAAAAATTAAGGACTAAAGTGAAAGTTTTTTTCCAAGTAATGGTTTTAAACTATATTAAATGTAAAAACATTGATAATGGTGTTTTGATGAAAAATGTATGAAAATTTGCATGAGTAATGTGATTGTGTATAAGTGGTAAATTTCTAAATTTATAGTCACCACTGATCATATTTAATGTTCAGCGCATAGTATTTACTGCGTGTAGATCCCAAAGTGATGGTGGAGCAAGTATACAAAGGAGCTTAAATGTTGGGAGAAGAAGGATAAATTTTGAAATTTTCTCTTGTTGGCATGTATATATTTAACTAGCTCTGAAGTTACTTTTGGATTTGTATATAATAACAATGTATATAAGTTTAAGTATGTGACTAGCAGTATGTGAATGTTTTGAGTTATGATGGAGGTATATATTACTGTCTATGGATTGTCGTGCCCTTTTGGGCTGTAAGACTTGTTTGCTTTTCAGGGAGGTTAGGCAAGATTTTAGTCGTTATACTGTCGAATTTTTAATTGACAAATAGTATACTGAATAACTATTAGTTGGTCAACTAACTAAATTATTATTATTATTATTATTATTATTATTATTATTATTTTTGTTGTTGTTGTTGTTGTTGTTGTTGTTGTTGTTGTTGTTGTTGTTGTTGTTGTTGAAAAGAATGGGTATTTAAGATTAAGTGGATAGAAAAAATTCAGCCTGTCGCACATGTATCAGTCAGGGATTATAGTAAATGTATTACATTTTATGGTATCAGAGCGAGGATTAAGCAGTTCTAAGATCGGAGTGGGTAGTAGTGATTGGATTATGTGTATATACATGCCAATTGTCAGTGAAAAAGGTATTTTGGATCTAATGTGTACTTGCTCCTTTTTGTTTTATAGTGAAAGATGTTGGACGACTGAAGTCGTTAAGTGAGGAATGGTGGGAGTGAAGCATCAAGTAATGTTGGGCAACGTAAGGCCCCACAACTACAAGCTCTACCACCAATGGTACTACCTTCACCCCCACAGCCAGATTTTCGTAACTTGATAGCTGATTATGTACAGCAAAGGTTGCAGGCAGGTTTAGTATAACCACCTCAAGCAGTAGCACCAGTGCAGCCACCTGCTCCACCAAAAAAAAAATCAATTCTGGAGCAATTGAAAAGATTGGGAGTTGAGGACTTTCATGGATGTGATCCTTTAACTCTTGCCTAGGCAGAAGCATACCTGTTTAAAATCAAGAGGTTGTTCAAAATCACCAATAGTCCACTAAAAGAGAAATTTGAGGGTATTGTGGCATTGCTGCAGGGACTAGCTTTTATTTGGTATGACTCAGTTTGGAGGCACACCCGAGTAGATCAGTTGGATTGAATTTCTTTGTGATGCAGTTTACGAAGAAATATATTGGGTTTGAATATAAAACAGTTATACATGATGCTTTTTAGAGCCTGAAGCAAGGTAATAAGACAATGTCAGAATATGAGCACGAGTTTGAATGCTTGAGTGCTTATTTGGATGAAAATCAGAGCACAAAAGAGAAATTGTGTCTGAGATTTGAGAGGAGATTTCATACTTAACTTAAACAAATTATAGGGGCACAAAAATTCCCTGACTTGAGATCAATGATTGAGACTAATCTTAAGTTAGAAGCCACACAGACAAAGGAAGCCAATGGACGGTCACGGTATCAACAAAAGAGAAAGCAAGGACAATCGAGTGGTAAGAGTGGTCAAGGTAAGAAATCCAAGGAATCTCCAGCATTACAAAACTATACACCAGCTACCTCAGGTCGGAGTCAGGGTGGTGCATCCCATGGCAGGACACCAGCTGCATCTATAGCCAGTACACTTCGAGATAGAGATAATGAGGCAGTAGTGACATGTGACCATTGTAGTAAAGTTCATTCAGGAGAGTGTCGATACTTGACTGGTGCTTGTTTTAAGTTTGGTTCAAGAGATAATAGGATTAAAGACTGCTTTTTTATTCAGACTGCTTCAATTACTTCTCCAATGCCCGGTTCTGGATTTTCTGCTTAGAGGGGTTGTGGTTAGGAGCCACCCCCATCACATTAACATCTAGACCAGCTGGGCAGTCATCTCAAGGTCAGAGGTGCACCGTAAGTTAGACTTATACAGTCATAGCCAGCGAGGAGGAGGATGCTCCAAATGTGATAGTAGTTAAATTCTCATTATTATCTGATACAATACATGATTTTATTGATCCTGGTTCTACGCATTTATATATAAATACTAATTTAGTACGGGATAAAGGGATGAGAGATGCATATTTAGATCAAGAGATATTGGTGAGTAATCATTTAGGGCATAGTGTAATAGTGAATAAAGTGTACAGATAGTGCCCTATTAGTGCTCAGTGTAACACCCTTTATCCTATACTTAGTTGTACATTATATCCTATAACATATAAGCATGCTTTACCATAATTAAATCATTAACCATATAGATATCTTATAAGATAACTTAAAACATCAGCTGAAACTTAACATTTAAAAACTTCACTTACAAAAGAGTTTCTTTAAACATTCCAAGATTTATATATACAAAACATCTATAATATTACAAAATTTTCAACACAAAATAATCTCTAGGCAAAAAAAACCCCAAAAGAAGGTTATATATTTTCCAATCTTCTCTTAGACTCGTGTTGGCCGTCTTGTGGCAAATATCAATCCCGAGAAGAAAACATATCCCTACAACCTACATAGATAAAAACCTGTGCTAAGCTATAACGCTTAGTGGGAAAATATAAAACATGAGGACGGCCTCTTTTAAAGGTCGTCAAAATACAAATGCATATAAATATATCTTCAAACAAATAAACCAATCATTATAAGTAATATTCAAAACACCCTCTCAGTTTTATATTATCTTTAGTTATACTTATAACTAATATGAATTTCTTATTACTATTCCATTTGCTTATTGATTTCTTACTCATAATATCAATTATTCATGCATCATTTAATATCTTATATATCAAGTTTACCTTTTTCAATTTCCTATATGTTATTCTTGGATAATCATATTGACTTGCTAGTCTAACTTGAATGTGTAGCTGTTTTGAAACCATAGAACTTTGAGTTAATAAGTTAGACCTCTATACATTAATGATTAGTGATAATTTCCATGCCATTGTGAATTGTGTGTTTCTATCATTAACATACCTTTCCCTTGTCACACATGTATGTGTGTGTGTGTGTGTGCATATATATATGCCATACTGATTGTTATATTTTAACATACAAATTCACTTCTATCACTTATATGTATATCTATTGCAAAACCATGCTATAAATTCAAAATTTATTTATGTTCACATATAGAGAATCTCGCATATCATTATTCAATGTTAAGAAAGCAAAAAGTATCTATAAAGAAATACATCCGAACCAAATATAGCTATGTAATGATATCACATTTCACAAATACTAATACATGAAACTTGAATTCTTAGGTATAAGGAAAAACCTTGGAAATTACCTCAATGATTCCATAACCCTAACATATAAAGAATCCCACATGTCATCTAACAACTTTAAACGAGTCATACATAACTATAGGAAACCTGCAATCACCGATATAGTTATTGGCTAGTATTAATGATGCCCAAGTTCATTACGTATATAACTTATAACTCTAAGATGTATGTGTGATACTATATGTAGTAAATTTCATATATATATAGAAAATACCCTCTTATAGTATCATAATTTCCATATGCAACATATAGATTTCATATAAAGATCAAATTAAAAGCTGTCATGCTTCTTTAATCTTTCAATTTACTTTGATGTTTTTCTTTTACTATGAATTAAGCCTGTACTTTTCTAAAGAAGTGGATAACGGGTTATGCAGTAGTATCCAAGGTACAAAACTGTCTAATTATAATGGTGGCACTCGTAGGTACAAAACTGTTTGATAGTAGCGTTGGCACCCAAAGGTACAAATACGATATCCAAAGGTATTAAATAGTGATCCCTTTTAGGGACAAAAATGTATGGTAAATCGGTATAGTGGACCCAAACGGGATCGGCTACAACCCAAGCAAGGTTGCATATGATCCAAATAGGATCATATCGGTATAATATGACCAAAATGGGGTCAAAACTTTACTCTAGCGGCTAAAAATAACCCTTATAGGCATGCCTATCTATCAACAGTCTAGACACAAATGCAGGCAATATAATCTCTTTACTTTATCTTTACTTTATTCAATCATATTCATATATGCACATGTATAATATTGTGTAACTATGAACAATGTGATCATATACATGTTCATGTGTAACTTTCTATAAACCTGTGAACATGCTCACTATTGGGTATTACTATTTTGTACTTGTAATCCTATTCAATCATGTATCTATTTCGTATATCAAGACTATACTTATATTATACCATTTGTAACTGATGTGAGCCATATAGCTCATATTAATGTAGTGTTTATGTTTATAATTGTTGTGTAAGTATTTAATTTTTAGTTATTTATCTATGAAATGCAGTATGTTTTACATTTTTATGTGTTTTGTGTTTGTTTAGGAGTAAAGTGAAGAAATAATGGAGAAAAAGGCAGAAAAAAAAGAAAATGAAAAAGATCTATCGCGGGCGCAGTAGAGTCGCGAGCACGATAAAGCAAGGAAAAAGAGAGGAGAAGTCAAACCAAAAGAAAGTCAACTTTGAAGCTCAGTGTCTTGTTGCGAGCGTGATTAGAGTCACGAGCGCGACAGAGAGAGACATTGGGTAGTTATATTTTAAAAGGCACTTCAAAAGGACACCACTCTTCACCAAATGATGTGTACTTCTAGAGGGGTACTTGAAGAGTTATGTTGCTATAAAAAGGTACTTGAAGGGTTGCAATGCCTGACAAAGAAGTTATAAATATAAATGGTGGTTATGCAATTCAAATTTCAAATCAAATTTTATAGAGGCATGACTTTTCACCAAGGGTTGTGTACCTTTAAAAGGATGTTTGAAGAGGTGCAATATTTCTCAAGGAGCCTATAAATGCAATTAAGATAAGAAAGAAAAAGGAGGAGAGTTAGGAAATAATTGTTGATGATAGATGAGAGATAGAGAGTGATTAATTTTATCTTTTAAAAGGAAGACAAATATCAAAAAATGAGAAGAATTTATTTATGAGTAAAAGGATTGAGAGATCATCTTTTTATTTATCTTTCAATAGTCTATTCTTCTTTGCAACTCTTTGAATGATGTCTTTTGGAATCTTGAACAACTTTGTTAGCATTTGCTTATTTTTATTATTACAAGTAATCTTTAGTGCATAATTTCTTAATAGTATCATTTGCATTTAAGTAATTGAATGTTTATTATAAGTAAGAGTATAGATCAAGAGATTGATCCTTATTTACATCTATTAAGAATTTATTATCGAAACATCTCTAGAGAGATCAGGATGTTAAGATAGTTGCTATAGGTTGGTATTTATTCTTAAAATTTGTAAGTATGACAGTTTAATTCATTAATGAGAGTTAAGGGTTAGAAGTTATATTTGCATATTTTAGGCATTCTATTTTAGTTCAAGAGAATTATTTAGAACCTTATTCCAACTTGGCTTGCATTATAAAAGTTGCTTTTCAATCAAAAGAATAATAGCAAGTTTCATATTGTTAATTTTTACATCATTATTTGTATTTGTCTTCTTTGACCATCATTAACTTAGGATTAATTAATAGTTTAGTATAACATTATTAGTTTAATTTAACAATAAAATTAATGATTTATTGTAAACAAGATTAAAATCAAGTAGTAGTGTGTGATAACCAATCTGATCCTAATGGGAACGATATCTTAAGTACTATAATCGGTGAACCATGCGCTTGTGGATTTAGTGCATAAGCATGTAATAATATATCTTCTCTAGTGCATAAATATATATGCATAAATTATAAAATAATTTATACAATTTGCTCATGTAACAATCACATGACAAGATACACCTTCTCTAGTGCATACACTTGTATACATAGTATCATATAACATTGCAATCATATACTTTAACAAGATTTCTAAAATTGAGTTTATAACCCTGTAGACCTGTATTTTAGCATGCTAACATATGACATCACGTATGCTTAATCATGCCACTTCAATTAAGTGATAGTGCATACCTGATTATAAACTTTCCATATAATATGCTTTATTCCCAATATTTCAGAATGAAATCCCATTGCATACTCAATAAGTAATATCATGTTTTATCAATTATTTAATCAGGTTTCAACATTTTGCTCCACATTATACTTGTGACTAAACATTTGGCGTAACAACATATAGGAATGACATATAATCATCACATTATATTATATTCATGTTATCATGTACATATGGTAAATAGTAATTCACCTTAGCTTACAATTTTTATGTACTTATTTCTAGTTTTGATCATGCCAATTACGTTACACTATGATATCATCAAGTTAATATATATGTCCCTTATTATGAGTTGTCTTTATATCAAGTTATGCTCTATAACTATTTAAAAAGGATAAAAAGACTTTATAACACTTTGGTACATGGATATCACATGTTATTATTGTTAAAAAAAACCTTTATCTTTATGCTTTTAATTCTTTAAAAGTGTTTAGGAAGGTCTAAAAATGCTTTAGTATCAATTTATAAGCTTAAGAGGGTCAAATAGATCGGATAGGATGACTTGGACAGATGAGAGTCACAAATTGTGTCCCCTGTCCGAGTCGGTACAGAGAACACATTGTCACGAGTCGTGACAGGGTAGGGACTGGTTTCCAGGTTCAACGTGTGAGTATTTTTTACCTTCAAAATGATATTTTCAGCAAAAATGGTCTTCTACAACTTTGTTTCCATATGTTTCTAGTTTCTGAAACATCAAGAATCATTGCAATATCATTTCTAGAACTCATAATAAATAGAAATTACTAATGACTGTTCATTAGGGAAGGTAATACAAGATTCCCGTTTCTTTATAGAAAAGGTAGGTATGAGAGTATATTTTATAACCCAACTGGAATTACCCAATTCTCATATCTAAATCTCAAGATATAACATAAATACTAAAAACTGTTTATGGAAATAGGGCTATCAACGATTTCGGATTTCAAGTTAACTTTTGAGCTTCTTGGAAATAGAATCAATTTATACTTTCTTCATATAAATTGTAGATATATAAGTATAGTTTCCAACACATCAAAAATCACCTTAATAGCATATCTACAACTCAAAATATTTAAGAAAAATCGTAAGCTATTCACATTAGCAAGGCAGCAGATGTAATTGATTATCAATCAAAATATAAGCAATTAGAAGACTGATTTAAAACTTGGTTTCTTCACATAAAATATAGGGATGGATGTCTATTTTCAATCCTAATATAAATTATCTAATATTTTGCTATATAACTCAAGATATTAACAAAAGAGTACAATTAGGTCAAGTGAACCTTAACCTAGAATTTTGAAACTTACATACATGTCCTTTAAAACATAAAATATTGATGTTTTATTTCAAGTTACTCATCGAATATAAGTTCATACATTGTATTATCACCTAATTATATTAACACCACTTTATAATAATCTCAAATCAAGCTTTTAACAATTTATTTTTTCTAACTTTATCAAATAACACATATAAGAGGTAAATCTCTAAATCTCCTCTTTGTAGCTATAACACTATATTGAAATGCATCCATATCATATTGTAATCACATATTTCACTCAAGAAAAAACACATGCATAAAGAATAGGTTCCCAAACCTGAACATGCAACTCAACTCTTCTTTAAAATCTTCATTTTTCTCTCACTATCTTCTTTTTTTCTTGATCCTAACTTTCTCCTTAAAAACACCTTCAGTCAAACCTTCTTCCTAAGCATGATTATGGTAAAATGAAAAGATGTTCTTAGATTAAGGGGTCAAATTTCAAAAGAAAAGAGAAAGGAAATTGTAGACATTTAGAGAGAGAGAAGGGAGAAATAGGAAAATGTAGATTTTAGTAAGAGAAGAGTTTCTTCCCCTTCTTCATCTTGAAATGGCCGGATCCCAATCCCTAAACTCCCGCTATTTATACAAGCTTTGCATGAAGTTTTTAGTGGAAAATGACATCATGTAGGGCTTACCAAAATCCACTTTAAATCTTCCAATAATTTGCATGTCATAAATTGACCCCTACTTAAACCTTCTCTTTAACATTGACCCCAACCTTTTCATATTCTTTTAATTGCATCCCGAATTACTATTCTATTATTACCATTGATGTAATGGCCTTAACACCGGATTAGCCGTGAATAGTATTTTTCGGGTCCGAAAGTCGAAAATATTTTATTGGACCATTTGAAAGGAATAGTCATGATGAGCCTAGGGTTGAAATTTGAAGTGAATTTGAGGTCAAATGGGCCTCAAAAACTCAAAAATACGAAAATTGTAGCGAGTTAATTTTTCTTGTAGGGAAGAGGGCTTAATTTTGCTTAAATAATTAAAAATAGTAAACGAACTCCGAATATTGCCAGATTTTGCATGCCTACATGAATTTTTATGTAGAATATTTTGGTGATGAGAATTGAATTTTTCGGTGACACTGAAAGTTATTGAATCGGATCGATAACGGACTTCGATTGAGCCAAAAATTTATGTCCTATCTATTTTTTATGTTTTAAGAATGATGAAATCAAAATTGAAGTAATTTGAAGTGAGAAAGAGAGAGAAATTGAATTGGGCTTTAAGAAGGCATAAATGGGCCTTAATTTTAAATTGGGCTAAGCCCAATTTTGGGCCCATTAGGAAGGATATAAGAGGCTAGAAAATCTGAAAATTT
Organism: Excoecaria agallocha; assembly: GCA_037975025.1. NCBI lineage: Eukaryota > Viridiplantae > Streptophyta > Magnoliopsida > Malpighiales > Euphorbiaceae > Excoecaria > Excoecaria agallocha. The sequence goes on along the minus strand of CM075809.1, from coordinate 26,237,173 downwards.
TCCAAATTTTCTAGCTCTTCCTCCCTCTTCTCATGGTGGCCGAACCCTCTCCCTCTTCTCTCTCCCTATGATTTCTTCTTCTTCTACCCCAAATCTCTCTTAAACCTCAACACAAAAGATGAAGTTCTCTCTCTCTAGGTCACACTAGTGGCCTTAAGCAAGTGATTTGAGCAAGGAAAGGCAAGAAATCAAGTGAAAAAATGAAAAGAGGTAAGATGGAACTTGAAAATTTAAGTGATTTTAATTGATTTTTTTGATGTGTTCTTATAGCTTTTGAGGTGTATAAGCTAACTATGAGCTTGGATTTTTCATTTGAGGACAAGAAATTGAGGTTAGAAAGGTTAAAGAATTCGGCCAAGGATGCATTTGTGGATGGATGGAGTTTTGCTTGGTGTCAAGTGAAGAAAAGTGAGGCTTAAGGAAGATTAAGCTTAGAAAAAGGTAAGTAACTACAAAATCCTTTAGTTTCCCTATTAATATGAATTTTTCTTAATTATGTAATTAAGATAGAAATATGTAAAATTGTTAATTAATGAAATTATGTTAGGTTAAATGAAATTAAGCATGAGAGGAAATGAAATGAAGGCTTTAATGAAAGAAAGAAAATTTTTAAGGTGGAAAAATGTTGATGGCCGAATTATCTAGGTGAAGAAATAATGAAAAAAATGCATGAAATTAATGTATGTTAGCTTAAATTAATAATAGACATGATAATTGATGTCTATAAATTTTTAGAGAATATTTGAAATTAATTTGGAAATTTTTAAGATTATATATAGTGTATGAGTTGTCTATTTATAGGCAAAATAAGTTGTAGAAGATTTCTAAACTTTTTCAATTGGAATAGGAAAAAAATCCTTCTTGAATTGAAAAAATCGAAAATTCTTCGTTGCATGGGAATGTAAACATATGGCCACTTGATTTTTATCTTGTAAAAATGCACTGCCGTGTATCCTTTATTTTGGGATACACGACCACTTGATCTCCTTTGAAAAGTCACACACGGCCACTTGAACTTCTTCCAGTAAAATTGATACACAGCTACTCATTTTTCCAACCTATACATCACATGACCACTTATCTCTAAATCTTCAATGCACGGCCACTTGAGTTTTCAAGCAATGAAATACACGGCCACTCATGAGTCTACTGGACTCCACGAATATCTTCATGCATGAATTTTTCAAATTTACAATTTTGGCCCAAATCTTATTGTCTTTTTGTAATTAAATCCTTTTTCTTGCAAAATAATCCTGAAAAATACCAAAATTTATAATTACCTCCAAAAATATAAAATTAACCAATTAAACTCAAATTCAACCTAATTAACACAAAATTAACTCAATTAAATACCTAAAAATATATTAAAAATATCATATAAATCACTATTATCAGATACCATTATCGTGGTGCAAGTCACGGTAACTTGCTTTACTATGGTAAAATCGTAATGATATTTCATAGTTCAATGTTAAGTGTTCAGTAAAATTGTTGGAGGAGTCCCTTGGGATCATTCCCTAATACAGTGTCGTGGCCTTGTGGGGTCCACGTCCCGTATATCCAATTTGCAGATTTTTGTCGGAGTGGTACTAGAGGCATAATGGTAAACATGAATTAAAAGTGCAAATTGTGAAATGAAAATGAGAATTGTAATGAAAAAGGACCTAAGTGAAAGAGAATAAAAGTTTAGGGATAAAATGGTAATTTTTTCAAATAGTGAATTTTAAGAGTAAAAATGATAAAAAAAATTAAATAAAGGGTAAAAGTAGAAAGAAATAATGTTCAAATAGACAGAAAATGAACTTTTATAAATTGGAAGGACTAAAGTGTAATTTTACATGGAAAGGGTAAAATAAAGACCAATTAAAAATTTTATAAGCCAATAATTGAATATGAAATAAAAATAAGTCATTTAGTGGTAATGTTGTAATTAAAGAGTAAAAAGGGTCAATTTTGTAATTAAGTAAAAAATTAAGGACCAAAGTGAAATTTTTTCTAAGTAATGGTTTTAAACTATATTAAATGTAAAAACATCGATAATGGTGTTTTGATAAAAAATATATGAAATTTTGCATGAGTAATGTGATTGTGTATGAGTGATAAATTTCTAAATTTATAGTCACCACTGAGCATATTTAATACTTAGTGCGTAGTATTTATTGCGTACAGGTCCTGAAGTGATGGTGAAGCAAGTATACAAGGGAGCTTAAATTTTTGGAGAAGAAGGATAAATTTTGAAATTTTTCCTTGTTGGCATATATATATATATATATATATATATATATATAACTAGCTCTAAAGTTACTTTTGGATTTGTATATAATAACAGTGTATATGAGTTTAGTATGTGACTAGTAGTATGTGAATATTTTGAGTTATGATGGAGGTATATATTATTGTCTATGGATTGTCGTGCCCTTTTAGGCTATGAAACTTGTTTGCTTTTCAGGGAGGTTATGATGTCGAATTTTTAATTGACAAATAGTATACTTAATAACTATTGGTTGGTCAGCTAACTAAATTATTATTATTGTTGAAAAGAATGGGTATTTAAGATTAAGTGGATAAAAAAAATTTCGGTCTATCGCACATGTATCAGTCAGAGGTTATAGTAAGGGTATTACAATTATAACATGGCAGATTGTTCCATCCCATGAAGCTACCAAATATCTAGGTATATATTGCCTCCAAATAAAACTCCACATGTTATTTTATTATAAGACTTACACAGTTTCTCCCCCATCCATTCATCGTGTCTTATCGATGTAAGGCAATATTGTCAAAGAATGGGCAGAAGATATCCTTTCAAACAAGCTTTGAGTCTGGCTGGGTACGCTTTGTCTATTTTTATGGTCTTAATACAGGAGACGTTTACACTTTTATTCTATCACCCGATGATAAGAAGATATTCATTGTGAGGGTTTTTAGAAGGGGTATCAAAATCTGATGTGTTTTATTCATTTTGTTATCTATAATGCAAAATATATGGTGTATGAACAATATTTGTGTAAGTCTTTTATGTGTTTATCTTTCAATTCTAATTGATATATATCATAATTGTTGGCATTTAAAAAATAAAACTCTTTTTTAGTAACTGACATAATTTTTTTAACGTTAGACCCTGACTCATCGATGTAAAAAATAATGCAAATGTATGTGTTAATGTTTAAGAAAATCATATTTAATTTCTAACACTATAAACTTTACTCGGTGTATTTAATCTTCTAAAAGTGAATATACCTAATATTTTACTTGACAAACTGAATTAAATGACCTAAGCTTGGAAAATAAATAGTATTTAGCTTGTCAGTAGTGTCGTCACTGTATTCAGATTTAGGAAAAAGTAGCATATTCAGATAGCTGAAAACACTGTTTATACAACTTCAGTAATTGAAATGATTATAGTGTCGTCAGTAAACCTAAAGATGACATAATTTATATATATAAGATAATACAAAATATTCAGTTTTGTCCGATCTCAATTTATTGTATTCAGTTTTTTTTAAATGATGCATTGTATGAAGCAATTGCAAAAATTGAAAGTGTATTAAGCAAAATTAGATACACTGTATTCGGTTTTGGCCTATGTTTATCTTTCAATTATATTTGATAATATCATACATGTTGGCATTTATTAATTAGTATTCTTAATTAAGAAGAATAAAAAATAATTGAAAACCTTGACTCAGTTTTTGCAATTGACATAATTTTAATTACATTATACCATGATTTATATGATTAAAGAAAAAAATTGTGCAAATGTATATGTTAATGTTTAAGAAAATCATATTTAATTTCGAACACTATACACTTTACTCGGCGTATTTAATCTTTCAAAAGTGAATATACCTAATATTTTATGTTACAAACTGAATTAAACGACCTAATCTTGGAAAATAAATTGTATTTAGTTTATCAACAGTATTGTCACTGTCTTTAAATTTAGGAAAACACAGCATATTTAGATAACTAAAAACACTATTTATACATCTTCAATAATCGAAATAATTATAGTGTCGTTAGTAAACCTAAAGATGACATGATCTATATATACAAGATAATACAAAATATTCAATATTGTTCGATCTCAATTCATTGTATTCAGTTTTTTAAAAATGATGCATCTGTATGAAGCAATTGCAAAAATTGAAAGTGTATTAAGCAAAATTGGATACGTTGTATTCAGTTTTGGCTTATGTTTATCTGTCAATTATACTTAATAAATGTTGGTGTTTAAAAATTAATACTCTTGATTAGGAAGAATTAAAAATAATTGAAAACCTTGATGCAGTTTGTGCAATTAACATAATTTTAATCATATTATACCGTGATTCACAAGATAAAAAAAAATGTGCAAATTTATACATTAATGTCTAAGAAAATCATATTTAATTTCTTACAAATTATAAACTTTACTCGGCGTATTTAACAAGTCAAAAGTTAATACACTTCATTTTGTACTTGAAAAACTAAATTCGTCGAACTCGGTTTGGAAAATAAAAAAAAATCGTTTTGATAACGGCATTATGACTGATTTTAGATTTAGAAAAATGCAACTGATTCTTTTCAAATAAATGCACTCAATGTTTATTTGGCCATGTAAGGGTTTTAAGTCATTCTAAAGATTACGCGCTCCATATATAAATGTGTACGCAATATATTCAGTTTTGTCTGACTTCCATCCAATGTATTCGGTTTTGAAGAAATGGGAATTGCAAAAATTGAGTACGTTTTAGTCACAAAATTTTCACGGCATTCAAACTTGTCCAATTTGAATAATGAATAAACCCAATTTACTTATCTCATTGATGATTACAATGTAATAAAAAAACAGAATACAATGTATTCAATTTTAATAAATTGATTATGTATGGTTTTGAACTGAATACAATTTAATCTAAATGTCCCAACTATGTACTGTTGAATTTTCAAGTCCTAATATGACGATTGTGTAAGATACAAACTGTAGCTTAAGCACGTTTGCAATGATGTTAGTTCTCATATTGAGAGGCACTGCTACCCTTGTCTGATGAACCAACTGCCTAAGGAAATGTGATAAGATTTGGCTGTGATTTCCTCTCCCTACCCAAACGAAATAAGTATTACCATCCTTATTAATGCTTTTGTATGCACCCTAATGCTCTATATTGTCCATGTCATTTGTGAGTAATTATTAGGTGGGTTAGGGTTAGTACTAACATCTCCAAAAAAGATAATCGCATTGTGAGGAACCTGTAATAAATGTAAGCAAACTTATTGCCTTATGCATTTACCTTCATTTGCATTGCCTAAGCATTGCGAATAAAATGTATTCATTTTTCTCATTAAACCTTAAATGATTTTGCCTAAATAGAACCCAATCTATTCGGTTATCAAAAAACACTTTATTCAGATTTCATTGTACAATATAATCAGTTTACATAATTCAATGTATTCAGTTTCAAATTGTAATACAATGTATGAAAAATCGAATTTACTGTATTATTTACACTGATAAACTATATTCATAAATTGTGTCTGCAATAAATGATTGCTTATATATTTTTTTACAATTGAAAAAATAAAAATTGAAAAGATTAAGATAATTTTGAAACTTAAAATATAACAATATATTTCACTTGAAAAAACAGAATTAAATGTCTTACTATTCTAGTTTCTGATATCAAATTATGGATAATTTGATCATAGATTTAATAACACGGAAAACTTTTCTGCAATCAACAAGAAAAAAAATTCTCTTTGCTGAATGCAAATTTAGTGTATTCAATTTTCTTATTACACCATAATCAGATTGCATAAATTGAATACAAACTATTCAGTTATAGGAATAAATTTTATTCAGTTTTTCTTCCAACACTATAATGAGTTTACATAATTTGGTATATTCGGTTTGCAATTTTACTACAGTGAATCGGTTTTCTTAATAAAGTGTAAATGGTTTTATATGCAACTGGAGAGCCTCCTAGATAAGTAACTTTACACACCCCATGATCACTAGTGTCATAAGCAATATTATTAAAATCGGACCGGTTTAACTGCGAACCGATAGTTGATCCAATCAGTTCAACACATAAAAATTGAACTGGCTAAAAATCGCAGGGAACTAGTGTGAACCGAACAAAAACCATAAAAATCGGCTTGAAACCGGATAAATTCAGTTTGAACTAGAAAAACTAATTTGTTTCGAAATATCTAAACAACATTGTTTTTTGCTAAAAAAAAATAAAAAGGATATATATAGATACAAAATAATTAAATTTTAGGCAATTTTAATGAATTTTTTATAAATAAAATAAAAATTATAATTTATAATTAATGAATATTTTTGAATATTTATAATTTTTAATATATCTATGTTAAATATTTGTTATAAATATTAAATAACTTGAAAATATTGCTTCATAATTAATGTTTGATGATAAATATATTTTTTAAAGTATTTTTTATATATTTATATTCTCATAATATTTACAGAAAATTTTAAAAATGATATTATTTTGAAAAAAAAAAGTAAAAAATTTGGTTGAATCCTATCAAATCGATTGAAACAAGAATCTTTTACCTCTCAAGTTTTTTGTTCTGTTCGATTTTAATAAAATTGGTCAAAGTAAAACTCTAGGGATTAAAAAGTTTTGCAGCTGCAATAACAAGAATAATAGTCATCCTCCATTAAAATGCATGGCTAGATGGTTTAAGGGTATATTGGTCAAATTAAAAAATATATTTTATCCATAGGCATATTTGAGTTACTTAACTTGAGTAATTTAGCAAAGTTCTTATTGATTATCCATTTCGATCTATTTTTTGGATAGAAATGCCCCGACTTTGATTCTCCTCGCCCTTTCTAACTGCAATAAACCACCAAATTGAAAGACTAACAAAATTAATAAAATAAATATCAATGAATTAATTGATAAAATTATTAATAAATCAATTAATTGATTCATAAATCATTGGAAACTTTTAAGGATTGACAAAATGTTAATGGAAAATCAGAATTCGAATTATAAAAAAATAAAATAAAATTTCAATTTAAATGTTGTTTTTTGAGGAGACAACTAAATATTATGGCAGAGGATGAGACATTGCATGGGAAAATCTAAAAGCGCAAGGAACGCAATAATGAGGGTATAATTGTCTTTGGATTTTAAATATGGGTGGACAGGGTACTCTCCTTTCATAATCCATTTTGGATCCTTTATTTATTCTCTTCTGCGTCCCTGCTCCCACTACTCTTCCTTTTATAGTAAAAATAACTTTGCCCAATAACTTTTTTTGAAAGAACAGTAATAATAATAATAATAATAATAATAATAATAATAATAATAATAATGATGATGATGATGATGATGATGATGATGATGATGATAATGATAATGATAATGATAATGATAAATATATATAAATAAATAATTTAAGTTATTCATTTTACTATCGCAAATTTTTTTTATCTTATCGCAATTAATTGGATCATGATTGGTTCGGATCATAAATATATTAAAATTTTAATAATTATAAATAGACAAAATTAATGAGTCATTTTAAATAAATTATAAATGGATTAAATTTTAGTGATATTATTTTTTATCAAAAATAAAAAATAAATGCATATATAATACATAAAAATAATTATTTTTATATTAATATTATATAAAATAATTATTAATTACAAAATAAAATAATGTGACTATTCATTTCTAGAGTTTTAATAATTGATAACTGGACTAAACTTGCTGAATTGGGCCTCAAGTCCAAGCCTATAGTCCAAATCTCAGTTACAGGAACCCTACGAACGGAGCAACTCAGTGGTGCCGTTTCTCAAATCCAGTTAGGACGCGGATAGGAGACTAACTTCCTACTTAGAGAAGACTTACTATCCAAGCAGAAGTCCTCTTTAATAGGATTTCCATGGTCAACATGATTCCTAATGAGAATTGAATACTCACCCCTATAAAAACAGTTATGATTGACAAGTATGGTCCTCTAAGCCATCTCTTTCACTAAACTTATTCTTTTACCATTTACTGACTTGACCGTCGGAGAGCTTCCTTGCTGAAATATTCCTATTTGCAGGTTTTTCAAGGTATCAGCCAGGATTAGCACATTGAGAGCAGTCCAGCATAGCCGAGCTGTTATCATTTGGTGTTGTGAGCGTGGACCTTTATCCCTATATAGCCATGAACTCCGACAACGAGAACACCCAGGCAGCGAATGATAAGAGTAACACAACTCCAGGCCCCACTTACAAATTTTTCAACCCTTAGAGCCCACCCCCAGGGGTACTTCCACCAACCTTCCCATCACGGGACCGAATATAGAGACACCTGAAATTCCTATACCCAATTTAACCCCTCGGCTTGGCCAAGCTCTTCTTGCAACTATTTCACACATAGCAGCCTAACCGATGCCCCAATCAACACCACAAACAATCGAGACCAATACCATCCTAACTCCTGAGAATCTGAACTCCACACTCCGGAGGGAAGATGAGAGGTCAAAGATAACTCTAACCTGAGACAAGCTTGACAGGCTCATTGAGAAAAGAATGCAGCAGAAACAAAGTCGCAGTATAATACACCACTAGGAGAACTTTCGATCCCCCCTTTCCAAAGCCATACTCTTCGCCACCTTTCCGAATAGAAGGCTACCTAACATACCCAAATACAACGGGAGCACAGACCCCCAAGCATACATAGACCAATTTCACCATGCCATGTTAATTTACACCACTGAGGATGCTGCCTTCTGTAAGATCTTTCCACAAACATTGATCAAGTCTGCCCAGGTCTATTTCAGGAACCTATCCGAGCACTTAACACATGGCTTCAGGCAATTCATGAAGAAGCTCAAACTGAAATTCGTACTTGCCATCCGACCAACTAGGGTCTTGGCAGACCTGCATCAGGTAGTTTAGAAAAGAGGTGAACCTTTGCACAGGTTTGTGGACAAATTTAATATGGTCATAATGGACATTTAGAATCTAAATTTGGAGGTCGTAATAAATGCTCTCAGTCAAAACATTAGATGTTAAGACTTTATTCCTTAAGCAAAAAACCCCCTTATGATTTCACCAAACTCATGACCAAAGCTCATAAATACATTCGAATGGATAAAGCTAGATGATTGAAGTATAGCGAATAAGAAAAGGACAATGAGAGCTCCTGAGGAATAAGACAGGAAAGGGAAAACTCGCAAAAAAAACGATAATTTAGCCATGAGATGTGTGAACAAGGCATACGTGGTTTCGAATCCATACTTGGATAATCGAAAGGACGAGCAATTTATCGAATTAAATACTTCTCCCATGCAAATCCTATCGTGGATGAAGAAAAACATGAAGGTACAATGGCTGAAGCCTATGAGAGAGGGTTCGAGCAGAGACCAAGCTTTGTACTGCGCCTTTCATAGAGACAAAAGTCATGAAACCAATGATTGTAGACACCTCAAGCAAGAGATCGAATACCACATCAAAAAGGATGGACTCAAACAGTTCATTAAAGGAAGCAAAACCAAAAAAAGGTGGTCTCCTTCAAGATAGCCCAGCAGAAGAGAAGGTAGCAGTAGCAAGAAAGCTCAAGCAAGAGTGATTCACATTATTGCAGGAGGAAAACATTACAACATATTTGGTGATTCAAAAAAGAGAAAGGCAAATGAGGTCTTTTCATTAGGATCTAACCCGCCTGCCCTAACAAACATTCAATTTTCTATGAAAGATGGGACACATGTTCGGTAACCGCATAACGACCTACTAGTAGTCAAAGCAATAATCGAATACTTTTTGGTGTAGAGGATCCTGGTAGACATGGAAAGTGTGGTAAACTCATCACCATGCAAGCTTACAAAGCACTGAGAATGTCAAGCCCTATGAAGGAAGTTATAGTCCTATTGATTGGTATTTTAGGACAGCCCATCAAAGTTTATGGCTTGGTCAACCTAAGCTTACAGTTAGGACACGACCCAACAGTCAGGTCTTATATATCATGTTTTATGGTAGTGAATTTGCCCCTATCTTATAATGTAATTTTTGGTCGACCTTTGCTGGCCGCAGTGAATGCTTACATTTCCATGAAGAAGCTAATTATAAAGATACCAGCCTCAAAAGGAATGGTCGTACTATGAGGGAACCAGAACGTAGCAAGGAAAACCTATGTCATTATGCTAAAAGAGGCAAAGCAAGCTCTCCCAGTAGATACAATAGATGTCCCAACTGACACTACTCGAAAAGTTGAACCAATGGATCTATCACAGGAGATAAAGTTGTTACCAAGGAAGATAGCCTCAGACAAAACTAGCTTGGAAGTAAAATCCTTACTAGTAGTACTTAAAGCATAAGCAGATGTGTTCACCTAGAAGCCGTCAGATATCACTAAAATCTCACCAGAGGTTATTTCTCACTCGTTCAGCATACAGCCAGGTTAGAAGCCAATCAAACAAAAGAAGCGCAATCATGCACCGGAATGACATATAGCAATAAACGAAGAGACAGACACTTTACTAAGGAATAAGTTCATTAGAGAAATGTTATACCCGGACTGGCTATCCAATATGGTCTTAGTAAAAAAGGCTAATTAAAAATGAAGAATGTGTGTAGACTTCACCAATTTGAATAAGGCATACACTAAAGATAGCTATCCGCTGCTAAAAATAGACATGTTGGTGGATTCAGCAGTCGGGTTCGAGGAATACGCCATCTTGGATGCTTTGGCAGGCTATCACCAAATCCTAATGAACCTCGAGGATAAGGAAAAGATGGCATTCATTACCAATAAAGCAATGTATTGCTATACTATAATGCCCTTCGGTCTTAAGAACGCAAAGGCCACATATCAGAGGCTCATAAACAAGCTATTCGTCGGACAGATAGATCAAAATATGGAAGTATATGTAGATGACATGATAGTCAAGAGTAGAACCTTGGATGACCTGCCCAAGGAACTCGAGGAGACATTTGCTACCCTTAGAAAGTTTGGCCTCAAGCTAAATCTAGAAAATGTGCATTTGGAGTCCGGTCTAGTAAGTTCCTTGGTTTTGTGATCTTGAAAAGAGGAATTGAAGCCAACCCAGTGAAAATTGAGGCTATTCTAAAAATGGAACCACCAAGATCGATTAAGGAGGTACAGATATTGAATGGGAAGATTACAGTGGTCAGAAGGTTTATCTCCTATTTGGTGAAGGGGTGTCTGCCGTTTTACAAGCCATTGAAGAATTTAAAAAATTTTGAGTGGAGCTCGAAGTGCCAGTCCGCCTTTGAAGCACTCAAATAATTCTTGAGTTCCCCCCCACTGCTCAGTCGGCCATAACCAGGTGAAAACTTATTCATGTATCTATCAGTTTCAGAAGGAGTAGTAGGATCTGTCCTAATTAGGGAGAAAAACACTTAGCAATTCTCTATATAGTATACTAGCTAAGTTCTTCGGGGTGCCGAGCTAAGATATCCAGTCCTTAAGCAATTAGCTCAACCCCTCATCAATTCAGTGGTAAAACTATGCCCTTATTTCCAAGCACATACAGTAGTGATCCAAACTAATACTCCACTTAAGAAGGTAATCCAAAAGCCAAAGGTGTCAAGGAGGATAACTGAATGGGAAGCTCGACTAGGAGAATTGTAATGTCCGGTATGAGTCTCATTTGGTAATGAAAGCTTAAATATTGGCAGATTTCATTATAGAACTCTATAACACCCTGACCAAGTCGAACAAAGTGGCATGGAAGTTGTGTTAACAGAGCAACATTGTCCGAAGGGGCAGGGGTAGGAGTCGTATTATCTAGCCTAGAAAGAGTATTCATAAGAGGCTTAGCTAAGTTATCTTTCCCAGCATCGAACAATGTAGCAGAATATAAAGCACTATGTTTCGGGCTAGAGCTCGCCCTCGAGGTAAAACTTGACTCTTTACTTATCCGCTCTAACTCACAGCTAGTTATCGATCAATTGACAAGGAAGTTCAAAGCCAAAGAACAAGTGATGATGAAGTACCGAGACCTGGTATTGGCCTTACTAGCTTAACTAAAAAAGGGTGAAACCTTATGGACAATTGAACAAATACCTCGAGAAGAAAATAGGGAGGCCAATTTGTTGGCCAAACAGGCGACCTCAAGCAGCACAGTAAGATTGAAAGATGTAGTATGGGCAGTTATTACCTAACCCTCTTATGAAATCTTTTCAATACAAATGAATGAATAAATGGATAGATGGAGACTGTTGATCTACCAGTTCTTAGAAACGAGTGCCCTCCCAGAAGATCAAGTAGAAGTGAAAAAGGTGGTCCGGCGATCCAATCTCTAATACGTTTTGGATGGGAAACTATAACGTAGATCATATTCACATTCATGGTCGCTGTGTTTAAGTACGAATGAAGACAACTACGTCCTTCAGGAAATATACGAAGGAATTTATGGGGCATTTGAAGGAGCTCAAAAAATAGCCTAAAAAGCCTTTTTTATAGGGATACTATTGGCTAAATATGGAAACAGATGCTAAGGAGTGGGTGAAAAAGTGTGATAAATGATAGAGATTCGAAAAGATAATTCATCAGCAGTCAGTTCAGTAGACCCCGATATACAGCCCGTGGCCCTTTGTGCAATGAGAAATAGACATACTAGGACCATTTTCATTGGCAATCGGGCAGAGAAAATTTTTGGTAGTGACGATGGATCACTTTACTAAGTGGGTTGAAGCTAAACCCTTAGCCACTATTAACCCAGCGAACATAATCAAATTTTCCCAAAAATCAATAATAAAATGGTTTAAAATCCCACACACTTTTATTATCGATAATGGAAAACAATTCGATTATCAATATTTCAGAAATTTTTGTGAAAAGTTGCACATCCAGCTCAGGTTCACGTCGGTGTACCATCGTCAATCAAATGATATGATCGAAGTAACAAACAGAACGACATTGGCAGGGCTATAAAAAAGGTTGGTTGAAGCTAAAGGCTTATGGATAGATGAGCTAAATAACATCTTGTGGGAATACTGAACATCACCTAGATCAACAACAGGAGCAACGCCTTTCTCCCTAACTTACGGTGTGGAGGCAGTGATCCCCTACGAGATAGGAATGCCGAACTTAAAAATTGAGCAGCACAATCAGGAGGCAAACGAGGAGTCATTGCTATATTACTTGGACACGCTTGAAGAAAAAAGGAAACAGGCCTAAATCTATGCAGCCACATACAAGCAGCGAATGACAACCTATAGTAACAAAAAGGTAAAGCCCCGAAATTTCCAAATAGGTGAGCTTATCCTATAGAAAGCCATGAAAGCACAGATAGTGGCAGGGGTCGACAAATTAAGCCCTAATTGGATAGGTCTGTTTGAAGTACACGAAGTAGTTAACTTCAGTGTATATAAACTCAAAGATATGGCAGGAAAAGTACTACTGTACTTATGGAATGTTACCAACTTAAAAATGTATCATTAATAATTCCGCCCAAATAGGCATGTTCATCATGGGAAAAGATCAGTAAGCTCACAAACATGTTCGCCAAGAGTTCCCCTAGCTCAATCAGGCATGATTGGTCAGGAGCAGTTCGGGAAAGCTCATAGGTATGTTTTCCAGGAGCTCATAAACTCGATCAGGCATAGTCACCAGGAGCAGTTTGATAAAGCTCATAGGCATGTTTGCAGGAAGCATATTTTAATATAACCCTATTAGGCATGTCTGCCAAGGGGGCACAGTTCCAAGCTTAGTTAGGCATGTTCGCCACGAGCATACTTTCTAATAAGAACATTCTTGTATTCTTACCCCAAGTCTTGTATTCTTCTTAAGAAGTTCCACAAGTATGACTATGTAATAGCTCAGTTTGGCAGCTTAAGCCATGAGCACGCAAGTCAACACTTAATTGCTAATGTTTATCTTCAAATTTCTTAGGATTTCTCCATAATAATCTCATTCTACTCGGACTATTTGTAGAAGGCTTAAAGAAAAATGATAACTCATAACAACAAAGTTCGATTAAGAACGAAAAGCCACTAAAAAGCATTTTACTAAGTAGTGTGAAAAAATAAAAACCAAGCTAATAATAAGGCAAAAATGACATTTTCATTATAAATATCTCAAATGCAAATAAAAGAGGCCTTAGAGGCTACAAAAAATAAAAAGAACTATTCCTCATCAAGGTCAATGTCATCAACCCAAGCAAAATCCTCATGAAGGAACTTGCTCTTCATAGCTTGGACGATTTTATCGCTATATGCTATAGCCTTGTCCGCAGCTAGATCTTCCATTTTTTCCTCCACCTCTGAGAGCCTTTTCTCAAGTGAGGAAACCTTGCTCTATAGCCCAGTCTTCTCCACTTAACACCTCTCTAGCTCGGCCTTTGAGGCTTGACAATCCTCCTGTGCCTTGGCAGCAGAAGCCTTGGCCTCGTATAGCTTGCAATTGGCCTCCTCGGCTCCCTTGCAGATGGCCTCCTTTGCCTTTTTGACTTTGATCTCGAGGGCAGTTGCTTGATTTTTCTAGTCAGTAATCATCTATTCGGCCTCTTTCAACTTCTCTTTAAGTTCAGAGGTAATCCTCTTCTCCTTCCTTATAAGGCCAAAAGCTGGCTCATCTTATCAATCACAGCATTAGAGAGGATCATACTCTGTAAACGGGAACATGAATAAAAAAAAAGAAAAAGAGAAGAAAGAGCACACAAATAACAAGTTCGAAATGATATACCTCGACCTGATGCCGCCTTATCATAAAAGGTAAACAATCAACCCTCAAATTCATAAATAAGGACACTTCATCCGAAACACAAGTCAACAAAGAGCAGAAGGTATTAAAATTTAGATTTATGGAGCTGTAGGCAGAAGGGTTGGAAAGCTAAAAACCTTAAACCTCCTCTATCATTTTATTAACCCGCTCGTTCCATTCTAGGGGAAAGGGAGCCGACCTTTGCTCTGAGGCTTGAAAAGAAGATGGGCCTGAAAGAAGAACTGATGGCTGGCCCATGTTAGGCGAAGGGTTGACTGCAGAGGTAGGAGAGGCATCTGAGATGGTTATGGAATTTAACGGGCTATTAGGTGGCGAGCTCGCAGTAAGCAAATCTTGAGCTTGGCCTATAGGAGTAAAAACAGAGCCCACCATCACATCAGTTGTAAAAATGGAAGGGATGGATATAAGAGCAGAGGTCATACTCCTCGTCTGAACAAGCTCGGTATCTGTAGGATGGGACCCCTCCCGGAGCTTGGCCCTCTTAGCCTTGACTTTTTTGACAAAGGATTATTTTTCGACCCTCTTTATAACTGCAAAATAATAAAATAATGAGAAAAATTAGAGTTAGTACTCAGACATAAATTAGTAAATATACCTCGTATATTGCTCAAAGGAGGACTTAGGCTCCAAAAATTTTTAAACATCAATCTTCTGACGATAGAGCTCTCTCAATTGAGCTAAAGTTATCTCCTTATCTTGGGTGAGTGCCACACGTGGCTCATTCCTATTCACGAACTGACCTTAGCAAGTCCGGAAGGAGAACTCTTCATTACCCTCTATGATAAAGAATCAGTGCTTCAAGTTCTTAAAAGAGTCCGACTTTCCTAAAAAAAATACCATACCCGAGTCTAGCTTATACGTAACAATGGTCCTCGATCATATTCCTAAGACCGACCATGTGATATGCCTTGAATAGGTAAACAATGAGGTCGATCCCATTCTTCGCCGTCCAAATTTAAAGACCTATAAGTGTAAGCCATGCATGGAGGTGTAATTAGCTAAGAGTGAGGTCGCAGTATTTTAGAAGAAAGGTTTCAAAGCGAGTTAAAGGAATAGTAACCCTCACCCAGATGTTAGCCTCGTAGAGGATGAGTTTTTTTATTATCATTAAAGTTGTGGTTGGCTGGAATGTTAGGAGCTATAAGTTTGTATCATAGGGCTATCCCTAATTTGGCTTGTAAGTTAGGTAACTCAGCTGCATTCACAGATGAACTTATTTCGACTATTCAAGGATTGGATTTTATTGGCCTCTGTGGTCTAGGATTGCTAGGTGCTGGTACTTCCACACCATGAGGATTTGCAGTAGTAGCTTCGGGAATCAAGTTCGAGTTTGGAGGAAACGATTGGAACTTAGGGAGCTCCATAGGCGCACTATTGGTGGACAAGCTATGAGCTGAGGTGCTCAAGGTACTATCTTCTAACAGGTTATCAGAAATCCTAATTTTGCTAGAGTCTGAGGTTCCACTCATCTTGTAATGAAGATAAAAGCGAAGCAAGAATGAAGACAAAAGCAAAAAGGAAATGAAGAAAGGAGGTGATAGAGAAACTGACCTGAAATTTGAAGTAAAGAATCTAGAGAAGATTGAAGTTTGTAATGCCTAAAAAAGAGAGAAGCGAGCAGGTAAATGATAGCAAAAAAAAGGTAAAAATGAAACAATTCAAAAGGTATTTATAGTTGGGGAAAACCATCGGATCAAAATGAATCGGATGGCACAGATCTCACCGATATGTGTGAAACTAATTACATTGACAGTTGGGTACGGGATTCGAGGAGACACAATTATGATTTTGATAGTGCATGGATCAAAAAGGCTATAATTATTGCTACTACAGAAACCAAAACATCGCCACAATTCTCAAAAATCAGGATAGCTATGTAGCTCGGATGAATAATTCAAAGCGTTATACGAGAGCGCGGCATGTTATCGATATAAATATCTCATACCTTAGGAGGAACTTATGATAACCGAACTGGGCTTGCCAAACTAGGCCTTAAGTCCAGGCCCATGACCTAAATCTCAGTTATAGGGACCCTATGAACGGAGTAGCTCAGCTGTGCCATTTCTCAAGTCCAGTTAGGACACGGATCGAAGACCAAATTTCTACTTAGGGAAGACTTCCTATCCAAGCAGAAGCCCTATTTAACAAGACTCTCATGGCCAACAATATTTCTAATGAGAATCGGATACTTACCCCTATAAAAATAGTCACAATCGACAAGTATAGTTTTTTAAGCCATCTCTTCCACTAAACTTATTCTTTTACCATTTACTGACTTGACCGTTAGAGAGCTCACTCGCCAGAGCCCGCCGAAATATTACCATTTGCAGGTTTTTCGAGGTATTAGCCAGGATTAGTACATTGAGAGTAGTCCAGCATAGCCAAGATGTTATCAATAACGTCACTATTCATTTTTATTTCTATTAATAGACTTCTCAATGTTGTTAATATCTTCAAATCACCTAATGGTTGATTCTCTTTCCTTGAGAAAAAACACAACTAAATTTGACCATTTATCTCCAATTGTAAAACACTCATTTGAAAATAAAAAAAATCCAAATTCACTGGAGTTAGATCCCTCATACTACATATTGGGATTCAAGTAAAAGTAGTTTGCTATAAATATATATTATTTATGTTCAATTAATTTGATTCAATTTTGTTTACATGCCAATTTCTCTCATTACTCCTGTATGCATCATTTTGCTATACAGTTAGAATAAGCAAATTCTTAAGCATACGTACAATATTTTAAATAAAATGAAACCTAAAATTAAAAATTAGATTGATACCGTGTTAAGAAAATAGGTTTAAATCTAACTCAACCCTAAAAGTTAGTTTGTGAAGTGAAAATTATCAAAGTTTTTGCAAGGAATGTTATATATTTATAACTAACGGATGTGAGATACTTAATATAATATACTAATACATTGCAATTTATATTAAATATTTTATATCGATTAATTATAAAATAATAATATTTTTTTATAAAAATTTAACAATTTTTATCTCACAAACTAATTTTTAGAATTGAGTTAGTATTAAACCCATTTTCTTCATAATTTCCTCTTTTTATATCCAATATGTAGTCAAGTTAAATTACTAGATTGAATTGCTGAGGAAATAATTAACTTTATTATTGTAGGTAAAGTTTTAAGAACTTAAATATCTCAACTCTAACTTTGTAGTACTTTTTATTATATACTTTTTATTAATACAAATACACTCTATATTTATCTAATATACAAAATAATTGATAATACCCAAATATTTCATAAGTAAACTGGACCAATAGGAAGCAAAGTCCAAATCAGCTGAAAGGTTCGAAAGAGAGGTCTGTGTCATATCTGTCTCAAACACACTGCTAGAGGCACATCAAAATCTATCTGACATGATAGCCCGATTGGCCTTGATGGCCTTATCTTATCAGATGTGTCTGACACACACTACCGTCACTCATCAAAAATCACATTACCTCCCACCTACTTTGACACAGAAAGTAGTACTTTCAAGTAGATTTTTCACTCCTATAAATATTAGGTTCATTTCTAAAAATACATACACACAAGAGAACTTAACTCACTACATTCTCTCTCTAAAAAAGCCTGAAAACTAACTTAATCATCGGAGAGTTCAAGTCTGGTCTGACCAGGCTAAGCTTTCGTTTTTAGGTCTCCCACCTAGAGAGTTGATTGCTCTTGCCTCCCAATCACGCGCTTACTTAGGCGGCGCCTATTCCCTTCCTCACACATTCGACTCCTCTCTTTTTAAAAATCCACGGATTACCATTTGTCGTATAACTCAACCATTATATCTTCTTAGGATGCGTTCGCGAAAGATTTTATTTTTGGATTTTGGTTTTTTTCTTAAAAATAAAATCTAAATACGTTTAGCAATTTTTTTTTTTGGTTTTTGCAAAAATTTAAAAAAGTGATTTTTAAACCAAAAACAAAAATTAAAAATTTTTAAAATATTTTTTTTTGAAGTTTTACTTTTATCAATAATTTAATTACTTTATCCTCATTATCATCACCTTTACCATCACCACCACTGCTATAGCCGCTGCCACCACCACCAGACCGTCATCACTGCTGCCGTCGCCACCACCATACCGCCACCGCTGCTGCTACCACCACCACTGCTACCATCGCCACCAACACCATTATTGTTGCCGCCGCCATTACCACACCGATGCTGCCACCACCATCATTGCCACTGTCGCCACCGTCATCGTCACCATTAGACCACCACCACCGCTACAGCTATCGTCACCATCGCCACCAGAATACTGCCACCACCACCGCCACCAAACTACTGCCACCACATTACTACCACTACAATTGCCGTCATCACCTCTACCACCGCCACTGCCGCCATCACGCCTACCGTCGCTGCCATCACCCCCACCACACTATCACTTTTGCCACCACTACCTCAGTCGCCGCTACCACCGAAATCATTATCATAATATACATGAATATAATTAAAAAAGTATAATACAATGTTTAAATATATAAAACAGTTTATTAAAAAATAGATAATAAAAACTAAAAATTGTTTTTGAATTTTAAAAAATAAAAAACTAAAAATATACAGTTTGGTAAAATTGTTTTTAATGATTTAAGGTTGCAATTAAAGTATTCGAATAGTGGGATTGTATTTTTAAATTACAGTTATTATAAATTTTTCCAATGATTATCCAAAATAATTTTCGTTTATATATTTATTATAAATAATGGAAATTCATAGATTTTTTTTTTCAAAATGGTATCATAAATTTGCTTTTATTCTTTTAATATTTTTTTTCAATTTTTATTTCATTTGCGCTTAGTGAAGGGAATCACCTAGTATATGAAATAAGCTAGGATCAAGGTGTTTATTTTGGAAAACTGACGGGGCAAAATCTAAGCGAGGAATTAATAAATAAAGTGATGACGTGACAATTAAATATGCATATGACCTAGTTATTTGTAGGGATGGAGAAGAAAAAAAATATTGTCATTTATAATAAAATAATAAAGAGACTTTTAATTTGATGCTAATTATATGATTTTAATTATTCTAATAATTAATTTGTAATTTTTTTAAATTTCGATGAATATAAAAATCAAAATCCATATAAATGTGAAGTTTTCAATGTAAATAAAATATTTTCATTGATCCCTTCACCAATTTCTTAACATTTATAATTTCATACAAAATGAGTTGTTATAATTCTTCTCAATGCTGTTTTAGAAGCAAACTTGAACTTCAATTGCACCATGGGATAATGAGCTGCCGCTGAGCCTTCTAACTGTCCACTTTTTACTTCCAAACTCAGAAATTGATCGCTAATCTTATATTTTAATACAGGATTAGTTTGGTGGATGCAAATTTCATGAATTACTATTGCAAACACATTGGAAATCAAAGTTATTAAAATGATTAATCAAATAAGCTGGATCACCTGAAGACTGAAGTTTTCGATTTTTTCCGAGTGTAGGCATGCAGGATACGGTCGAAATGGCAAAGGCATAAAAATACAAAAACGTACAGAAAAGCGGAAGGTGGTGAGGTGGTGTTGTCGTATCATACATCTCAATCGTATATATTTATATTTTAATTTCAGTTGCAGAAATAGAGAGTGGTAATGCTGCTCTATAAAATCCCAAAATATGAGCCATTGTTTGTTGGCACTTAGGAAATTATTATATATCTTAATTAATTATACGGATTTTAAAGAAACAATATCGGGCAAATGGGAAGAACACCTTGTTGCAATGAAGATGGTTTAAAGAAAGGTGCATGGACCAGTGATGAAGATCACAAACTCATTGCTTATATTCAACAACATGGCGAAGGAGGCTGGCGTACTTTGCCTCAGAAAGCTGGTAATTTCTCATGATTTTTTTCTTTTTTGGTTTTCTTGATAACTATTCAAGATCACTATATAGTTCAAGATTCTTCAGGATAGTTGCAAGGCGAATCATAATTTGGGATTTTTTAAACAAAAAGTAATGATGATTTGGTAAAATAAATAAAATGTAGGGCTGCTAAGATGTGGGAAGAGCTGCAGATTGAGGTGGACTAATTATCTAAGGCCTGATATTAAAAGAGGAGAGTTCAGTGCTGAAGAGAAGCAAAAGATTATTGAACTTCATGCTTCTTCAGGCAACAGGTTCAAATTAAATGTTAATTCCTTTTCGAACAATTACTCATTGCATGAAATTTTCACGATACAAGGTATTTATTTGCATCAAATTATTATTATTAGTTGTTGTTGTTGTTGTTATTATTATTATTATTATTATTATTATTATTATTAAATAAATATATTTCTGGATTCTATCAAGCATATCTTGTACTTTCGTGCACATGGGCACAGTTTTCCTCTATCTATCATATATATATTCCAAATGCCCCTGCCCTTTAAAGAACGATTTCTCTTTTTTTCTTTTTTTTTTTTGAAAAAAAAAACACTCTTGTATAGAAATTTTAAATTAATTAATTGTTTGTCGATATTTCTTTAGGTGGTCGGCTATTGCTAGGCATTTACCAAAGAGAACTGGCAATGAGATCAAGAATTATTGGAACACACACATCAAGAAAAGGTTAATGGAGATGGGGACAGATCCAGTGACTCATATGCAGATCAATCCTTCTCCTACCGATACTTCTACCAATCATGTGATTCAAGAGAACAGAAATGATGAGTCTGAAATTGGACAAACCCAACGCCCAATTTCAGCTTCAGCAAAATTGCTTAACAAAGTTTCTGCCAAGTTTGCCCTATTGCACCGTAAAGATACCACCTCACACTCTACACCTTCACATAATTCTCTTGATGCAATCAAGGCTGTTTTGGTCAACTCCATTGCTTATACTAGGGGTGCTCACGGTGGCCAGAGTAGCAAGGATGATAATGATAGCAATGTTGAAATTATTATTTCTTCTGAAGAAAAATACAATTCGGAAAAATCTAAATTTAAGTCCCTTTCAATTTCAAGTCAAATATTAAACAAGATGGCTACTAAATTAGCACTATCTAAAAATTTCGATTTGGTTAAAGATCGTGTAGTTAGCAGCGTAAGTAATAGTACTGACGAACACGTAACTAGCAATAACAATACTAGTGTTATTTTCGAGATGGAGTAATCGGTAGCGATATAGGATTTTCTGGAAAGCATGCAAACCCCATCATCATCTTGGATGGAAGAAGATGAAGCACTGGGATGTCTTGATAATGGGATAGTGTTAGAGAATTTTCCTATGAATTCAGATTATGGGTATGCAGGGAATTTTGGAGCTGAAGACAGAGGAGAAGATTGGCAACTAGGATTCAATAATTTATGTGAAGACAATGATTTCATGGGAAGATTTACAAGTTTGCCATTTGTTGGTAGCCCTAATAATGATTACACCAACGGAAATTACTATTGTGGGGATGCAGGCATAACCTATGGAGAAGCTTCGGAAGTGACTTTGAATTATTGGAATCAAGATTTTGATTCGTTCAATTATGCTATGCAGTAGCTAAACAAATTTTGTTGTTAACTACTTCCTACAACCAAAGTCAATCTTTGTTGGCAATGGTTTGGTACGGATGTTGTTTCTGATTAATTTAATATTTCCTAAAAGTGGTAATAAAAGATCTGTTGCATGTGACCAAGCTCCCTTTTCTTCCTTTTTTACTTAAATTAAGATTGCAAGAGGAAACCATGAAGAAACGAAAGATCAATTCAGTAATTTGCGGTTGGTTTTCTTATGGTGAAATGTTGTCCATTTGAAAGTAATTCAAATCTATACCCAAAGCAAAGGCAGAATATAAATGGGCACTCATACATACACTGTAATATTTTCGATTATCTTCCCTCTTAAAATACGTGAATGATGGTTCAGTTTGTCCCCTAGATTATAATTTGATGTCTCTCAACTTCATTTTTATAGCTATTTCGGGTTTCATCTTTAAGGGAGGAGATGGTGTTTTGCTCCATAACACTTACTAACAGCAGCATATTAAGCATGTCTCTGTCATATTACAGAATCCAAAAATTACGGCATGACAAATAGTTTACTTGAATTTGAAGCTTTGAGCTCTAATTCTTATTTCTCAATGGTTATGTGGCACCAATGATAACAAGTCTAAAATAAATTCCATTCAAAAAAGAAACTACAAATGGAGTACTTCAGATACACTCCACCTGTCAAGTCAATGGTGTAAAAGAACATCCATAAGGAAAAAAA
The DNA here is from genome assembly GCA_037975025.1 of Excoecaria agallocha. Taxonomy (NCBI): domain Eukaryota; kingdom Viridiplantae; phylum Streptophyta; class Magnoliopsida; order Malpighiales; family Euphorbiaceae; genus Excoecaria; species Excoecaria agallocha. Next base: position 26,214,245 of record CM075809.1, on the reverse strand, counting down.
AATGTAGAAAGAACGTGAATATTTCACATGTACAACTTTGCTACCATTTAATAGGTAAATCTTTATGTATTTTATTAAGTGAATGTAATGTTTAAATAACTAATTACGAGTTCTCGTAATTATTTGTAACATGTATTAATTTTTATCTGTTTAACTAGTTGAGTTAACCTTAGACTTACGGAATTGTGCATAATCAGTTTAAGTAGCTGTTAGGGGTGCGAAAATATGGTTAACTGCAAAATCGATCCGAAATTAAACCTATTTTTATTATTGACCGATCTGATAGATTCGATTACGATTTTTAATTTTTATATTTTTTGTTACGTTTTTAAGTACCGGTTAACCGTTTCATATATATATATATCTTCAATTTTTTCTATTTCTCTAAAATTTACATAAAATAATATTTTAATATATATTTAAATTAAATTTTTATTTTTATACCTTAATTTTTATATTTTCCTATGAAATTTATATAATACTTTAAATTAAATTTATATTATATCATTCTCTTTAATTATATAGTAATATTTATATATAGTATCCAATTAACTTATATATATATATATATATATTATTTTTTTATCATATATTAGTGTTTTTATTTCACTTAATAGCATTTAATTACATTTTCTTATATTTTAGAGTTTATGTTATAACATTGAATATTATCAAAAATTTTATTTGACTTAGATCAAGCATATTAATTTTCAACAAATGAAATATATTTTATAATATTAGCTATTAATTTATAAAATATGAATTTTGGCTAGTAAATTATGTTTGTTTCATAATTTTTATATTAAATTATTTTGTACATTTAAAATTGAATTGAATTTTATCTAATTTTATTTTTATAATTTTATGTTATACATTTTAATAGTTAACTAAAAAAATATTGGTTAACCAAACTGAAAAATCAAAACCGATGAACTGGTGAACCGAATGAAAGGAATTGATTAATAGTTAGTGATTTTAAAAAATCAGTATTAATGAATTGGTTAATTTTTTTACTAACGAACTGGTTAATCAATCTATGCTTACCCCTAGTATCACTTATTGGCAAAGGAAAATATAAAGATAAGAAGTCACTAACTGGCTGTCAATGTTTATTAGTCTATTTTCTTAAATTCAATTTAAAAATAAAGATGCTACCAAAAAAATACGAGACCACACAAATAAAATCAGGGCAAGTAGAAGTAGTGAATTTTAATTTAAGGTTAAAAACATAAAGTAGCATAGATAATAAATTGCGTAAAGGACTTCATAATGGGCTATATAAATTCTTTGTCGGCTGATCCTCACTGCTTTTAGTAATTCAGAAAGCCATCGGAGTTAATAAATTTCTGACTGAAAAACAAAAAGAATTTTGTAAATCTGAAGGAAACAACAGTCCCAATTTTCTCCATCAGAAAATAATCCCAATAAACGTCTGTACATATCATTTTAACATATGTTAGTTATTGTATATTAGAGCAATGCCAGAAAATAAATAAGCAAATTGCCTTTATGTCAAACTCTGCTATGAAACAATTTGTAATTTGTATTTATCCAACATGCCTTCTGAGATTGTATGGTGTAATTATTCCTCGTACGCATGAATTTCCTCCTGCTTAGTAGAGATGAATCCAAATGTTGAATCACTTCCATCACCAAAGAGAGTTACAGAGATGTATATTTTAACTAATCTGCATAATTTTTTATATAGTAATGAATTGCAGAGCGGATAATTGAAAATATATCTTCTTCGGAACAAATAAGAAAGTTCAGTTAAATTATGGATGGCTATTTAGCTCCAGCTGGATAAGGCAATGTCAAGCTGTGAGGTATGTTCAAATAACTTTTCACAATCCAGGTGGGTAAGATGTTCTAAACGGCTGGATGCCTTAAATAAAACTAACCTACGAAGTTAAGAGTCAAATTTTAAAATTTGCTATTCTGTCATCACTACAAGCTTCAAAACAATCCAGTGCAGCTCCAACTACTCAGTATCAGAATCTGATAATGGCATCTGATAAGCATCTTTTGGTTCCTCATCCGTTATAGATGGAGGTCCATCTCTCTTGGAGGGTTTTCTTCTTCTATCTCTTCGTGTTTCTGAACTTTCATCCTGGAGGAAAGTTACATCAGTTGGTTATATTGGCAGCAACAGCAGGAAAAATATACAAACAATGGAAGTGTACTTCAAACCTAACTAACTATGGAGCTAAAGCATAACAAAGAAAAAGATGAAGCTACTGGCTTCAATGATATTTCTAAATCAGATGTAAATATTCAATAAAAATTCAACTAAGCACATAATTATGGTTGCCGCAAGAATGCATAAGCAGCATTTTCATCCTTGCTAACTTTGTTATACTTATATTGAAAACTCTGTAGGCCCCGTGTACAGCATCAGCAAGTATGTCATTAAAACTCTAATTTCCAGGTGATCATAGTGGATGCATATGTTAGGTATAAAGACATTATGTAGAGGCAGAAGCAACTCACTTACCTCTGTTGATTGAATTGGTTGACTTGCCCGACTCTGATGAGCTGGTTGACTCCTCATCAGCCATATAGTACCAAAAGACATCAAAGCTCCCAGAAGTAATGCTGGTCCAATCCTTGGATCTCCTATGTGATCATAAATTTTATTCTTGATCTTGTGCTTGATTCCTGTACTTTTTGACAGAACATTTTGGGCACCTTTTGACCATATAGGGTCTGAGTCTTCAGGAACAAGCTCAGGAGTTTTTGTTTTCTGCATACAAAACAACTAAAATGAGACATCAAAATATACATCTGTGAAAAAATTTGAAACCATTAGACCATTATTTAACATATGCCAGAAGGACCACTTCCACCTTGCATCTTAAGTCAAATGCTTCTTCATAATTCATATCTTCTTATGCAACACAAATTTTGAGTTATCCTAATCACATATCAGCTAATGTCAGTTTTAAGATATTATTTAATCACCATGTTTACTGGAATGCAAGTCCAGTGGCTCAGGCCAAACAACAGGGAGAAAAATCCCCCCGCAAAAAATCCCCGTCCCTAATTTTACGACATTTCTGTCTTTACTAATGGGGTCCTACAAAACTTTAAATGTATTCTGTATTCCATGTTATTATATGTCTGATGAACTAAATAAATTCAGAACTTCACTTCAGATTAGAGACCAACATTTTGATGTAGCTATTATAGAAAAAGTAGCCTTCTTTCGTGAGTTGCGTATAGAAAAAGAAAATGTTAAACTTACAAAGTAGGGGAGATCCCTGGACTCCCCATCTCTCATTGTTTCTGAGATCCATCCAATGATCTGTGACAAAATTATTAGAAACACGAATAAAATGAGAAAGATACATGCACAACTTAGTTTCCCATCACTCAGGACCTATCTCCATAGGAATGGCAGATAAATAACTAAAAATTTGTGCTAATAGACTGCTAAATGAATCTCGATATAATGATAAAAAACTATGATTTAACTATGAAGCAAACATACCCGTGGAATTTCATTTGAACCATTGTACCTAGCCACAAGCTGTGATGCAAGATCTTCATCCTCAATTCCTAACGCATTTTTCTTAACATTATCTTGCGTAGTATTCCTTTTGTAACGCACAATAAATAACCTAGGCACATCAACCAGATCCCTCCTTGGTCCACAGGTATCATAGCTGGTTTCTGAATGAAGATAGAAGAAACAATATTTCTGGAAAACAATTAATAATGTCACTGGCTTCAGGCCAAAAAGGATGAAGATGTTCTCTCATTGTAGAAAGCAATTATCAAGTAGACATGTATAAATCTTCAAAAAAAAAAATTATTGACCATGATAGAAGGAGCAAGATATTAATACTCAACTCTGAAACTAAAAGATAGTTCTTCCTTTATCTACTAGTTCTTCCTTTATCTACTGTAATTTCCAAGAACAAAAACAGAACACACAGGATTCTCTGCTGCAAATAAGAGACAATTCAGAACAGCCAATTACTTCTCAATCAATCCTCCCTGGCAAATTTCCCAGGACCATGCAGTATGATTCCACAATTATTGTACGAGGAATGACTGTCAGTGTAACTCTCTCACATTAGGTACAGTGTAAGGCTCTCAATTCTAGAAAACATAATTTGAACATTCAAGATAATTTGTTATCTATTTATACTTGCATAAAGGAGCATTGGACACTGAATTCAGGAGAACAATCCTCTCATATAAACTAAACAGAAAAATATCATTTATTACAAACTCTGTGGACTAAAGAACAGAAAAATGTGATGCAAAGGGCTTGTCACAATATTGAAGCAACTAAATCATACCTATAGTCCCTAAATGAACATGCATAAACTTTATCACCATTCTCATCAATTTTGCAACTAATTTGTCAAGGGTGAAGAGGTGAATTTTATAAATATGTTACTCGTTATTGTAACAAGGACATTTTGACATTATATAAGTAAATACATTTAACAACACATCTGGCATCACTAGATAATAAGGCACAAAGGTTAATAGATCAAATCCATGGCCTTGGCCAATTAGGCGAAGGCATGACAAGTCTTTATCACATCAGTTTATCTTTGCCATTTCAAATACACAATTAGCTTCTTGAAGTACTGCTCATCCATCCTCTCTTAATTTAAACTACAATTTTCATATTTAACCCATTTTATAACATCCATGAATGTGGAAATATTTGTTGACCAGCTGTTCATATGGATTCCCAAATTGGTTCGAGATTACTAGCACAGTTCCATAGAAGAGTAACAGAACTCACTTGTTGGGCTTCTCCATCAAGCCAAGCAAATGTCAATCTTTTGTTTTCCAATGCAGTTGCCAATAATGACAATTGATCTTTATCAACCTCAACAGACACACCATTGTTTGACAATAGATCTTTGACCCTGCGTAGAGTCTATGAACTCATGTAACTCATTCCATTAGATAGCAGAAAATGATTCAGTTATTTGACAGCATAGCACACAACACATTAGACTGCATAAACAGGAGTCTACAAATATTACTGTTTTTCATGTAAAACCAATATACTTCAGTAAATGGAGGAAAAATGAAGATGTAGAAACAAGATTTAAAGTTAATTAAGATATTTAAACAATTAAAATATTAGTACAAACTTAGACAGAGAAAAATAATTATGAAACCCATGGCATCATATGAATCGTCAAATGAAGATGCACTTATCAAATAAACTCTGCCAGATGAAACTGCAATTCTTAATTCCTGTGAAGCATGGGTTAACCCATAAAAGATAATGGGCATATGGGTACTTACTTCACGCATCTTGTTGAGTTCTGGGCCCAGCCTTCCAGCTAGAACAACACAATACCATGATGTGGCATCCTCTCCAGCACGTGAATAACCTCGTGCATCACAACCAAGCTCCATTGATGTCACACTTCTCAACTGTGGAAGTTCTGGGAATGCAAAGCATGAAAATTAATTAAAAATATCATATCTTTGATGCGACTGCACAGAAAATATGCACTGAAGAGATGCAATATTAGATTTTTGTACTGCCAATTGGGAAAAAAAAGCATTCCTAACTTCAAATCTGACGTTAATATATAAGCCCCTCTATTCTTGTCATTTGCTGCTAGCCAGGCATTTGATTCGCACTGCATTTGCCCACACATCAGTATTAACAACCCTACCAGCTTTGTGCTGCCTTCTAGCTGCCTTCCAGTCAGACCCAGCAATCAGCAAGATGGTCTGACTAATTTCACTAGATTCATAACCACCCCATTATATTTTGTATTCAATTATATTCTCTTACCATTTCTTCCATATACATAAATAGAAACTCATAACTCATCCACAACCACTGAACCACCGTGAAAGCAGCAGCAAAAGCACATATTTCAAATGACCTGCTCCTATTTCCTTAACTATCACGAAACATGATTCATTTTGAAGTATGAATTAATTATTGCCTTCTCAAATCATTACAATGTTCAATGCTCACAGAGTCATCTAATAGAGAATACCGACTAAAGCTCATAATCTGATAAGAGTTAAACTACTTTTACAGTGGCTGTTTAAAAATCGACCAAGCTGACTTGGATTTATATTTTAATTTGCAGCTAACCAATAAATCAAATTGATCCCAAACCTCAGGATTTGTGACTAAAGTAGCTCATGAACCATTCCCCCCTTTTCAGCTTCTTTTTTATGTGAAACTGCAAGTCTATCCTCTCTGTCACATAAAAACCCATGACAGTTTCCTTTGGTATCAGTTCTCTTGCGCAAATAAAAATTTCAATAAATAAACCAAGAAGTGAAAAATTGCTTTTCCTATTGAATTACATTTGGATTGTGTTCTAGCTTTTAAGAATTTGAGTTCCAGCAATTCAGAGGAGAATACTGAGAAGTGAGGAGAAAAAGGGGGGGGGGGGGGGGGAGAGAGAGAGGAAACAAAACCAATCTGTATTCCTCAGTTTTGGAATCTATTCAGGGCAAATAGAACCTTTTAAATTTTTGAATTTTATACCTTACCTTCTAGGCATACAAAGTACAAATTTCTAAGTTCCTCTTATCTCTTAAAGCATCTAAACAATCAAGGAGAGATCTAAATTAGTTTCTTTAGTAGCCGCAAAATTTCATTTATTCTCCATAGCTTGCACCATTAGATTGCCAATTATTGTGTTAGAGTTCCAGCAAAAAACCAACCGAGCATGACCGGATCTAAATGGCTGAAATTGCCTCAGTTCATGATACCTGAGTCAATTAATAATCATAGCACATAGAGAGTAGTTACATTAGCTGGATCAAATTCATTGTGCTCCATAGAACATGATGATTTCAAATGCAAAGTAAGAATTCTCAAAGATAAATTAATTATACAAGTGGCAAAACAAACAAAACTTTCTGGAATATAAGAACCAATGGGACAAGCAGACTAAAAAGCATCCATAATATTTAGCAAATGTCAACTTGTTAGCAAAAGATTACATGCTATCACATAAAGTATCACTGGACACACATCTTTGATATCAGTGAAGCAAATTAATCAACAACTCTAATGGTAGCAGAATGGACAAAATGTACCTTGCATTTTATGTTTTTCCATGACATCTGAAAACCATGAATTGTTGAATGACCCTGAACCATAATGCACAGTGATAAGTCCACTTCATGAAACAATATTTTATCACAAAGTTCTAACCAAAAGCAAATATAACAAAAACATACCATGAAAAACAACAGGTTTAACACCTGGATCTTTCAAAAATACGACAGCAGGGGCAGATTCCACCTCAAACCTGTGGTTCATTTTTTATTTTGTGCATTCAATAGTAAGATTGCAATAAATTGATAAGGGCAACAAAAAGACACTGAATGAAGTCTCCCCAACATATGCTAGCAGTATAAAGAATAACAATCTTCACACTAAAAAAGTTGAGAGAGAGAGCATCCACATACGCATTCCACCAAATGGAGAAATCCTCTTCTCTCCAGAGGACAAATGCAAAAGAGGCATAAGCCCAATAATTTTTAGCAATTTGGCGTAGAAATGGTGTAGCACGCACTCCTGTTTTTGAGAAGAAAATGACTTTCACCTAGAAGTCAGAAGCGAAAGTCACACAGAATTAATATTATCGTGATAAGCAAAACACTTGGAATCAAAGAAATACTTTCAGCAGGACATGATTAATTAAAATAATTCGAATCCAAGCATCACATGAGCTGGTTGCAATTCTTCTCACACATGCTTATGCTTCAATGATCAAGAATTGGAATTGATACACATTTGTTGTCTCAAAGAAAAGAGGGAGGAAAAAGAAACCACCTTGTGGGGACCACTTTTTGCCAGAAAATTCTTTCCCTGGTTTCAAAATACAGATTCATGTCATTTCAGCAATAGGGATATAAAGTTATATGCATACATAATTCATATACATTCATATGAATGTATGTATGTGTATATGGAGACACACAAACACAATTCAATTATAAGCTATACCAAAAGCAATTTAAAATAGGCATGAGCATGATTATAGATAGACAAATAATTCTGTGACCATAAGAGTTTCAAGCATATTAGGTAATATAATTAAAATGCTCAAGAATAGGATAAATTTCACCCCATTGTGTCTGTAATTATCATTGGTGTGCATTCACATATTTGAGCTTCAATTCTCTCAAAAAGTTAATTAACTTTTGTTTGCAATATCAACAATATCCTCTTGTATCAAAATCCATGCTAGAAAACAAGGCAACATTTTCACTAAACGAATAATTGTATGGATTCCACTTACAAAGTGATATTAATGTGGTATACTGAGATTATGGAAAAAGGAATATTACTAAAGTTCTAGAATGTCAGTGTATTAATGATATGTTCAGAAACATAGGTGATATTAACAAAAAAGCAGAAGATATATGGAAATTAATTGCTCCAGTTCATAATATATTATCAATTTCTGCATAAAAGAATTAGATTCTGATGTCAAGTAAAACTAGATGAACTTTAGTCTTCTATTTTATTTATTTGTTTGTTCTTATTTTTTCCTATTTTATATCTTAGAATATTTTTTGAGACTGAATTAAATATTACCAAAGTACGCAAGTTCAATTTGCACACATCCCACTTTTTACAATTTCAACCGCAGCATTGATTGTGGCAAATAGGAAAAGCACATATGGACCATTTTAGACAACTTTCATTGCACAGGTTTCTCTGTGGTACTTGGTAATTATGATGGCCTAACAGAACTATGTATCCCTGATAATATCTATACAAACAAAATCAAAATTATTATTTAAAGCAAGTATATGCACTTCAGACAGTGCCTCTACATTACCAGTGTTTCCTTTGAATGATATAAAATGCGAGGTAAACTAAGTATTGCAAGCCAATCAGTAACTGCATCGACAGACAGAACTCCCTCGTACCTAATGAAAGAACAAATTTTAGTGTCATTCCACTACAATATCCTGGCAACAAAGAGTATGACCAAGGACAATGTATGATACCTGCAAAAGATTTTGGATGCATCAAATTTATAGAAAATGCAATGTACATAAAGCATCTGTACTATATAGAAAGTTCATAATTTTGCTTTCCACAATCCAAGCTCCACACAGTAGAAAAAAAAAAAAGAACTTTTGGTTTACTGTAGCAGTTTTCTATTACTCTTTTGTCAATGCAATCTGCAAACTCACCTGATAAGACATTCCAAAGTTTTACATTCCGGTGGAAATGCAAGAATTGAAGGAAGCCCTGAAATAATTTTGATGAAATTAAGACTTGTAAAAAAAGCTGCAGTTGGCTCTAAAACCTATAACTGAAGTCAACAGCAATAGAAACTTAATTTAAAAAACAAAAGGTTGGACTAGGCATGAGTTGACTCATTAGGTATATTAATAAAGAAAAAATGGCATCCATATGTAAATGCAAATAAGAATGCTGACACCGTGGGAAAATCACTCTAAATTTTGAAGCACACAATACTTATGCCTTTAAAATGCACAAAGCCTTCAACTTTTCAGTATTCTCAGTCCAGCCGTAGTATTGAAAGAAAGTTTTCAGTGCTTCTAGAACAGTACTGACAAAGAGTTGGTCATAGGGAAAATTTGGCAACAGCACAATATTTACAACAAGAGCAAGAGAAAATTGCTTTTGAAACCATAGCTGAGCAAAGATTCCAAGCTCCAACCAGACTAGACTGAGTAATATTATCCTGAATGGTATTAATTTAATATGAACCTCCTTTCTCATTATTTTAGACATATATGATTTCACTAAGTCTTCCTCAGCAACAACCCTTAGAAGTACATCTTGATCTGGAGAAGTATCTACTTGACTCCAGAAATATCATGGTCAAATAACCAATTAAATCAAGAAAAATTGAAGAGAAACCATCCTCTCATACAAATTGCAGCACTGGAGGTATGGTCCTTAACTTCTAAGTCTACATGATTCATTTCTAAGTTGACAATAGAAGGAGAGCTCATACTTGTTGCTAACTCTTTTTCCACTTGGCATCCACTGAAATCTTCCTTTCTATTTTATTAACAGAGTTAGTATCCAACTAAAAGTAAACACTTACCGTTCCTAAAGAAGAAATGTCCAGTTGGCTTTCTCTCAGCAAGGGACATTGCGAGTTGAACCTCGCCAAGTTCAACTATGCCAGTATTTGCAACCCCATCCAATAAGGAAACTGAATATACATACAAAAGAATATAAAGATCAATAGTTAGCCCCATTGCAAACCAACCCACATCAGAATCACGCAGGTCTTAAAATTGCATTCATCATAGGACATTCTAAGGGGAAAAAAAGGAAGTAGAAATCCCTTTTCAGTAAAATATTAAGGAACTTGTTATGAAAAACCTGAGCATTTTAGAACTGATAAAGCCTTCTAGACCTCGATCTTTTCCCTCTAACAATTCATAATAATTCACAACAGACATATTAAACTTGGGAGGTATGTTGTTCCATCATCCATAACTTTACTCTATCATAAGTGGACACTGAAAAGTTAAAAGCAGCGTAATCAATGTTTAGTGATATCCATTTGATTCAAATATTTTAGCAACCAGTCCCCGCTTCAAACATTCAGACAAAGCATGGTGATGCTTGATAGATATCAGGGATTCAGACCTCCAAATAAGCACATTGTGATGCATCACAGATTAGGGATTTTACACTAACTAGCTATTTGACTAGGTTGAGTTGCACAAAGTCAGCCATAGGAAATAAACCATTGGGTCTGTACGGTTGTACTCTGATCTATTATACAAACAGGAAACCAGCACTAGAAGAACATTAAGCTTTATTATTATCTCAATTTCTCTATTTAAAAAAAAAGAAAAAAAAACATAGGGAAGAAACAGAGAAACATTTACAGCCCAGGTCCCTGAGAATTACATGGTTAAATTTGTAGTATCTTTGAGCCAAGTGGAAATTAGGTGGAAATTAGGGCGACCGATTATTAGCCACAAAACACACTTGGGCATAAGAAATATGTAGCCAATGTAAACCAAGATTATAATTCTTATATTAAATAGATATTCTTATTTATAAATATAAAACTGTCTATAATAATTTATATAGAAAATCTTGCAAGAAAATTAGAATCAATTAATTAATTTGTCAAAAATTCACCAAACTCTTTCTATATATATGGCACATAACTATTGTTGGCCACGTAATATTTCAGATTATTTTCATTATTAGATTATGTTTGATGATTTTTTTTTTTTATTCCAAGCATGGATCTTCATATACTATACATTACCCATTGTTTCAAATTTTAGAAATTAAAGTTTTAAAGCAGAGATAATTTATTATTTTTCTAAAAGTTTTCAGATTTTTTAGGCCTAGAGATTATTTATTTCATTATTTTCAATATTAGATTGATTCAAACAAGGTTTTATTTATTTATTTATTTATTTATTTACATTTGAAGAAGAAGAAAAAGAAAGAATAACATAAACTAAATCAACTGCAAGAACAGGACACAAAAAAAATTGGCGGAGAATCCAACCAAACATGAAGACCTGACATAGAATTGGAAGCTCTAGCAAGACAATGGTGCACCGAATATTAAATTGATTTAAAAGAGTATCAGTTATTTGTAATGTGCGAAAAACTTTTTGCAAAATTTCTAAACATATATACAAACATTCATATTATTTAATATAATTTTTTGAAAGTTTTATTTAATTACTAGATAATAAATCACATTTCAACTTATTTTATTGTAATAAAATTTAATAATGAATGAAAGAGAGAAGGAGAAAAGATATATGACATGTGGCATTGGATAATTGATTGAAAATGGATTCCATTACCACGTCATCACAAAGAGAAATGAGTTCAAATGAAAGTGATATCGCAATGGTTGATTAGGCAATAGGCGTGAGTGTTTTCCACTGCCATGTCAGTAAATAAAATAGTGAAATATGACACGTGGTGATGAGTGATTGAGTGAAAGTGGGTTTCACTGCCACGTCAACAAATGGTATTAGTCAAACCTAATGCTATTTCTGACCAGAGGCAAAATTGCCCCACTTTCAGAACATTAAAGGCAATTGCACTAAAATAAACATTAGAAATAAAATTGCACATTTTGCTAAACTTTAGGCCATTTTTGCAACTTTGACCAAAAGAGAACCGACAAACATAAAACATGTTACAGGTAGTAGAACTGACGAAAGACAGACTTAGCACATGGGAAAAATTTTGGTAAGTAGTTATAAGCTATTCACAGTGTTAGTGTACAATTTTTATCATGGAACCACTAAACCAATGACCAAACATCAAACCACAAGCAGAAAAAAGGCCTAGCAAGGTAAAAAACAATAATGATGATGATAACAATAAAAATTCAATAGTTGACTTTTATATATTATCAGCAAATGCAACATACCAATTTCTTTCCAAGAATTAGAAAATTGAGCACATTGGCTGCTCCCAAGGGAATATACCTGCAACCAAATTTCAACTCAATATCATCTAGTGAGAACATGACAATAACAGGTACTAAAATTACACCCTCCAGGGTCTTCTTCTGTAAGAATAAATACTCCACTGCATATACATAAAACATAGGACTAAAATTTACTTATTTCTGCATGTTCGGGAACAATTCATAAGCACATTTGGTCAAAAGAGCTTCGTACATAAGGGGGATAAATATGAAGAAAAAAGCAAGACTTAAAAATTATAAACATCACCATGTTTACCTGCTCATTTGAGAATTCACATATGAAATGCCAGTTTGACAAGAATATCAAGCAATATAATGCTGCAGCATATGCAGGAGAACTCAAAAATGAAGGGGTAAATCAGAACAATAATTTCATGACGGAGCATTACCCAATATTTTAACAGAATTATAGATTTTTAATGTGGATAAAGGGTTAACAGACAAAAACACGATGAAGATTCTATCTGCATATTTTGGTCTCCTCAAAATAGACATAAACAGCAATGGCAGAATATTATATATTTTCTAAGTACCAAGCACAATCTCTATATGAATTTAAGAGGACAGAATGTCTAGAAAGATTATATTTCGATAAAAATTCAGGTCAGTTCCTTGTATATTTAATTGCAAACTCAGCTTGTAAACAAAGTTTGTGTGCCATACTAATTTACATGAACTTATCAAGGATTTATTGAACTTAATAATTGAGAAATTGGAACTGTAAAGGATGAGTTATATACATGAATACGAAATCCCTAAGTTTCTTTTCCATTTTTCTCTCTCAATAAGCAACAAAATTAAATCAGAAAAGCACCAAGGTGGTACTGGCCAGACACAAAAGATTTATAGGTACTAAAGAAGTCTCTTGCAGAAGATAACATACAGAGTATAAGGTGAATAATGTACCAGCTGCAGAAAATACTGCATGTACCAGTGCAGTGCATGCACACACTGCTGATTTCTCGACCAAGAGTGGAAAACAAAGCCACATATCTCTAGTTATGGGAAGTAGTTCAAAGGTACAAACTTAGGCCCTTGCATTAGCTTAATGAACCGCAGCTACCCACATAACACTCTAGTTACAATATGAGTGCAGACTGCTAACACAAATGTGCATGGATGTCTGCACAGGCATGCAACAGTTCGAATATAAGTTGTTTACTGTGGTCTCTTCCTACCATTTACCAAACTTCAGTACAGTTGCATATTCTGTTGCTAGAGTTATACTCCTACCCAAAACTCAAATTCTTAATTAAACTTAAAAAACAAGAATCACTTGTTGAATAAAAGATCACTAAAGTTCTGAACACAATGAAGGAACTCAAGTAACATAATAAGCAAAGGATAGCATTTTGTTGGATGGATCTTATTATGAAAAAGGAAAGTCAGAAAAAGCCCAGGACAGAAATTTTACAGTCTAATTAATATTGTTTGTTACACTGTGCATATAATTTTTATACCTGAATAAGCCAAGGTTTAGAGTTACTAAACATAGATCTGAAGTCCTCAGATGTAATTGCATTAAGAGCCGGATCTCCACTAACTGATACAAGCATAGAAAAATCTGCTCAGAAGATTTTATCAATGCTTCCAAAAAGTCAAATTTTTGCTTATACAACTGTTTGTTCAACAGAAGAACAAGTAGAAAATGCTCTTTAAGATGATCTTAACTAACCAGAAGATTTAGCAGTTAGTAAGGGGAGCCCTACACGTGAAATGCTTTCCCCAGCATACTGCTCTTTAAACTTGTCAAGGACATGCTGCAGTGAAGAAATTTCAAGTCAATAATGAAACCTTGCTTAACCTAGAAAGATGAAAAGAAAGAGTAGGGTATCCAGGAACAATGTAGAGACAATATGGTTAGCAAACAAAATTCTAAAGTCAGGAACTCACAAGTTGCTCATCGATGCTAAATATGTCATAGTCCCTTTTCCACAAGGGATTGGTCAGCAACTCATATGCATATTGAATCTGTGAGGATAGAAAACATTCAACATAATTCATCAAAGAAAACAACAACAGACCAAACTATGGCAATAGACATTTACATCATAATGTTTCAATAATATTAAACATACGTGGTGTATAAACCACTAAAGCATAATGTTTCAATAATATATAATTTAATGTGTTGAATATGGATGCTAGCCCTGTGCCAAATTTAAATCTTTAAATAATATTTCTGTCCCCCTGTGTACGGTTAAATGAATGTACATGCACCATTGAAATAGATAATCATTTAAGGGATTAAAATTCCTTGAAAAAGCTTCAAAGTCCCATCACAAACCTCAGTTTTGTTCTCCAGTGTTTACACAATATGTCAGATTAACATCCTACAGACCAGTAATTCCAGGGAAAATCTACAGTAACAAACAACTTTCATGGAAAGTAATTGATAAAATGTAATCCCGTTACAGATGCAAAGATATCACTATAGATAAGTCTATATAATGACGTGAGGGTAATAGTCCAGGAAACCAATTTCAAAATTCTATTCCTTCTAATCAATTTTTGAGTCCAGTAACGTATCATTTTATATCATTACCTCCAGGGAATTCACTTCAAGTATATATCTTGAAAACATTACGGAAGCAAAACAATAAAAAACACTGAAAAATAAAAATTAACGTAGTAATAAATTCAACAGAGATAATTTTAACTAACCTCTAAAAAATCAACAGCACTAGGAACCTCAACGCCTGAATTCCTATAAGAGAACACATTTGTTCAAGTTTCGCCAATTACAATAACTGACCTAATTATAAATTGGAAACTAAACTAAAATAGGTGAGAAAAGAGGTACCACTTGGAAGACAGCTTCTCGTATGCATCTGTCACTTCTTCAATAGAACTAAACCTTTTAATCCCCAAAACTGCGGATAGTCACCATTCACAAAATAAAGTCAATCGCAATACAACTCATTAATATATGCAGAATAATAGAAGATAGATAGACTGACCATCGTAATGCGAAGGAGGAAAAGAGCGAGGGAGAACGAAAAGCTGGTAAAAAACAGAGAGGCCGAAGAGTAAGAGAGGCACGGCGTAGGCTTTGACCGCCGACGGAATAGACGAGGTCGTCGGTATTCCTTCGCCTGGAGCCATCGAATTTGGGTATTGCTTTCGCTGCCAGCCACTCAGTGGTTCCAAGAGAGTGCAAAGGGTAGAGAGAAAATATACTGGTGTAAATTATTAAACGCTACCGCGGACTCTCACGATTCTCAAAGACTTAGTGGGTTTTGACCATTTAAATTATGCCACGGAATCATTTTTGCACCAATGCAGAATCATGTTTAGCCGCTGGACCAAGGAATTTGGGTTTCCTCATTCCATTGGTTTTATCGTTATCCTACAGCACCATATATATATATATAAACTAATTGAGTGTAAATTATTTTCATGAATTTATTAAAAAGTTCTCAGATGGGGACATATAACACTAACTTCATGAAAATGCATAAAAGTCACATGAATAGTGATAAGCAAATAATCTGAAATTTTTTTAATAAATTTAGAAGAATTTGAGGATAATCTAAAATTTTTAATAAAATACTTCAATAGATTTTATATAGATATAAGTTTTTTGTCCAGAATAATTTATTTTTATTTAACAATAATTAAAAGAGGCTAAAATAATAGTATAAAGCGGCAGAGCAAAAAGAATAATTTTAATAGTATATAATACATAATAGTTAGTATTTAAGTAGGATATACTATTGCTAACTTATATAATTAAAGTAGGTAAAAAATTGCATAATAGTTAGAGAACGAGTAATATACCTATTATTTAATAACAAATATAAGGTTAAGTATGTGACGAATTATGTAAGAGTTAATTTATTAAATTGAGTATATTTATTTTATAAGTTTAACATTTATATTTTCAAAATATATGCATATTTCGTAGATCCTGATGAACTTATTCTGTAATTCACATATAAAGCGTAAACTCATCCCTAAAACATAGTAAGCTTTTTTGAGATTTAGATCGAGTATGAGTCTGTATAAAATATATATATAGAGAGAGAGAGAGAGTTGGCAAAGCCTAAAATATTTTATAAAAAATAGTGAGTCTGTATAAATTTTATAATTATTACACGACCGCTGAATTTTTGTCATGCATATAAATAACTTTTTTCCGAACGGTTTCGGATACCTGTCCCCAGATAGCACATGAAAACCGTTGCACAGAAAAGTCCACGTACCGTAGAAGCCAACGGCCTAGAAAAAGCATGAAAGGAGTTGGGCTAATTAAGCCCAGCAGGGCAAATATGTAATTAGACAAAGAAAGAGCTAAGTCCGTGCGCAGTTCTCTGTGGCAGCCCTGAGTTCTCGTTGATCTTTTTCGTTTTTACTTTGCAGCTGTTGGTTTCCACCGGTTATCCCGCAGAAGCCTCTTTAGTCTTGATCTTCAGGTAAAATATCTTACCTTGGATCTCTATTTCGATCGGTTTCAGGTTTCCTTTTACTGCAACTAATACAGTGAAATACTTGTTTCCAGTTTAAGTCACCATTAGTTCTGGCTTATAGATTCCAGTTTCTCTGTATGGTTTCGGTTGGATTATTTAAATGTTGAACACTATATGCATCAGGATGAGAATTGCTCATCGGTTTGATGGGGTTTTGGCAATTTTAAAAGAATTGATGTTCTTGATGGTAAAATGAGATGTGTTGGAACGGGATTTTGGCAATTTTTAAAGGATGTTGATTGTGGTAAATTGAGACGGTTGGGTCAATATTTATTTATTTATTTACTTATTTTTTTGTTTGTTATTAAGTATTTGATCCTTTGTTAATCCTAATATGGAATTGCTAGGAATCAAATTGGAGAGACATAAACGATTCGTTTAGGAAGATTGTTTATTTATTTCGTTCAGTGATTATTTAATTTGATAATTTGATATGCTTTTGCTAATATATTCGGTTGATAATATAATTATATTTGGAATTTGTATTGTGTATGTTTTCTAATGGCTGCCTGCAGGCGTTGCGAGGCACACATCTTGCCAGTTTTGTGCTTTTAAAAGTTTTCAAATTATAAATTACAATCTAAAACATACTGTTTCAGAGGGGTATCAGCCACCATGTTTTATTGTCCTTTGGTTCTGAGGTTTGAAATTCATTGTTAAGGATTCTATAGTAGTTCAACTACAGCTCTTTGCATCATTGTCATGATTAGCGTTGTTTGTTTTTGTCTATTTTTCTTTAATTTGTATTATGTTTATTACTTGCCTTTTCTCACATTTTCATTATTTCGTTGTGTCATCAGCTGTTTTCAATATAGAGTTAAACACTAATTGGTTCAATATAAGTTTTCTATTTCCTTAAAGGCATTAGCTTTTCAACATTCAATCCTCCTTATCATGCATTATATTACGGTATTGTTAGGTCATTCTAGCAATGGGCAAGGATTCAAAACCAAAGGATGCAGGAGGGAAGGGCAAAGGGAAGCAGGCAGGAGGTGCAAGTGATGAGAAGGGTAAGGGGAAAGGTGGAAAAGCAGATGGGCTTGGCACCTGCACATATGTCAAAGGTCTTTTACCCCTCCTAATGCTTTCTTTTTGTAACTTCTCCCAATTCTTCTTCATACCAAATTTCTATTATCTCAAGTAGCATCTTATTTATTTTGGTTTTGACTTGTTTTAGCAAGGCACATCTTATGTGAGAAGCAAGGTAAGATCAATGAAGCATACAAGAAACTGGAAGATGGTTGGCTTGGCAATGGAGATAAAGTCCCACCTGCTGAGTTTGCAAAGGTAAATTGCTAGATTGCAATTTGCAATGTATTACAAGACTCTGCTTTGCAAATATGGATTCAAATGATATTAGTTCAAGATACAAAATAGAATGCATCAGAATGCTAACAAGTTACGTCACTTCTGTACACAATTCTCACACAGAGTGTATCTCCTATACTTGGTTCAATGTGGTAGTTGTAACTCGGCAACATTTATTCTTACTCTACTCTTTACGAAGCTATCTGCGTATTTTCCCCAAGTTTGGTTTTGGATACGAGTTGTTGGTGATTCACTATGCCGTATAAGTTCAGGACAATGAAATTGCTGTAGAAATATATTGATTCTCTTCCCCTGCTGTGCATTCTTTTTTATCCGCTATCTATTTGACTGGGCTGATTTAACTTGAGATATTTTACATGAATTTTCATCTTGTAAAGTATTCCTTTTCTTTTTATTAGCTAGCAGCACAATATTCGGAATGTCCATCTGGAAAAAAGGGTGGAGATCTTGGATGGTTTCCTCGTGGAAAGATGGCTGGTCCATTTCAGGATGTTGCCTTCAGTACACCTATTGGAGCAACCAGTGCACCATTTAAATCAACGTAAATTTTGGACATTTGACTCCTGCTAATTACTTTTCACGATTGTACATTTCTGTTGCATGTCTTTGTTCAATCAGTTGAGTAATTAAAGATTCCTATGCAGGCATGGATATCACATAATCTTATGTGAAGGGAGGAAGAATTGACGGAATGTGGCATCTGCATGGAGGGGCTCAAAACTAGTGCACTGTCAAAGGATATCAGCAGTTTGCATGGTGGATTGCCAAGTTTGGTTCCTCAATGTCAAGATGGTCGCCAGTTTCGTGAATGTAGTTTGTGGGAGATGAACGTTTGAATGTTGTTTACTGGCCTTTATACATATCCTACCTATTTTCATTCACAATAATGAAAAGTATGTTCGAAGACAAATTGTTGAAAGAAACCCTGGAAATTTGATGAAATTAGATTGTCTCTGGTAGAATGGAATGGCAAACAGGATGGAATGAAATGTAATTTACCAGTCTTCTTGTCGCTGATTGCAGAAGTGAAATCAAATGTGATGTAATGATTTAAATTTACATATGCGGTTTTGTTGGAAGGGTGCTTAAGGTGAAAGTTAATGTGATATAGGGAAATAAGCATGATCATATAGGTTGTCTGTAAGGAGTATTACATTAAAAAAAAAAAAAATACTGATAGATGCAAAATTTAATGAACAATTGCATTGTACATGCGGCCTAAGTAAGCGGGCGAACAATAAACCTTGCCGCTGAAGGTAACGAAAAGACTTCAATGGCAATGATTTTAGAACTTAGCATTTAGATTGGTGTGGTGGGAACATATTATGGCCATTTAGTAACTCATTCGGTTTGTCTAATAAAATTCATTATCATTTTGTTCTTTTGAGAAATGAATAAGAAATTTGGAGCGAAAAAATAGGTGAATTGAAACTTTAAATCATGGTTATTAAACTCGGGTTGACTCGGACGGTCGGACCGGTTGAACCGTGACTCGGCAAGCAATCCGAGTCGATTCAACATGAAAATCGGAAAGGATAAAAACTCGGATTGACTCGGAAAAAATCGGGTTGAACCGGTGACTCAGTGACTCGGACCGGATTCCGGTTCAACCAAAAAAATTTGCATTTTAAGAAATCAATCCCTAAATTCCCAAAAAATACAGTGATATAATTAAAAAAATAAAATTTAAAGATCCTATAATGTGTTCTTTTAACTAAATCCATAACAAATTATTATATATATTCAAAATATACAAAAACAATGTCTATAATACATATTTAAATGTAGAATTGAATTACCACAAAAAATTTTTATGTTTAATCCTAACAGTAGATAATTTTTTTAATTATTATTTTTTATATATAAGAGTTTATTATATATAGATCGAAAAAATCCTTTGATAGTAATTACAACTAATGAATTGGTAATTATGATTGAAAATTTTGAAACGATAGAAATTTTTGAATATATAATTGGTTTATAAGGAATAAAAAGCTGGTAAGAAATTGGATTAAGTTTTGATTACTTAAATTGCATGTTAATGGAGCTGCAATTAGATATTGATAAGCACCATTCAAGGACAATTAATGTTGACTAATTAAGCATAATCATATTGCAATTGGTATATAAGTACCATACAAATAATTTTAGAAACACAACTAACTTTGTTGGTCTTAATATTTTTACATTGATATTTATTAATTAATAAAATTTTCAATGTCTTTTGATATATTATATTTTTATTTTTTTATAAATAATTATATTTAATAAAAAGTAAAAACTCCGAGTCGATCCGATCCAACCAGTTGACTCTTGACTCAATTGATAGACCGAGTCGATCTCCGAACCGATTCTGAAAACATTGCTTTAAATATTAAATTCAGACAAATATATCAAATAAACGACTAAAACTTTATAAGATTTAAATTTCAATATAATTTGTTAGATTAAGTTGAGAAATAGAGTTCCATAAAAAGAGCCATGGCTGTCAACAAATTATTTACATGAAACAGTATTTTTCAACAAAAATGATTCAAGTTCTTTATTATTTGTTAGATTCTATGGCATCACTGTAACCAAAATGCTCGCTTTTACCCATGGCTACTGACATATTACAGTTTAGTTTGTTTTTTGATCTATTTCTAGAATTTAAATTTCATAAATGATAGAAGTTTGTGATTTTTCCTCTATTCCAATAAGCATTATACCTGGAAAAAGAAATGCATGCAGGTCCAAGCAAAACGATGTTCCAATACAAAATCAAGTGAATCAATTCTCCAAAAAATAATTGAGGAATCTTTTGTGAGTGATTTCCCCTGGATCACGATAGTAATATACAAAAAATTATGACATACAAAAATGAGATGCAAATTTAGTATACAACATAAAACCTACAAGAATGACAATAAGCTTGAATGATGAAGACAGTCAAAACTGGCTAAAGACCAATCATCAGCATCAACAAGCTTGAGACTCCAGCTCATGTCCTCACAATGCCTCACATGAGGCACAAGCTCACCAGTGTCAACCCCTCTCCTAGCCTTACAGTCATAAAATGGAGGCGCGTGAAAACAAGGCTCCATGGACATGGCTCGATGACAGGGTGGATCAGGGGCTGACTGATTCTCGGGTTTGAAGAGTATCCATGGCTTCAACCCTCCAAGACCTTGAGCCACGTACCCAAATGTGGACCATGAGCTTGTGACTAGCAAGTCAGTTAAGCTCAGCAAATACATTTCAGCCCATGCCTTCTTGTTGTGCGTCTGCATCTGTGTTTGCTGATACCCTTCATGACTTGGCTGGTATACGCCAACAAATTCCCCTGTTGTGGATGCCTGTTCCCAATACATGTTTCTCATATTCTCAGAGTACCAAGAGCTTAAAGATGTCACAAGTACAGCTTTCGACTTGCGAGTTTCAGATTGACTAGTATTGGGATGCTGCATGTTAACGTCAGGCAGTATATTCTCTTTCGCAGCGCAGGCCAGGATCTGATCCAACACATATTGGAATGGTCTGGTCCCTTCATGGAAGATTCTAATCTGTATGCCTATCTTTTCATCTACTTTAGCCAAATAAGCATGATAGTATCTAGTAATAAGTCCCCACACTGAATCTGTTGGATGGAAAAGATGTCGACCCAAGAAGTGGAAAACTGTCTCCTTGTTTGGAAATAGGTTGTTCAGTTCTTCCTCAAAAGATGGAACCAAAAATAGTGAAGGTATGAAATAGTTGTCTTTTTTTATTATCAACCATGGAATTTTTTGAAGAAAGGCTTGATTTTCATCACAGAAGAAAAGCTTGTCTTCATCATCGTAATCATGGATTAGATGTAGATAAACATAAGGTGGAGGCTTTAATCCATGATCTTTCATAGAAATGCTATCCTTCAGCATTTTTCCATAACAGCTAGGTGACTTCTGACTAAAGCTGTTGAACTGATCTTTCAGGGGAAAATCTAAGGGAAGAAACCAGGAGACCTCTGGAAATGGTTCACAAAAGAGATCAACCATGTCAGCTCCAGGGTCGATGAGTAGGACTCTGTTTGTGAGCAGAGCACACAGAAACGCTGAAGCTAATGTTAGAATCCTATTTCCCAGTCCACTGGAGGAGACCCATACTACATAACTACAATCAGATGATTCGGGCTGATTCCCAAATTTCAGTTGTTCAAGGGTTCGGTTATAAGATTCGGTATATGGTCCACACTTTCTATGGAGAATTTCATAACTCCGTAGCCTTGAAATGAGATGCGAAGAAGGTTTGTAGGGTGATTCTTTGCGATAAGAGAATGAATGATACCGGCTAAGACAAGTTTCTTCACTGAATCCAGAAGCAAGAAGACCATCTAGCAGCTTGTCCTGAGGGGTTCTATCAGGATTTGAGGGGCTTCTATCAGGCTTTGAGGAAGCTTCTGAACCTAGGACTTGGTCAAACGGGATCAACCTTATGTCAGAATAAATGGTTATAATCTATGACTCATAATTTCTTTGCATTCATTTATCACACTATATCATGTATTTATCACAAGACAGCTATAAATAATAGAAAAAAGTACAAAACTGCCAGCCCTCTAAGCTATTAGAGCTTAAGCATAACAATTATTCTTGTAAATCATAATTCAAACACAAGTACAAACCAAATAAGTACATAATTCATGAGACATATAAGATGTAGCAGTAGAAGAATATAATTGGCCATTGAATTAAAAACAGTAGGACTTTATCCAAGTCAGAGCTAGAGTAAAAGTTAAGGGAAACCCGAAGAAAATTAGTCAATGATGTTGACTTGAGAAATGAAGAGATAGAATTTATGCTGATATATCTCTAAATCAAGTTGAACTGAGCCATCACCGGCATATTAATTAGTAAACTCGTAATTAGCTTATCCACACACAGCTAAATATCTTAAGCCGCTTAAAGACAGCACTTAACAGCGTAAGTGGTTGATTAACTTATCACTAATAGCAAAAGAATACGCAGCACAAAGATCACAGCAAAGAGCATCGAGATTGGAGAGATCAAATTAAAATTACCAGAAAGCAAGTACCTTTTTCTTCTTCTTTAACTTCGAAGAAAGTGGGTTTTGAAGATTCCAAAGCACTATCAGATGGTGGGTCTTTTAGAACCACAGACAGTGAAAAAACAACTGAAAGACCCATTAAAAGAACTACAAGAGTACCCATCATTCTCATTGGATTAAACCCCCATTTCCTATCTGGTTCTCCAGCAGAATTCTGACCATCAGGATCTGAGCGGATACCCGGATCACCATCCGGATCCTTCTTAACCCGCTTCATAAGTTAGAATTATTTATGCAATGGACATGCCAATGCGGTGAACCGGAGATTGAGAATAGTGAGGTTTTGTTTCCGTAAGAGATCTATACAGAGCATGCGAGCAGAGGAGTGAAGTGAGAGAAGGTGAATAGACAGAGTCTCCTGTGTTATCGGTAACATTAGAAGTTATTGCAGTCGGTGCTGCTGTTCCATGCTTTGCAGGCCAGAAACGTTCAGGCTAATATGGGCAATGGGCCTAAGCCTGCCAATGGGTTGAAGTGGGAATTTGGCCATTTCTTTTTGAAAAATTACTCCATGTTGTAAACTAATTAAAGAAAAAACGAAAATAGTAAAATAGAGAATTTTATCTTATTAATTGTGTATACTGAATAACTACAATAGAATATTTATAGGTACAAAATAGATGAGGTAGACTTCTACTAGAATAGAGAGAATGATGAGTTTGATAGTCATCCAAATATCTCATAATTATCACAACACTTCCGCTTAGATGACTATGCACTATGAATATGCCTCGTTAAAACCTACTTAAGAAAAATCCAGTGGATAAAAACTTAGCGAAGGAAAAATAGTACAATATTCATATGTGCTTATCCTCAAAAAATGAATCAAACTAAATATTTTAATTGACGCATTCCAATATTGTACACATATTTCTTGAAAATTGAATTTGGTAGGGCCTTTGTGAACAAATCTGCTGGATTATCACTTAAGCGAACTTTGCAAACATCGATATCTCCTTCTTTCATAAGTTCATGAGTATAGAAGAATTTTGGTGAGATATGTTTTGTTCTGTCTCCTTTGATATAGCCACCTTTGAGTTGTGAAATACATGCTGCATTATCCTCATACAATTTTATTGATTTTTTCTCCACTATCAATCCACTTGTTCCCTTAATATGTTGAGTCATAGTTCTTAACTACACACATTCACGACTTGCTTCATGGATGGCTAATATTTCTGAATGATTTGAGAAAGTGGCAGTGATTGTTTACTTAATAGATCGCCAAGAAATAGCAGTGTCGCCATATGTAAAGACATAACCTGTTTGTGATCGAGGTTTATGAGGATCTGATAGATATCCGGCATCAGCATACCCTGTCAATTCTGAATTTACTCCTTTTGGAAAAAATAAATCCATGTCAGAAGTGCCACGAAGATAACATAGAACATGTTTTACACCATTCCGGTGCCTTCGAGTTGGTGCAGAACTAAATCTTGCTAGCAAATTAACTGCAAAAACTATATCTGGTCTAGTGCTATTTGCAAGATATAAAAGTGTACCTATTGCACTAAGATATGTACTTCAGAACCAAGAATCTCTTCATTATCTTCTTTTAGACGAAAAGGATCTTTCTTGACATCAAGAGAGTGAACAACCATTTGAATGCTCAATGGATAAGACTTATCCATATAAAATTATTTCAAGATTTTCTCTATATAAGATGACTGATGTACAAGAATTCCTTTTGGCAAATATTCAACTTGAAACCCAAGAAAAAATTTTGTTTTTTCAAGATCTTTCATTTCAAATTCCTTTTTCAAATATTTTGCAGTAATAGAGATCTCTTATGGAGTCCCCACTATGTTTAAGTCATCAACATAAACTGCAATTATAGCAAATCCTAAATTTATCTTCTTGATAAAAACGCATGGACAAATTGAATTATTCTCATACCCATTTTTCACTAGGTAATCACTTAGACGATTGTGCCACATGCGTCCAGATTGCTTTAATCCATACAAAGATCTTTGGAGTTTAATCGAGTACATTTGTCGAGGTTTTGAATTATATGCTTCAGGCATCTTAAATCCTTCAGGGATTTTCATATATATGTCATTATCTAACGATCCATATAAATAAGTTGTCACCACATCCATTAGATGTATATCAAGCCCTTCAAAGGCAGTCAAACCAATCAAAAATCTAAACGTGATTGCATCCATGACTGGAGAATACGTTTCTTCATAATCTATACCAGGTCTTCGTGAGAAACCTTGTGCAACAAGTTGTGCTTTGTATCTCACAATTTCATTTAACTCATTTCTTTTACGGACAAAAATCCATTTATATCCAACATGTTTGACATCTTCTGGTGTCTGGACTACTGGTCCAAATACTTTACGCTTAGCTAATGAATCTAGCTCAGCTTGAATTGCTTCTTTCCATTTGAGCCAATCACTTCGATGTCGATATTCTTCTACAGTTTGAGGCTCATGCTCACTATCATTAATTATTTCATAAGTAACTGCATATGCAAACACATTATCAATAACTATGTCTTCTCTATCTCACATATTTACAGATTTTAATAAGATCTCATAATTTTTCGGTACCGGAACCACTTCTGGGGTGGCTTCTCTGGAAATATGAAGTTGTTGATATGTGTTATTTTTAACCCCTTCTTAAGCATCATTTTGAATATTTTTCAATTCCCTTTTCTTTCGAGGAACAATATCTTTTGCACCAATAGGTCTACCATACTTCTAGCATATGTTAGATTCATTGGCTACTGTACCTACCAGTAATCCTTCAGGGATAATCAATCTTGTAGGTACATTGGCAGTCGGAACATGAGATTTAGTGACCTTTTGGGTGTCTGTGAAGATATCTAGTAATTGATTTGCAGCATTCTGCAAATTTATTATTCTTTGAACTTCAAGTTCACAGTGGCTTGTGCGTGTATCATAACTGGACAAGGTTGGAGTGTTCCAACTAATTTCTTGTGCTTTTGGCCCTTTACTTTTATCTTCCCCTAACTAAGGGAAAACTGATTCATCAAATTGACAATCTAAAAATCTTGCTAAAAAAAGGTTACCAGTTAAAGGTTCTAGATACCTAATGATAGAAGGAGAATCAAAACCAATATATATATACCAAGACGTCGTTGGGGACCCATTTTAGTTCGTTGAGGAGGGACAATAGGAACATAAATAGCACAACCAAAAATTCTAAGATGAGATATATTAGGTTGTTGATCAAAAATAAGTTGCAAAGGTAAAAATTTTTGATATGTAGATGGTCTTATACGAACTAAAGATGTGACATGAACAATTGCATGTCCCCAAGCAAATGCAGGAAGTTGTGACTTCATAAGCATATGTCTAGCAATAAATTATAATCGCTTAATAAAAGATTCAGCTAAACCATTTTGAGTATGAACATGTGCAACAGAATGCTCGACACTAATCCCAATTGACATGCAAAAGTCATAAAATGCTTTTGAAGAAAACTCACATGCATTATCTAAACGAACTGTCTTGATAGGATGATTAAAAAATTTAGACCTTAACTTTATAATTTGAGCAAAAAGTTTAGCAAAAGCAATATTATAAGTAGAAAGTAAACATACATGTGACCATCGAGTTAAGGCATCAATCAAAACCATGAAATATCGAAATGGTCCACAAGAGAGATAAATTGGGCCACAAATATCTTCATGTATCCTTTGAAGAAAAACAGGAGACTCCAAATGCAATTTGGATAGTAAAGGTTTTACGATGAATTTACCTTGTTCACAAGAACTACAAAAAAAATCATTAGATAAAAGAATTTTCTGATCCTTTAATCAATGTCCATTTGTATTTTTAATAATACGTCGCATCATGGTTGAATCGGGATGACCAAGGCGATCATGCCAAAGTATGAACATTTTAGGGTCTGAGCACTTTCGGTGCATATAATTTGATTCAACCATTTTTATTTTCGTGAAATATAATCCTATTGAGAAACTTGAAAGTTTCTCTAATATGAACTTCTGGTTCAATTTTGTGAATGTAATATATAGATATTCGACATTTTCATCATTTATCGTTTCAATATGATATTCATTACGACTTATATTTTTAAAACTTAGTAGATTTTTTTCGGGATCTACTTGAATACAATGCATCATTAATATATAATTTTGTTTCATTTGGAAGCACAATTTGGACTCTTTCAGAGCCTTTAATTACATTTACAAAACCAGAAATCGTATTAATATTAATTTCAACTAATGTTAATTGTATAAAATATTTCTTAAGAACAAATAGATTATGAGAATTCCTTAAGTAGAATTAAAGAAACTTCTAATTCTCTAATAAACATATGAATTCTTAATAATTTATGTATTATAATCGATCCGGAATGGTCAAACCGGTCATGCCAAGTAATCAATTGTTAATTAGTAAACTTCAGGCTTACTATTTTTATTATATCAATATTTATATCAATTGATAAACATCAAATTTATTAATAGCAATATCAAACAATTAGTAAACGTCAGGTTTACTAATATTTGTGATATACAGTCAATAAACTATATGTTTATTAGTATTTGTATCAATTTTCAAGTTTATTATAATCAATAAACTTCGAGTTTACCAATATTAGTATCGATTAATCAACAAACTTTTGGTTTATTGATATTTGACTAACAAACTTCTGATTTATTGATATTTGAATAATTAGTCAACTGCATTTTAGTAATACTTGCATAATAATTAGTAAACTTTATGTTTACTAATATTGTGACAAATAATAAAATAAATATTTATTAGTATTTATATCAATTTTTTTTAAGTTTACTAGAATCAATAAACTTCAGGTTTACTGATATTAGTATTAATTAATCAATAAACTTCATGTTTATTGATATTTATATAATTGGTAAATAATAGGTTATTAATATTTGTTAGTAAGCTTCAGGTTACTAAAATTTGTATTTATTAGCAAATTTCAAGTTTACTAATATTTGTATCAAAATCAAATTATCTGAAAAAATATATTACTAATCTTATACAAAGTAGATATCAAGTATTTATCTTTTATTCTCAAAATGATATTTATTTTAGCGAAAATTTTTTGAAAATATATGTCTGCGGGACATATTTGAGAAATAATATATTTTCTAATAAATTGTATGCAAATAATTGCATTATAACTCTTCAGAAACCTTCAAATAATTGTATTACACATAATAATAATATACATATAGTAAATTAAAAATCAAATATGGCTTTACATAAAATATATTCATTATATATAATATAATGATTAAAATATAATTAAGTAAGGATCAAATTGCAATTATGCAAAATAAATCATCACATATAATATAATGATTAAAATATAATTAAGCAAGGATTAAATTGCAATTATGCAAAACAAATCACTTAAATCATGTTAATGTCCTTGATAATAGAAAATGTTATTCTTAGTTCTTAATATTTTCGTATATTGAAGTTTTTAAAAATATTTATTGTAGAGTAAAATTATCGACCCTTAATCAATCTCATTAACTAATGAGAATTAAAATAATTTAAAATTTATGAATTAAATCTACTTACCGTTTAATCTTGTAAATTATAATTCTTGATTCATTCGAGCCGGGTTATCGTAAACCACCGACTTTCAATGATCAATAAAAACTATCGTGCTGATAACTTGTTGTAAATTAATTAAAGAAAAGACAAAAATAGTAGAATAAAGAATTTTCTCTTATTAATTATGTATACTGAATAATTACAATAGGATATTTATAAGCAAAAAATAAAATAGATAGATTTTTACTATTAAAAATGGTAAATTTGATAGTTATCCAAATATCTAATAATTATCACAATACTTCATTCATTTTACAATTCTTTTTAAGAAAAAAATTTATTAGAAAATCACAAAATTAAAAATTTAGCTATTTTTTTAATTAATTAAAATTCGATGATATAATTATAAAAAAAAAATTATTTTCCTTTTCCGAGTTTTGTTTTGTGAGTGAAGACATGTTTTTAGTTCCGTGATTCTCGAAGAATAGTCTGATGATGATTTGAAAGGACTTTTTGTCAAGAAAATTGGCATATACGCAATTTCTCTTTATAGAGTTTGTTGTTATGGGCGACGCTGAACTGACTCAATAAATTAAATACCCAAAGAAAATTACACGTCAGCAGCGCAGAGCGCCAACCATTGCAGATAAGCAAAACGACCTCGGAAATCCAAGAGGACGCGTGCCATCCACACGTATTTTGGTCTTAGTTTTCTAATGACGATATTTGGTCTTAACCTCAGCGTCCTCGCTGAAATATTGGTGGCAAAGAAAAGAAGACTATACCCAATTGACATAACAAACGCTCGCCCGTTACCTAACCGTTAAATCAGATTCTACCTTTCATAGAGAGAGAAAGAAAGAGAGAGAAGTAAGGATGACAACAGCTTCACTGTGTTCATCAACTCAGATCAATGGCTTTGGAGGAGGACTTGAACTCCAAAGGAGCCATCTTTACCAACGCAATCCAGTAACTCTTACAAGGTATTGCTTTTTGGCTCTTTTTCAATTAGTTTTCCAGGGAATTTTATTGGGTATTTAGATTTATTGGTGTTTTCTGTTCTTGCAAGAAATGTATCTGCGTTTTGTGAAAAAATTCCGGCACAGAAAATCAGAAATGTTATTGTTTCCTTAGACAATTTTTTGAATTGTGCAAGGTTCTGTTCTGTAAGTTAAATATTGGTTCAATGCATTTTCTGGATATAAATCAACGTAAGAATAGGTGGACTCCTGCTGCTGATGTATTAATTAGTAGATGTATTTAGTTTATAAGTAAATTTATTGGTGGATGGCTGCGTTTTGGATTGAAAAAGGTTGTAAATTGCTGTGTTGAGTTTTGCAGATTGTGTGTTTGTGGTTATGCTTGGCTGAAATTCATGTCGATCGCTTATTGTTTTTCCACCTGAGCAAGGTAGAATTGCTTGACAGAATGAATGTCGTTCATTAGTTAAATCTTTCACTAAACACATATTTTTTGTGTTATTCTTTGTTCCCTTACTTTTCACTTTAACTTTTGGTGTGCCCTTTAGAGAAGCAGAGGGATATGACGCTGCAGAATGTAGAAATAAACCTTATTAGAAATAAACTTTTAAGTGTTGTTCATTGGACTGTTACTTTACTTGGCTCTAAACGTGGATCTTTTATCTGTTTGATACTAAAAAGATCTAATGGCCCATATACAAGCTGCTAGTTCATTTTGAAGTCTCCCGAATTTTTACTTTTTCCATTTTCCAGATCTCATAGATCAGATATGCAGATCTCTAATAAGCCCAATTGTGTGGTTCCTTTTCTTTGGTGATGAATCTGAAGTCTTGTCTTTGAGTATAAGTTCTTTCTAACTGCTATCACAACACATCCCGACTTTTTTCCATAGAAAATAGTGTTAATTCATGTTTTCTTGAGGCAAGGGGCATTATTTAGTACTTTTATTCTTCCTTGTAATCTCAGTGAAAAGTTGTTTGAAACGGTTATGGATATTATAAAAAAGGCCACATTTTGGTGTTTTATACAGGAGAAAATTCCGTACTGTAGTGAAGGCAACATCTCGGGTTGACAAGTTCTGTAAAAGTGATATTATTGTTTCCCCGTCAATTCTCTCGGCTAATTTTGCGAAGCTAGGAGAGCAGGTTTGACTTTGTTTTTTTCTCTTGTTGTCACCTGGGTGGTATTTGTACTGTTGAGGAGTGCTAAATACTTTCTCCATATTACCAAGTATTTTATCTTCTCTGCTTCTTAAATGAAATGTCCGAGTCGATAGAAATCTATTGATCACATGGCCAAAAAAAAAAAAAATTAAAATCCATACTCATGTCATGAAGAGAGTGGTGAGGTAAAAGAGAAAGGTAATAAAAAGAAGTCTTTAGATATTATATTCTGTATCTCCAGAATCAATTATAAGCGTATAAGTTTGAGCACAGTTATGAACTATGCTTCTTGTTCTTTTTATTCCATGAGTTTGTTTTGTAATTCATGTTTCTTTTGGGATCATTAACATTTTCTCGGTAGTTCTGGTCTTCATAACTTTCTGTCGATTACTTTCATGTAAAGCTCTTTTCCAATTTTTCTAGGTCAAAGCAGTGGAGTTGGCAGGTTGTGATTGGATCCATGTTGATGTGATGGATGGACGTTTTGTTCCAAACATCACCATTGGGCCTCTAGTGGTTGATGCATTGCGCCCAGTGACGGATCTTCCTTTGGATGTGCACTTGGTACTTATCAATGCATATTATTCACAACTATGAATTAAGTCAAATTTCAACTTTCTTTTTTGAAAAAAAAAAAAATTGAGTAAATCAATGCAGATGATTGTGGAACCTGAACAACGAGTGCCAGATTTTATCAAGGCTGGAGCTGACATAGTTAGTGTTCATTGTGAGCAATCCTCCACCATTCATTTGCATCGCACCATAAATCAGGTGATTTGGGCAACTGTTAGTAACTGATGTCTTGGAATCATAGAAGTAAAAAAAAAACACAATATAAGATGAAGCCTTGAAAGTCTTCTGAAGGGCCCAAATTCACAATAAATTTGTTTTAACTTTTAAACACTAACATATATCTGGGTATTTGCAGCTATTTGCTTTAGATAGTACGCAGAGGAGGGTACTATGTACATTGATTATCCTCCTTTACTCAACCACTGAAAGATGTAGAAAAAAGCAACTCAATCTTTGTCCAATGAATTTCACATAATGTAAAGATGCTTAAATTGTTGGATTGTAAAACATGCAAGGCATTTATTATGTTGTGGTGATCTTGGTAACTAGGATCATTAGGCATATGCTGTTACAAATTGCTTTAAGATATATATACATTTATTTTTCAGATAATTCATGCTCATGGCTCCACACGCACACGCGCGCGTGCAGACAAAAAAAAAAGAAGAAGAAGAAAGAAGCTTGCATAAATTCATGTTTGCAAATTGCTTTTCCTGCTTTCTGCTATTAATTCTTACTCATTTGTTTTTCTCTGACAAATTAGATTAAAAGTCTTGGAGCTAAGGCTGGAGTTGTCTTGAACCCTGCTACCCCACTAAGTACTATAGAATATGTCCTTGATGGCAAGTTTCTATTTTCCTCCTTTTTCTTCTGTAATTTCTTCTGATCCATATTCTGTTGGGTTGATATGTTGCTCAATGTCTGGGGGGATGAAATCTTATAGAGGGAACATGTTTGTCAATGCATCTCTCCCTATGTAGTATGCAGGTTTTGTCCATTTGGAGGTTTGTTATGGGTGCAAGTCTAGCCTTGTATTGATGAGCAAAAGGAAAATATGTAACAAAGCACAATTCAAAGAATGAAAGCCTTTGGAATAACCTCTAAATGCCTGAATGAACCTTGGTTAACGATTAGCATGATCTGTCTTTTTGTTAAAAGGGTGGATCTCTTTCCATCTGTAAGCATGGGTTCTTTGATTAGTTAGCTGTTTTAGGCACGAGCTTCCATGATAAAGGGGTATTCTACCACCTTTGTGGTGCAATGGTGGCAATTCAGGTACTCTATGGTCCTCCATGGAGAAGGGGTTCCTTTTATTGTGGGGATTCTTATATAGGGTGGCTGATCTTTGTTACAAATAGGAGGTAACGTGGGATTAATCTTTAGATACTTTTCAGTTCCGGACCATACTTGGCCTTAATTCAGTCCAGTTGAAGTTGGCTATGTGGATCCCTATTTTTCTTTTTAGGGCTACTTACTATTTCACAAACTTTCAGAAAAGGTTCTATTTCTTATTAAAACACAAGTTCAAATATGGAGGATAAAAGGTTTACAACCCAGAAATTAGTATTATTCATGTTTAATACTGATAGGGTCAGCTGAAATACATTTTGACAAGATAGTTTTTTGGATTATATTGACAGCGGTCGATCTAGTCTTGATTATGTCTGTGAACCCTGGTTTTGGTGGGCAAGGCTTTATTGAGAGTCAAGTAAAGAAAATCTCAGATTTGAGAAGAATGTGTGCTGAGAAGGTATGTTCCTTTTTTCATATGCATGTACATAGGCATAAAAAAATACATGTCAGGCTTTTCTTGTTACTATCTTACCTAGCATGATCCCCAGATTCTGCTTGCATGTGCAGGGAGTAAATCCATGGATTGAGGTGGATGGTGGAGTTGGCCCCAAGAATGCATATAAGGTGCCTAACAAATTTATATTTGCACTGACCCTAAGACCACTGTTATTTTTCTTGACAGGCTTTGGTTTTTTTGCTGTTAAGAGCCATGGTGTTAGGCCTTGCTTTTTTCTTCTTTCTTTCTTTCTTCTTCTTATATATATATATATATCTTTCTATATGGAAAATTTGTTTGTGGTTCAAAATTATTGGTTTTCTAAATCCGAAGATGAAATATAAGAAGATGCTGTATATTGTTTGAAGAAATCCTCGGTGATGTTCATATAATCATTTGATTTAGATTATTTGCGCAAGACCCCTCCTTTCTCCGTGAAAAGTTACAAGAACTTGTGTAATTTAATGAAATCTAACTGATCTCCTCTTTTTATAGGTTATTGAGGCTGGGGCGAATGCTTTAGTTGCTGGTTCAGCTGTATTTGGAGCTAAAGATTATGCTGAAGGTATACATGCAGATAACCTTTTTTTTATTATGATTACATAATGAAACTTACTGGTGACTATTTTTTTCCCCAGCCATTAAAGGAATCAAAACCAGCAAAAGGCCAGTAGCAGTACCAGCTTGATTTACCACCAGAAGACCACATTTGGTTAGATGTGTAACATCTGTATTCATCCACATGTATGTAACCTTTTCACTAGCTTAGCATTTCCCCGTTGAATTTTATGAGCATTCCCAATTTAGTGCATCTTGAATTTGTGCTGCTATAACTCACATGGTGTGGCATTTATAATTAGGAATATGAATAAATGGGAAATTTCTTCAAATTTTATCTTAGGGGTTGTCTCTAAGACGTGTAATTTTGCTTATATCCTGCTTTATAGGGTGATGATCTTTGTTTTTGCAGATAATTCATGCAGTAGATAAGCAGCTTATTGGTAGCTTCATGTCATTTTCAGATTTGCCTATCATTTCTTTGGTTGATATGCTATGAGATGTGGATAAAGTTTGCGGTAAAGGTGCCGCAGGGGATACAATTTGAACAATCTATAGGGATTCAATAATTCAAAATTGTGTGAAGCACTTTATAACAATTGATAGTTCCATTAGTTTCCCCAAATGGAAAGAAAGAAAAAAGGAAAAACTCGGCCTTATTAAATCTACAGTTGGGTTTTTACTTGAACACTGAAATGTCACATGCATCTCATACCTTTGGACGCTAGCTTCAGAACAGTAGCGAACGGGCCATTACTCGCTTTCACTTATGCATACGCGTGGGAACAGTATCATTTTCTCCGCACGCAACTGGCAAGATGAAATTGTTCTCCGTCAGAATAATCTCTCTTGTAGTTTTACTGGCATCCTTTTCGAGCCTAAGTACAACATTCTAGGCAATCGATTCAACATTGCAGTCTAGGTTGAACTTTGTTATCCTCACTTTCAATTCTTATTTTCATTTTACTTGGACTGCTTGAGCTTACAGCTAAGGAACTGGATCCTAAAACCACACTACAGAATAAAATGAGTTCCAATCAAACTCGTAAAGAATGTCAAAAACTCGAAAGAGTCCCCAAAGCTAAATATCAATGTGGCGTTCCCACAGGAACACTCCGGCTGTATATAATGTTTGCCAATGTAGGGACATCTCAGGTCTATATTAGGGGAGGGATGTCTCTGGTTCGAATAAAAGGAGTCAACCTATAATTCTCAGCAAAAATTAAGTAATATCACAGCCTCTCTCTCTCTCTCTCTCTCTCTCTGTTCATGCCTACATATCCTTCTTTTTACTTATTGGAATTTCATTCAATCAGTGGAGAAGATAACAAGGCAGCAAGCCGTAATACATTCTGCAAAATATTATCATAGACATCTTACAGAATGGGTGAACTGAAACAAACAACCTGTTCTGTTTCTAAGTATATAGCAGTTGATGCTTGCAATAACATTGCTACAAGAACATCAATACCTAACAGTTTAATCACAAACACCATATATGTTACACTAGTAATATACATATATACAGAACAGTTTGATCTCTTCAGTCCCCTATACATCCTGCCTGCACATCGGGCATGTTCCATGTCTTATGAGCCACTTGTCCACACAGGTCAAGTGGAAAGTGTGGCGGCAATGGGGTAAGGTTCTTGAAATTTCTCCTTTCATGATATTCTAACAATAACAACAACAAACTACAGCTATTATTACAAAAACAGTGTCGCCATTACAACAAGGGGGTAAAAATGAAAAGAAAAAAGAAACATAGATGCAATATGCATATTTGCCTTTAGCGAAACTCAAAAGGAAGAGAGTACCTGCAAGCATATTGTGCAGCAGATGGTCTGTTTTGCCGTGGACTCATCACAGATATGATATGGCAATTTCTTTAGCGAATCTCCTGACAACCCTCTTGAAGCAACTTCACCATGAGTCTCCTCATAGTTGATATTAGCAAAGCGTACCTGCTCATACAGAAGAAGTTGATTAATTATTCCCATACAAAAGCTTCATTTGGTCATCATTCAGTTCCTGAAAAATGGAAGAAACAAGACAAAAGGTTCGGTCCAGCACCTTTAATTGTTTTATACCAAGGAATATCATAAGAACTGTTAAAGAAGGTATCCTCGAGTAAATCGCCAGATGAGAATCAAACTCTGCCCCATCACATCATTATCTCAACTTACATAACAAGATGCTCCTTCAAACTTCTAAATCAAAATAATTTTGATATTTTTTTAACTCCAAAAGTTTAATGTATCTTGCCTTTCTAGTTAAATGGAATTGATTAGCATGGATGTCTAAACATCATGAAAACCTTGATAGCCTTAATCTGAAATCCCAAATTAGAAAATATATATATATATATATTTTAATGCATCCCAGGAACCATTAAAACATATTAAGAATACACCTTTTGCTCATAAGGGCATATTTTCTTTGAACTATTTCCAGCACTTAATTTAATCTCTAGCTGAAAGCAAAGCACACATTACGAAAAAGATTATAAATGGAAAGAAATAAAGAACCAAACAAGTACATCTAAGTTACAGAACAGTATCTCAAATTCTGCACTCTCTGGAATTTCTCAATTCAAGTGTTAGTTGATCTTAGATATTGAGCTTTGAATGTTCAGTAGGGAGAAAGGAAGGGAAGGCTCCATTTCACAAATGCCATATGAGGCAGTGATACAAAAACGGTAAGATCCAAAATTAGAGAAGCCAAAAGAAAAAATACAATTAAGACACAGAAAATGACATCAAACAGAAAAGGTAATGTAAATAAAATGAATACCTGCCAATGGTAGGCAGTTAGGACTGCTGGTGCAAACTGTTCATCAGCAAACCTTCCATGGAGAAGCTCTTCTATAAAATCTGCCTGGACCCAAAACAAAGCAATTAGTTGTCTATGTATGTAATACGCTAATGCAAAAGATCCCAACAAATTTCACTGTGAAGTAAAAGAAATGTCATACAAACCATAGATGCAGGACCCCGAGAACCAGATTGTTCCAAGCACCAGTAAGCCTGGGAAGCCTCCAAAACCTCAACAGAAAGCACAGCACCAGCAATGGCGCCTAGTCCAGCGCCACGGAGAATGCCATAATCAGAAGCCCGGCCAGCTAAAGCACCGGTGACAGCTCCAGCTGCAATGAAAACAGATGCATAAATTACACGACTAAAGAAAAAAAAAAGTCCCTTTTATTGATCAAATCCATCTCCCTTGGTAAAAACCTCCAAATGCAAAAAACCCTAAATAATTTTAATGAAAAGATTCCAG
Organism: Excoecaria agallocha; assembly: GCA_037975025.1. NCBI lineage: Eukaryota > Viridiplantae > Streptophyta > Magnoliopsida > Malpighiales > Euphorbiaceae > Excoecaria > Excoecaria agallocha. The sequence continues at coordinate 26,177,055 of CM075809.1, read as the reverse complement.
TGTTCATGATAATTAGACCTCGAAACTATTGGGTATTGAGAACATAGAGAAAGGAATGCTACAATATCGCGCAAGTTACCAAGAGCCAAAAAGCCGGTGAGAGTTCCGGATATGGCAGCAGCCACCATTCTTGGGACGCAATCAAGAACCCGGTTCCCTCCGAATTCCACTACACTTTCCATGATCGGAAAGTAGGTGGAACCGCCGCAGATGTGGCATGGATCCGACCCGGGTTGATAGCGGTTACATGTGCAATGATGCAGAACGTCCATACAGAGAGGTAGCCAATTTCTTCAATTAACAAACTGAAGGCGAAATAAAGGAACTATAGATTTGGGGAACTACGGGCATGGAAATTGAGAGGTTGAATTTTGGTGGAAATTTATGAGATAACGAGAAAACGGAGGGCAGAGAGATTTTTGAGACACTCTTTCGAGCTGGAAAGGAAAGAAAGAAAGCAACAAAGGTTGTTCCTTTTAGAAAAAAAAAATAAAAAAAATAAAAAAAAATCCATCCACTTTCCACTCTTCAGTTTAGAATAGCCAGGTGGACGCTGTTGGTTAATGTAACCGAAATTTGAGTTGACGGGCCAAAAAGAATTAATAAAAAATAACAGTGAAAAACTTAACTTAGGAATGGCTTTGGAACTTTAATGTCTTTCTTCTGTTTTGTCCTGTTTGCTGTTTGCTAAAAAAGAAAAAAACAGAAATTCGTCTAACCATTCCGGATTTGTAGTCCTCTGACATACAAAAGTTTGCACATAGATTCACAGTGGTACGGTTTTTATAAGATAAAAGTTTTGAGATTTTCTTCCCACTCTTTATTATTATTATTATTATTATTATTTCAAGAGTGAAACCAAATAGAAATTTATACAAAATTACCCTACAATCTCAGAAAAAAAAAAAAAGCAAAAGACTTTCAGAAAAACATGCTAGAACTTCAACTGTTCAACATATGGATCTAGCCACCCTTGTCCCGATCAATATTTTACAAAAATGAAAATTCTTCCCACAAAAATTTATTAGGATACAATGGCATAGTCAAATTTGAGGATAAATGTGTAAGAATGAAGCTCAAAATATAAAAATAGGTTAGAACTAATTAAAACTTGATATATCAAGAGATTATGTAATTTTTCAACCCCCTAAATCATTTTCACTAACAGAAAAAAATTATATATATAAAAAAAAAGGTAACAATTTGAAACAAGAATTAGCCATTACATAGAAAATAATCCACTTCAAAAACTAACAGTTGTTCTGTATTTTAGTAAAATTGTCATTATTTTGTCAACTACAGAAGATAGTTTAGAAACCTGAATTAGATCAACATCCTATTCCATAAAACCATTCCATCTCAATTACTAGATAGTATTTAAAAAATGTTTTTTACCAAGGCATTTTAATGTTTGTTAAAATATTTTGTGCAATTTAGGAACATTATGATGTATAAGTGAGTACGTAATATTTCTCCAATTTAATTCTACAATATTATGTCCCTAAAGTCTTTCCATGCCTTCAAGAGCTTGGAATATTTTCATTTCATGCTAACCTTGGTTTGAGCTGTAACTTGGCATGAAACTTCTCACCTTGGGTGGAGCTGTCATAAGATAAATTCTCATCAAAATTCTGACTTGTAGCCATTGAATCAACAGAAAAGATCAAGATAATCAGATTTGGTGACTTGCCTAAACTGTTACTCTGTTAAAGATGGAGACTTTTCAAGGTAATCAAATGCTTTGATACTTGCATCCTAGTACATCTCAGTTGCAGAACGATGGTCAAAATATGCAGCAATCAACTCAATATTGCAGCTTCCATCTGAATTGAACTACAATCTGGAGCCCTTTTCTGTTTTAGAGGGTACAAGAGAATCAACAATGTAACTATATATCAGTGACATCCAAAAAAAAAACCCCTTAAATGGAAACATACCGATAAAAGGAATTTGAAATGAAAATAAGTTCTCCATAAAATTCTGATTTGTAGACCCTGAGTCAAATCAAATTTAGTGACTTGCCAAACCTATTACTCTGTTAAAGATGGATACTTTTCAGGGTAACCAGATGCTTTCATACTTGCATCCTACTACATCTCAGTTGCAGAAAGACGGTCAAAATATGAAGGAATCAACTCAATGTTGTAGCTTCCACCTCAACTGAGCTACAATCTAGAGCCCTTCTCTGCTTTAGAGCATCCTAGACAATCAACAATGCATCTATCAGTGACACAAGGGGAAAGAACCTTAAATTGAAATATCTGACAAAAAGGAATATGAAATGAAAATAAAGTCTCTATATTCTGACGTGTAGCCATTGAGTCAACGGAAAAAAAAATCAGGCAATCAGATTTGGTGACTTGCCAATACTATTACTCTGTCCAAGACGGAGACTTGTTTTCAAAGGTAATCAGATGCTTTTTTAGTTGCATCCTAGTACATCTCAGTTGCAGAATGATGGTCAAAATATGCAGCAATCAACTCAATGTTGTTGCTTCCACCTCAATTGACCTATAATCTGGAGCCGTTCTCTGTTTTGGAGGATCTTAGAGAATCAACAATGCAACTATATATCAGTGAAACAAAAAATCATATCAATTTCAAATCAACAAGGATCTTATAAGAAATTTCCGAGTACTAAAAGAAGATCTGAGCTTCAGTGGAGTCCAAATGCAGTAAAATCGAAAATGCCAGAATAACAATGTTTACTTTAGGCAACAAGCAGCTTTGGGACCACTAAAGATCCCCTAGATGCAGGACTATGTCAGTTGATGAATAATAAAAAAACATGCATTTCTGAGTCACAAAATAACTATCCTTACTGACATTTAACATCATAGCCACCCTCTAACGATCCCTTACTCTCACAATAGATAATAAAGCTGTTCAGCAAGAAGAAGATTGTACCACGAGAGAAGCAAGAAGACCAGCCTCTTTCAAACATACAACAACGCTTCTGGCAATGCAAAGTAGTGATGCCTTTACAATATTCTGAACTTCCACCACATGGCAGAGCATCATCCTCACAGTCCCAATGATCTGAATCTTCACTCAGTAAAAGCATTAATCACTTGGCAAGTTTCTTTTGGAAATTCACTGCGTGCATAGCTTTTTGTCAACATAAAATGATGATTCCACATCCACGGGATTTTGAGACCTAATACCACCAGGACCTGATTCTACCCAGTCCTTAGAACACCTGAAAGCCGATTTCAGGTATCCACTCCCTTGATAGCCCCTTATTAAGACTTGATTTACGACTTTATTCGGCAGTATACCCATCTTTATAGTATCAGCATGCAACATCATCACATCAATCATATGTTTTGCATTTAGATGTCCCTGCAACATGACAGCATAAGCCAATGGATCTGGTCTTATACCACTGCATCTCATATCCGAGAAAAACTTGCTAGCTTTAAAAATATACCCCTCATTGCACAAAGCTTGAATCAAAGAGGTATAAACCACATGATTTGGAGAAAACAAATCCATTTCATTTACTTGATTTCCAGTAGGGCCACTTGTAGTATTTTCTAAGAAAAAACTAATTGCATCAGATGTCTTTCCAGCTTTACAGAGGCCATCAATCAAGCAACTAACGGTGAAAACACTAGGGCTGTGCCCGGACTCCAGCATATGCTTATACAGCCGGAGGGCTTCTTTCATTTTGTTATGTTTACAATGCCCATCAATCAAAACTGTGAAAGCAACCACATCTGGCAGAAGGTCCTTAATTACCATTTCTGAGTATAAACCCATAGCAGATTGCATATTTCCCAGCTTGCAATAACCATCTATTAATGTAGTAAAGGTGACAGCATTTGGTTCTATACCCTTCTTTGTCATGTCAGAACATAACTCCAAAGCCTTCTCCATATTCCCTTCCTTACAATATCCATCAATTAGTGAATTGTATAATATAGAATTAGGAGCAATCCCCTCTTTCTCCAATTTTTTCAGTATATTAACTGCTTCTTCAATTGCGCCTGAACTGCAAAAACTCTTAATAATTATACTATAAGTGACAACATCAGGAAAAATTTTGAGCTTCTTCATCTCCAATAGCAAATCCATTGCTTTGGAAAGGTCCCCTGCCTTAGAATGACCATCAATCAGAGTATTATACACAACTACATTTGGAACAACACCAAACTTGGACATCTGAGCAAAGAAGTTCCTTGCCGCAAACACTTCACCCATTTTGCAAAATGCATCAATTAAGATACCAAATGTCACAATATTTGGCAGCAGTCCGTCATTATGCATATCCTGCAACAATTCAAGGGCTTGTTTCACTTTAGCTCTTTTGCAATAGCCATCCATCAAAATATTGTAAGTATGCAAATTTGGTAAAACATCGGATTCCTTCATTCCTCCAAGCATACTTTTTGCTTCCGCCAATTTACCCTCGCTGCAAAGACCACGAATGAGAGTGGTATAAGTCACAACTGTTGGTTTAATCCCTCTCTTTAGCATCTCATTAACCAAACTCTTGGCTGTCGAAACATCTTCTTGTCTACAACAAGCGTCTATTAATACACTATAAGTGACAACAGTAGGTAGCAGTCCACGAGAAATCATGTCCTTATATAAATCCCATATGGAATCAAAATTCCCCTTTTTAACCAACTCATTTAAAAGCGCATTGCAAGCTCGAACTGCAGGAATCAACCCAATCTTGCGATATACCCACAAGGCTTCGTCGACAAAACCCAATTGAGAAAATGCAATGATCAACACTCCAAACACATGGTGATTATATTTTGAACCCTGTAGCTCACTAAGGGCATTGAAAACCATAGAGCAAACACGGTGAGGTTTGCAGGATTGGAGGAGGATTTGGATTAGGCCTTTTGTCAAACACCTGGCAGTGGTGTATATTCCGGCATTTGTTAAGTCACGGATTCTAGCAGAATATAAATGCAAATCCTGGGCTAGATTCTGTTTTGGGGCCGATTTTAAAAAATCCAGAACTCGTTCAGGGGTTTTGAAGTCGAAGATAATGGGAGTGAGATCAGAGGAGGAAGAAAAAGATATAGTGAGGTCAGAGGAGGAAGAAGAAGATAATGATGCGTAGAAGAGATGGGTTCTAATATTTGTTTTGATGGGCGTAAGAGACTGTTTCAGCGGCAATAGCTTTAACATTGTTGAGAATTCAGAATGAGGAGCTCTTAATTGTAATTGTTGTTGGATGCAGAAAATAAGAAATGCCTTTGATAGTCTCGTGCAGAAATCGAAAAAGCCGAGTCTGCACTCTGCATTCTCCAGGCGGACACATGTAGAGTTGTATACCACAGAGGATTAAAATTTAAAAATATATTATTTCATTTTTATTATATATATATATATACGGGACAATTTTTTTAATAATGTTATTTAAATAATTATTTATAAAAATGAGGTTGATGGGAAAAAGTTTAGTTGGAAGACGCGAAGCGGACAAATTTCTGCCAAACCTGAAATCGCTGGTCAGACCAGCGGTTTCAGACTTGAAACCGCTGGTCTGATCAACGGTTTCAGGTTTGGCAGAAATTGTCTCCTACATTCAATTTTCCGTACCGATTATTAAATTAATAAATTTTTAATATAATATAATTTAATTTTTAAGTTAATTTTTTAAATAAAATAAAATAGATACCCACAATAAATTATCATCTCAATTTTCATCTAATATTAAAAAAATAATATATATTTAATTTATTTTTTCATTAAATTCTATCTGTATATTTCTATCTGTACTGTCTTCTCCTTTTGTTACATTAAATTCTTACTTTAACGTAATGACTTTCAAGTTGTGCACCTGTACTTTTGATCTATTCACAAATAAATATTTACTTTTTAAACGTATGATATATTTGAATATGAATTTTCAAAAATTATCCTTTACACAATAAAAATTAATTCAATTTTCAAAATACAACTAATAAATTAATTATTTTTTAAGTAATGCAAATTACTAAATACATAGGATAATATATGGAGACATTTTTTAAAATGGGGTTTTATTAAAAATTATTTGCAAAAATGGAGTTGATGGGAAATTAATTATTTTTCTAATATTTGATGGAAATTGGGATGATAATTTATTGCGGATATCTATTTTATTTTATTTTATTTAAAAAATTAAATTAAAAATTAAATTAAATTATATTAAAAAATTATTAATTTAATAATCGGCACGAAAAATTATGTTCTGAAACCGCTGGTCAGACCATTGATTTCAGGCTTGCCAGAAATTGTCCCCTCCGCGTCTCCCAACCACCCCATTTTGGTAAAATTTTTCCCATCAACCCCATTTTTGTAAATAGTTTTTAATAAAACCCCATTTTAAAAATTGTCCCCATATATTATCCTATGTATTTAGTAATTTGCATTGCTTAAAAAATAATTAATTTATTAGTTGTATTTTGAAAATTGAATTAATTTTTATTATGTAAAGGATAATTTTTGAAAATTCATATTCAAATATATCATACGTTTAAAAAGTAAATATTTATTTGTGAATAGATCAAAAGTACAGGTGCACAACTTGAAAGCCATTACATTAAAGTAAGAATTTAATGTAACAAAAGGAGAAGACAATACAGATAGAAATGCACGGATATAATTTAATGAAAAAATAAATTAAATATATATATTATTTTTTTAATATTGGATGAAAATTAGGATAATAATTTATTGCGGGTATCTATTTTATTTTATTTAAAAAATTAAATTAAAAAATAAATTAAATTATATTAAAAATTTATTAATTTAATAATCGGCACGGAAAATTGGGTGTAGGAGATAATTTCTGCCAAACCTGAAACCGCTGGTCTGACCAGCGATTTCAGGTTTTGCAGAAATCTATCCCCTTTGCGTCTCCCAACCACCCCATTTTGGTAAATTTTTTTCCATCAACCCCATTTTTGTAAATAATTATTTAAATAACATTATTTAAAAAATTGTCCCTATATATATATATATATATATATATATATATATATATATAACTAGCTCAGAACAAAACGAGACCTAGCAACTCCGGTGGAATCACCCATAATAGCATGCCGGATAACTGAAGGAGCAGTGCAATGCCAAACAAAATGATCCAGTTGATCGAAACTTCGAAAGTCTAATTACCCAGACTTAGGAATGATCATAGGGCGGCGACTCCCATTCCATACGAAGAACCGCTCTAAATGTGACAAAAAAATTTTACAAGTTTTCAAAATATTATTCGATTTAGAATTTGAAGAGACAAAATTATAATTTTCGTTTCAAAATTTTTCTAATTCAAAATTTAATAATTATATTTATATAATTTAATTTTAAATTATTTTAATTTTATTAATAATTAAAATTTATATTAATTTTGATGTGTAATTAAATTTAATTTTTAATTTTTCAATATTATACTTTAGTTATAATTGAATTTAAAAAAAAAATTTAATTTTGACTGGAATCTGAAATTTTCATCTGTGAAAAATTTTTCTTCCGTAATCCTATACCACACAAACCAAAGATTCATCCCTGGACGGGACAGCAGGTGGAGAGCCATTCGCCACCTCGTCCCGTGCCATCTGCCACCATGTTGGCCTATCGGAAGACATGAATCACATCAACTTCCCAATCTCCAGAAATCAAACTTTTAATACGCCTGAAAAGATCCTTTTGATGCAATAATACATTACAAGTACCCTGCAAAGCTTGAACCACCGCTTGATTATCAACTTGAACTAGAATCTTCTTCCAATCTCTGTCCCAAGCAGATTGGAAACCAAAAAGAATCCCCCAACGCTCAGCACGATAAGCACTACAAAGGTTAAGTCGAATAGAAAAGCCACGCAACCAGTTGCCTAAGGCATCACAGAAGACCCCACCTGCAGTCGAACGCGAAGCACTACTTCGAAAAGCTCCATCAGAATTCAAAGCAACCCAACCATAAAAAGGAGGAGACCACGCGATAAAATACTCAACTCGATTCAAGGAGCAAAACGGGATAGCAACTAAGGAAGGAAGAAAGCGCCTTATCAGCCCCCCCATCACATCATGAAGGATCAGCTTGAATTTTAACATGAAGAGGCAGAATGCAGTTCTCAAAAATGAATTTGTTACGCCACTGCAAAAGATTCCAACAAATATAGCCAAAAGCTAGAGGCCAATCCAAATCAAAACGACTATGAAAAATGCCTTTCAAATTGAGCACCAACCAATCTCTAAGAGAAGTATCATAAAAATTGTCCAAACAAGGAATATTCAGAACATTGTTTTAAAAAATTAATTATTATATTAGATATTTAACTAATTTATTATCATTGAAATATAATCTTTTTGCGACGGAAATGGTAAAATGAGTATCTCTCTCATGAGTCAACCCCAAACCGAAAAATGCATTGTATAGTCACACCAAAATTTGATTGCCAGACTTAACTCTCAAGCAGGACTTATCAAAAGAGGGTAAGTTAATTATGTTGTTTCCTGTTTTATTTTTGGAATGTTGGTTGAAGAATCGATTCCCTCCATCCCAATTACGACCTCGAGAGCTCTACAGCAGCACCTATTTCGTCTATTACAGAGCTGCAAAACCATAAAAAATCTCTCTCAAATTCACAGCCAGATTCTGATTAACGGCTTTTCCCAGAAAGGTTTCCTTCTTGCCAAGTTACTTTCTTTCTACATAGCGTCTGGTCATCTCCTATTTGCGCACGGAGTATTCAAAGATATAAAAACTCCAACTGTTACCCTATGGAACCTGATGATCAGAGGCTATGCTCGAAGCGAATTGCCTCGAGAATCAGTTATATTGTTCAATCGAATGCTGGCCGCACAGGCGGAACCTGATGGGTTCACTTATTCGTCGCTTTTGAGTGGTTGCGCGCGGTCAGTGTTGCTAAGAGAGGGTGAACAAATCCATGGGAGAGTTTTGGTGAATGGGTATTGCTCAAATGCGTTTGTGAGGACGTGCTTGGTTAATTTGTATGCAAAGGTTGGGGCTAACAATGGTGTTGGTTATGCACGTAAAGTTTTTGATGATATGGGTGAGAGAAATGTTGTGAGTTGGAATTCCATGCTTGCAGGGTATATGAGATGTGGAGTTGTTGATGTGGCAAGGAAGGTTTTTGATGAGATGCCTGAGAGGAATACTGTCTCATGGACAGTTATGATTACTGCCTATGCTCGAAATGGGAAATGTAGGCAGGCATTGAGTTTATTCAATCAGATGAGGAGAACCCTTGTGGAATTGGATCAGGTGGCTTTGGTGGCGGCATTATCAGCATGTGCTGAACTGGGTGATTTGAGATTAGGGAAGTGGATTCACTCGTTTGTTGAAGAGACACTGAGTGGTAAAAACCAGCAAGTGTTGATTTCTTTGAACAATGCGCTTATACACATGTACGCTAGCTGTGGTGTTATTGAAGAAGCTTACAAAGTATTCAGATCAATGCCACAGAGAAGCACAGTTTCATGGACAACCATGATCTGTGAGTTCGCAAAGCAAGGTTACGCACAAGAGGCTCTTGCTGTCTTCCAGTTGATGCAAAGCTTGGGAGCAAAAGAAGCAAAGCCTGATGAGCTAACATTCATTGGCGTTCTTTGTGCTTGCAGCCATGCTGGACTTGTGAATGAGGGCTGCCAATTCTTCATAAGCATGATTCAGAGGTGGGGCATCAAACCTAGGATCGAGCACTATGGGTGCATGGTTGATTTATTGAGTCGTGCTGGTTTGTGGGATGAAGCACGTGATCTCGTCCAAACCATGCCCATGAAGCCCAATTATGCAATCTGGGGTGCTTTACTTGGTGGTTGCCGAATTCACAACAATGATGAGCTTGCTTCCCATGTTGCTAGAAAATTAGTCATTGAGCTGGATCCTGACCGAGCTGCTGGCTATCTTATGCTCTTAGCAGATATATACATGGCTGCTCAAAGGTGGCAGGATGCTGCTTCTGTGAAACAAAAGATGGTTGAGATGGGTGTAAAAAAGCCTGCTGGCCGAAGTTGGGTCCAAATAGATTGAGTAATTCTGATTTCGTGGGTGGTGACAAGACTTGTAAGCTTACACCTTCAATCTATGAGATGATTGGCAATATCGTTTACAAACCAGACATATGGGAAGTGTTTGCAGCTGTTGATGGGTAGGACAGTGAAGTTAGAGGAAATGGTTCTCGTTATATACATATTTAAATGCATATACGAATACAAGGCGAAAAAGACTGTGGTAAAGGGTTCTTTCCTGCTTGCTGATACCGTAACAGTTCAAGAGTTACCAAATTTAAGTTTCTCAAATGTAGGTAATCTAACATTAACAAGTTAAATACATCCTAATGGGAATTACCATGTATATTAATAGATTATAACCATCCTTTCTGATGCAACTATTAACTGATTGAATCTTATTATCTCCCAGAGGCCTTTTTCCATCATATTCTTTATGATCCAGTTGCCAACAACTTCTTGGTAAACTAAAGATTGGGATGGTTCACATTATCAGAGGACTGTGATATTTGAATTTGCTTTGAAACTTAGTTTTCAGATTGTAAGTGAATTTTGTTATCATAAAGTGTAAGAATAGTCCTTATCGTTTGGGTCTTCATTTAGAGATTATCGTTACTGCTGTTGTTATTTTGAACTAAGATAGCTGATTTATGTTTAAAAAGGCTTGAAGTTGCAAAGCCAAAGCCAAAGGCTTCAACTAGATAGAATGGCAATCATATAATAATTTAAGTTACTTGGGACTTCTAATTTTATAGGATACGTAAAAGGTAGGTTTAGTGCAGAAGTTTAATATACCTAAGATGAATGTATGACTCTTGGAATCTATGGTTTCCAAGAAATGTAAAGCATCATTCTTCATGCCATCCATCCCACAAATATTATTAACAAAAGATTAATATACTTTGGATAAACTTATGTTTCGTGAAAATCATGTATTTTAATTGAAAAGTAAAACACTTGCAAGATAACAGAAATGGTACGAAACCAGAATATGTCAATAGATCCCCCGTTTTGCGTATCGTGTTGTGTCGTTTCTTGCGTCTGGCGACAGTTTGCCTCGCGATAATTTTGTGGAAAACAAATTGATACCCTAACCTTTCCCTCCTCACCAGTTCTACCTGTCTTAGGCCTCGGGTTTGGCCATTCCATTTTGAGTTGCGTTTGCTTGTTCAAGGCCTTCTAGCTTTTAGAAACCCACCTAAAGAAGCAAAGCCCAAACAGAAACTTAATTCTCACGCCTCTTTCCATTTATATATTTATCCATACATTTCCTTTCTTATGTCCAAACAACGCCTTTATCCAATTGGCGCGTCCACTATAACAGACACGTTGCACGCTCTCTTCATTTCTTCTTCTCTTGCAAGCTTTCTACACACAGACCTCACGAAAAATGGTGGATTTTAATCCAACCGGGGAAAAGCCCGAGATTGCCTTCTTCGATCTAGAGACCACCGTCCCTACCCGAGCCGGTCAGGGCTTTGCTATACTAGAATTCGGATCCATTTTAGTTTGCCCGAGGAAGCTGGAGGAGCTCAGGAGCTACTCCACTTTGGTCCGACCTGCAAATCCTTCGTTAATCTCAGCCTTATCAGTTCGCTGCAATGGCATCACACCGGACGCTGTCGTTTCTGCCCCTACCTTTGTTGAGATTGCTGACACTGTCTATGACATTCTCAATGGTCGGTTTATCTGATACATTCATGCTCAAAAATTTGTTAGTTATTCAATTTTTGTCTCAAGTTCTCGAGTAGTGAATACAATTTTTTTTTTAGGGAGGATTTGGGCGGGACATAATATCCAGAGATTTGATTGTGTTCGAATTAGAGAAGCGTTTAATGAAATTGGAAGACCTCCACCTGAGCCCAAGGGAATTATCGATTCTTTAGTTCTTTTGACTCAGAAGTTTGGGAGAAGAGCTGGCAATATGAAGGTATTATGAGTTTTTGTGTGTCTGTGTGTGTTTAGTTTCTTGAGAGAATGTTGAAGTTTAATTTTTATGTGCAGATGGCGAGTCTTGCTACTTATTTTGGGCTTGGGACGCAGAAACATAGGTAATTAATAACTTATTTTAAGAAGTTTATTTTGCCTAGTTTTGCCTCTTGCTTTTGAATCTAACGTCCCCGTTTGCTAATGATTTTTCAGGAGCTTAGATGATGTTCGGATGAACCTTGAAGTTCTTAAATATTGTGCAACCGTTTTGTTCTTGGTAATTCCTTAGTTGAAGTGCTCTATCTTTCATTATGCGTTGCTATGTTAAAGAAATTGAACGTGTTAATTTGGAATCTTTGACATTAAGATGGGAACTAATAACTGTTTTTGCACATTATTCTCGTTCTTATGAGAGCAGCTTCAGTTGTGATCCTCAGTTTATTCTTTAAGTTTTTACTTTTTCCTGATGCTTGATTATGCAGTTCTTATGTAAGTTGAATGCCCTTCTGACATTTGCTTAAGCAACTTTCTTTATTGAATCGACTTGTTTTGATCCAGTTGGCAATAACTTTACCATCTTTGGAATTACTTGTCCGTAACAAGTGTTGTTAAATGGTTTTCTAGCTCTAAGGGTTGGCCTCATTAGTTAAGATTTGAGCAGCTCCAGCAGAAATGTTTTAGTAGTTTTTAAGGGATTTGAAATTTTAGGTAAATTTATCTTCTCTCTCTCTTTTTTTTTTTTTTTTGTCTTGTTATTTCTCTGTCAACGTTGTTCAAGTTCTTGCAGTTCTTGTTTAGACACGTCAGTATTTGTTTATTGCTTAGAGAGCCATGAACAGTGCCATGATATTTAGCATCAGGCTTGTCTCGGGTGGCTGTTTAAATTGCTTTTTGTTAGGTTTGCTAAAGTTAAGAATTGAACAAAATCTGCTATATCTACAGGAGTCAAGCCTCCCAGATGCATTTCCTGAAAAAAGTTGGGTTTCACCTAATGCTGAGACAAGAAGTCGTAAAAACGGAAAATTGCCTATGGAAGAACCTGGCATAAACATAAATTCTCCCTCTTCAAGTTCAAAATTTGAATATACTTCTCCTCCAGATCATAGAACTGGTGAAAGTCCTTCAATATTGTCTTTCCGGTCAAGTGTTGCATCTAATACACCTCAAGCAGATCCTTTTGATCTCAGAACCCTTACTAATGAGATGAATACTGAATCCCTTCAACAAGATGTCTCTATGGAAGAAGAAGCTCTAAAAGAGTCATCTGATTTACCTTCATCAGTGACCAACCGTGAAGGTTGCAGTGGCTGTCCACCGTTTTTGGTACCTGATGAAGTTTCAGTTTCTTCTGTTAAGGTGTCTTTTGTTCCATTCTTTCATGGCATTCAAAAAATGGCATTATATCATGGGAATGATCCTTTACAGCTCTATTATCCTTGTGCAAGAGTAAGATTTGGATTAAGCACAAAGTTCTCTGATCACGCTGGACGACCACGCTTGAGTTTTGTGGTTGATGCATCTCCAAGTTTATGTAATGTTCTTGAAGCATGTAATGATATTACATACAAATTGTCTGTGGAATCTGGTAGCAGCTCAGACTGGAGGCATGTTGTGACCAAAAAACCAGGCTTCGTTAACTACCCTACAGTTAGACTGCAGTAAGTTTCACTCTTTTACATCATTCTTTCATTAAGAGGGGCAAAGTGAATGAAATTGATGACCTAGAATCGGATTTTTGTTCCATATGAAGAATAACTATTGTACTCGCTAAATCTATGGTACTTGGCATCTTTTAGACTTCCTAAATGCTAACTATTTTCATCTGTGTTTTCCATAAAATTATCATAGATCTATTTGTTTTTGCTAGAGAAATTTTTTTTTTTAAGGATTCAAGTATTGAACTTATGACTCCCACCTGCAATTATATTCAATTCTACCTGCTCTGCTGGTTAAAGCCCTTGAAATATGGGGCCATTATTTGAGAACCACAAATTGTGTGGAGAACAGCATTTAAAATTTTCGCTTGTCATCTTGTAGTATGTTGTCTTAGCAATTTAAAATTATGACCTTTGTTCAATACATTGTTCATATTCTAATATTATGTGGATGTGCTCAGTGGCTCACAGTAAAACAAGTGTCAGCTTGGTTGTTGCATGTCCTAGTTAGTTCATACTTGTTGCATCCTAGACCTACGTTAGAAAATTATTAGACTTTACCTTCAAGTTGCTTTTCCTTTTTCTTTTGACAGCATACCAACTATAGCGAATGGGGATGTTGCTCAATATGCAACGGAGATGTATCAGAAAGATCGTGCTGGAACCACACAAAAGCTCATGTTCAGTGCGGTTGATGCTGCCGAGCTCGAAGCCTGGGTGGGTCCGGGGACCATATTGGACGCATACTTCTCTTTGGAACCATATGACTATCAACAGATGGCTGGCATTCGATTAGTTGCAAAGAAATTAATTGTACATCAACAGTGAAAGGATAAGTTCTCTAAATCTATTCAAGACTGTAGGTTGCAATGTTAATCGTAACAGTTATGCTTAACTTGAACAGGCAGATGAGAACAATTTCTATTGTTTCTTAGGGTGGAATCCTAGAATGTTTGAATTTGTTTACATGTAACAGTAAATTTTTATTTAATTCTTGTGATATCACATTCCTTGGAATCATTTGTTTATTTATTTGTGTGTGGTAACCGACAATGTTGTATTGACTGTTATTTCAGAATTCGAGATGCATCTTTGCAAGTTATTACAAGCAAATCCTTAAATTTTGACTGAGTCTTCAATTTTTATTATTTTGCATTGAACTTCTAAACTTTTATTTTAGCATAATATTAAATTTAATTTTGTCTATCTTAAATAAACAATACAATAGTATCATTTTAATTAAGTCTATCATTTTTGTTCTATTAAATACAAATATGGATCCAATGATTATTCAAATAAATGTTCAAAGACTTAATCTAAGACAACAAAAATAATAGACAAAATGCAAATGATCTAAAAATGCCTTTTCTTCCACTATTAGAACCCAGTTTATGGATAGTGCTATCGTGTGCCAACTATACAGTTAATAAACTAACACCGAAACGGAGAGGTGTACAGGGATCTGAAGAGCATTAGATAACTAAACAAAAACGGGGGCAGTTGATTTAATACTCCAGTTGCATTGAAAAATAAAAAATGGATACATGCTCTTCTTCTCAAGGAAAATGTCCCAATATTCCTTTCAAATTTTGGGGTTTGCTTTGAATCTCAAACATAATAATACCTGTCAGCTTTGTCCTTCGTCAGCATGCGCAATGTTGGGGTGAAACTGCTTCATCAGAAAGCTCCTTATAATGCATCCTTATAGCAGCCACTTAACTTGAACAAGCTGAACCAGTTCAGAATCCACCTCGGAATGCTGTTCAAACTTCTGAGATGCATAACTCCATATGATTGTCACTCAAATCTGATAGGCATTCCTTTTCAACTGAGCAAGAAGGCATTTCCAATGCGGTGAATTCTGAAGCAATGCAACTGACTTCATTAACCAATGAACTCTCCATTAGGATCCTGAAGCATCATCTTCAGGAGAAGAATCCCTTGATGCTTGCTCATCGCCATCCTCTTCATCATCATCATAATCAATTGGAGCAGGTTGCCCATTAAGATCAACAGTTACACCATTTATCTTTCTCACAAACTGTCCCCGCACACGAGGCCTTCCTTCAGCAAGTTTTTTCCTATTAATGTACCTGATCTTCTTATCGAAACAACGCTCTTTCCTTTTCTGTCTAAACTTCATCAGTGCTGCTTCTCTTCTATCTAATTTATTTAGTTTCGCATCACTTGAAGTTGAGTTTCCATATGGCCAAGGATGAGCAGTAGGCATTTGGCCAGATTGTAAACATATGTTAACAGGGTAATAAGAGAATGAGGCCATCCCAGACATGTGAGGAGAACACTGCGGAAGATGATTGTACTGAGGCAGCAGTGCTGAAGGTCCATTACCTTGTAGCTCATGCAGATTTTTTTGATATATTTGTGCTGAAGATGGCATTATGACTTGATTCATAGCTCCTGGCATGTAATATGGATAAACACCTTTTGCTGATAAATTAGAAGCATCTAGTTGATGTTCGTTATCTGGATGGATAAACATCTGTGGAAGATGTTCATCCTTGAAATTCCTTTTGGGAAATTCCATTGGTGTGGGCAGGGTGCAAGATCTCTCTAGAGACTGCGAATCAGGAATGCTGGAACTGCTACAGAAATCATCTTGTGAATAGCTCTCCCACATCTCTCCATGTTCATGCAATTGAGCATCATTAATCATTTCCTCACCACTTGTTTGAAGGTTATCTGCCACATTCAAAATTGGAGCAGCATTGTCCTCATTGGTAGATTTCTCCTGAGAATTGTTTTTCAATGCAGCCGACTTGACATATGTGAAGAAGGCAGAGGACTCTCCAATCTTCAGTTCGCTCTTCTTTGGACCAGATGATAATTGTCCTGAATATTAATTTCCCAAATTAGACTTGGCTTGGGAGACCCAGCCTCAAATTTGAAAAAGAAAAAAATTATGAATTGTGGCTAACTAAATCTAACAGGTCTAAAAATAACAATGCAAAAAGAAAAGCCAAAAAACTGTCAACGGTTGACAAATTGCAGAATGTCCAAGAGAACCTGGGTTATTTTCACTAAAAAGTATAAACTTTCTAATAATTTTATTTCATTACTTTACATGTAAAACCCAGGCACTAGAATTCTGCACAGGTCAGATTCACTAGACTAATGGATAAATTCACCAGCACATTATTTTCTCAATATAGTTGATCTGACAGAAAACCGGAAGAAGATATGCAAGCGAGAACTTTAAAATAATGTCATTTCATTACTATATATTTAATGGTCAAATGATTTATGCCACAGCTTGTTTTCCCAAGTGTTTTTCGCACAATTAAACCAAGCACTAAACCAACAAATAGCTTCATTGACACATTATTTTCTCAAAATGGACTATCTGAAACTAATTCTTTCATATTAAAATCTCCATTGACACCTCATTAATATAAAATCTGAAGCAGAAATGTGAAAGGTTAAAAATGACACTGTACAAACAGCGGCTGGCAAAAGCAAAGTAGCTAACCTCTTCTGCGATCACTTATACCTGGCACATTAGGCCGATATTCAAGTAAGTTACTGTGTGAAGGTTCATCAGTACCAGCAGCAGTGGCAATCATAGCAGCAGCAGTTGCAGTCATGGCAGCAGCAGACTGAGAAAGGGATATATCAACTTTAGCATCATTGGAATTTTTGAAATTTCAACCACAATTTGTGAATAATGAATTCTAGCCTGCATTAAAACCTATTATGAAAGCATTTTTTCCCATGACATTGAGGACATGGGCAGGTAGATATCGACCACCGGAATAATGGTCGACCTTTTTGAGGAAGGCAGGCTATAATAAACCAGGTTATCTATTAGGATATAGACTTCATTAATATTATATTATCAGAACAAACCTACATATTCAATATAGCAAGAAACGGACTAAGGGAATTGCATGATCTACTTACATTAGAGAAACAGTGAATCATAATAGCAAAAACGCATATTTCTACATCATACAAGTCTGAGTGACAGGTATAATAGATTAGCACTTAAGAAGACTTTGTGTTTCACATTGACAGACTTCTACAGAAACAGGCTTGTTTTATTTATATCATCTAGTTATTTCCCATTATCAATTGCTTATTTGTGTTCAATCTCATTATAGGTTTACATTT
Organism: Excoecaria agallocha; assembly: GCA_037975025.1. NCBI lineage: Eukaryota > Viridiplantae > Streptophyta > Magnoliopsida > Malpighiales > Euphorbiaceae > Excoecaria > Excoecaria agallocha. Next base: position 26,159,362 of record CM075809.1, on the reverse strand, counting down.
AAAATAAAAATGTGGATGCTACTAGGCTAATCAAGAATCTCTGCCACAGGCTTCACTAAGTTATACTGCCAATACCTGCAAAAGTTGTTAATATTATAACATAAATACTGTAAAGGGTTCTAGTTATATATATCTCTTTGTGAGTGATATGATGATCATGATAGATGATATTACAATTATGACAATCATGACCCTATCACTTGACTGAAAGATTCCAGTGATATATGATACTTGCCTCATCTTCCTGATGAATTGATACACCCATTTCTGGATTTGTGCACTTCCTAGACTTGTCATCTGTGTCATCAGAGAACAGAGTAGTACTATTTGTGTTGGCATCACTAGGATCTGATACTACCAGATCAAATTCATAATTCAGGATGTTCTTCTCCGCTAATCCAAGCTGCCAATTACAAACATATCATGAAATCCTCAATTCTGATTCAGGTGGAAATAATATGCCTGCTATGATGTAAACCAGAAAGTGCAAAGTAACACATGTATATAAGGAAAGAAAATAACAAGGGCCTATTTATATCATCAAATTACGTGAATACATCACTTCCATAACTTGATGCATGGGTATATACAGTTACACTCCACTTGAAGCAAGAAATACATAAGTAGAATGTTTGAAGTTCAAAAAGCACATAATGCCTCAGCAATAACCCAACAGTGCATCCCAATATTGCTTCTGTCCCTTTATGGGCATTTTAGTTCTAATAAACGTTTGAGAAAAATGTCCATGTCCAACATCTGGTTGCATGCATTCTCATGGAACTATGCTTATACATGAACTAGCTTAGTAAGTGAAAGCAAACCAACCATGCGCCTCCTCCTCCACATGTGTGTCCATAGGTTCAATAGCTCATTAGTACGTAACGGCTTCACAAGGTAGTCTGCTGCTCCTAACCTCAAGCACTTAACAACAATTGAGACCTCATCCTGCGCCGACATCACTTATCAAAGCAAAAACATTTCAAAAACCTATGTGAAAAAGAATAATAGTATGAAAAGAGAACAGAAGCAAACATTGTAAAACAAGCTTACTGATCACAGGAATGCGCCGCAACTCTTTATCCCTTGTGATGTATTTCAACATCTTCATGCCTTTGTTCATAGGAAGGTCAACTTCAGCAAGTATAATATCAATATCCGGTCCCTCAGCATTCAATGCATCAATTACCTGCCTAGCAGATCTTACTGATGTAACTGTGAAGCAAAGCAGAGCCATTGTGAAATTTGCACATTACTGAAAAGCAAATATTCAAACAACTTCATGATGTGGAAAATAAATCATCTCACAAAAGAGAAACTATAATTACCATGACAAAAAGTCACTACATAATATGAAGATTCCCTTCCCAGTTTACAGCCAAGTTACAGTCCAATGGGATATACCACATAACCAAGATTTAGAAAGGGAAAATAAGGATAAGACTTGGTAAATCTTAACAGAGTCAAAATTAACAACAGAATTGAAGTCTCAAACAAACATGATGATCCACAAGGTATCGTTGTACTAAGAGAATTAGATGAACTTAGGTCCACCTTACCAGAGCTGTCCAGCATTCCTACCATATTTTCACTAAGTTTCAGTCTCCAATCAAAATTTGTGAAGCAGCATTTAGGTTAAAGCGATCCCTATAATAGGCTCAAACAGCCAAAAAGCAAGTATCTCCCCACACCAAAATTTCTATCGATATCAAGTAGGAAAAAAAAATTACAGAAGTAGAAAAAGTTATATATTATTCACTATGTTACTCGGACTCGGGTACGAGTGTCGGATACGGATACATATCCACGTGTCGGACCTGTAACTTTTCTAAATAGAAGATACGTGAATACGGATTCAAATTTAAGATACGGGTGCGCGGATACGTTATATATCGGCGCAGGATACGTTATATATCGAAGCTTCAACATTTCCATTCTATATACGGGTGCGCGGCTACGTTATATATCGAAGCTTCAACATTTCCATTCTAAAAGAAATCACTAAATCCAGTTTCCAATTTATTACTTCAGCTTCTAAAAAAATACACTATCCAGCATCTTGAGTGCAAAAAAAACACTCAATAAATTTTACATAAAGCTTAATTTACAAAATCCAATCCGAGCAAACAACTAAAATGAACTACTCTGAATATTATCAATAAAACAAAATAATATCACACAAATCAACCAAAATTAAACAAGAAAAAGCAAGTAAATCACGATATACCTTGATAAGAACACTTGAGTAGAAGAGTACAAACTTCCTCGGAGCTCTTAGAATCGTTGTCACAAAGCAGAATCCTGACTTTGCTTCTATCAATGAGTCCTTCTCCACTCTTACTATTACTACCACTCTCCATCATCATATTCAGCTCCTTCCCCTCCATATTTATCACCTCCTCACACAAATTACTTTCCCACACAAAATAATCAACATATATCCAGAAATCACTGGAAAACTTCCATGAAAAATCCCCGTTTCTCCTCCGTCACCGGCAGAGACGTTAGGGTTACGACTCGGATCAGTGACTTTCCGTACAAAAAAATCATTTATACACAAAAATAGACACCAACCAACCTAACTAGAAGACAAAGCGAAGAAGAGAGCAGGAGGAGGAGGAGGGGCAGCGAAATTTTTTTTATAAAAAAAAAAAAAGAAAAAGCTGCTATAGAATGGTTTTTTATTTTTTGTGTGTATGTTAGCTCTATCCATAAGCAAGCAAGCAAGGATATTAGTCAAAATATCTGACGGTGTTTCGAGTATCCTAGTGGGACCAGAACGGAAATCAACGGCTAGATTTGGATCGCCGGTGGAAGGGAAGCCAAGGCGATCTCTGTCTTCTCCCTGTCTAATCGGCCATTGACAACCGAAAATAAAGGCATTGATTTTTTAATTTTTTACTCTGCTAAGCCATCTACCTCTGTACGTGCTCTCTCAGCTGTTTCGCTTTTTCAATATTTTTATAATTAAAAAATGTGATTTTTTTATATGCTGCAGAGGCTAACGTGCGCAGGGACTGGAAGCAGGTTGCGGGAGGCAATGAAATAAGGATGGAAGTGCGATTATTTGAGTTTACAGTGCACCGTGGCGTATTTTAGCAAGATGAAGACGTTGTAGGTTGGGGGACTGGGGAAACAGAAAAGTGCAAGGATAGTTTGGGAGAGATAGATAGAAGGCCACGTCATCCACAAAGATCTCTCTAGCAAGTAGCAAAATAAACGAGAAAATTGAAATAAATTTTGATATTTTATTTTTATTTTTCTAGAAGATAAAAATCATGACAGGAAAATATTAACCCTTCATTTTCAATATTAAATTTTCAATATATGTATTTATACAGATGCAGTTGACACGTGTAATTCGATGATTTAAATGTTTACTTTTCTAATATTAAATACAAACTCTCCATTTCTTTTCTTTATAAAATTTTTTTTTAAAAAAAAAGCACTCGGTGAGAGCGAGGAGGCTATAGAATTTAGGCAAAAACCAATGTAACAATGACCAACCAACCGTTATAGCACACGTGTCCATTTCCACTTCTTTTTCTACAACATCGAGAGTAAATTAAACCCACCAATTAAAAGTTTGAATTATGATTGTACAAAGCGGTAGCAAAATTAATATAAATTCAAAATTTCATTTAAAATTGTTCAAAAAAAATATCTAATTTTAACACAATTCAAACAAATATTCATTGAACTAATTCATTTTATTATTCAATCCAATCTAATTCAATCCAATTATAACATCCAATATTCAATTAGTTAAAAATACAGATATTAAATGTCATACTCGAATTTAAATTTCTTTAAGAGAACCAATCAGAAAATTTACTACTTAAAATCTTATTATTTTGATAGTTATTATTTAGTTTTTAAAAATTTTGTCAAAATTTCCTCTAATTATTAATAACCTCCTGTAGAAAAATTTGCCAAAAATATTTTTAAAATCATACAACTATTTTCTCAACTTCAATCAAACTCTAACACAAACTTTCCCATTCTTCTCAATAAACAATCAAATTAAACTCTACCTGTCAAATCAACGTTACACAAAAATCTCTATTTTCAACTATATTTATAGAATTCATCATGTAACTGTAATAACTACAAAATTTATTTCTTAACACCAACAGAATTTCAATAATTGTTACAACTAAGCTTTAACTCTGTACATTCCAAAATAAAATAATAATAATAATAATAATAATAATAATAATAATAACAATAAAATTAAATTTAGTTGCCACACTTCGATCCAATTCCTTGACATAGCTAGCTGCAACCAATCCCGACCTTTCTTACATATAGATTAATCTCTTTGATCCTGACCCTACGCGCGAAAAGAAACCACACTCAATAAAAAACTAATTATTGGATATGAAATGGGAAGTTGAAGAAAGAATTTATCTTTAGTAGTTATTCATGGAAATGCCTCTTTGAGTTGCTTTGTTATTGAAATTTTAATCGAAGATGAACTCATATGGAATTCTATTAGTGAGGTGATTAATTTTGAAAAAGAACATAATACTGAAGCATGTGATGATCTTGATTTTGAAATCTTTGGTCATTTTGCATTCAAATTGGAGTCGACAATGATCAACATCTTTAAGGAAACAAAGCTTGAGAAATGGCAAAGACAGAAAAAGAACAGAGACTTTGATACCCTTTTTTCATAGATAGAACTCTGACCCTGAAGTTAAGCCGTTACGATACCACTAGAGATATTCATGCCCAAAATTGAAAGTATTCGGTCTCATGTCGAGTCTTATTATTGTGCAACAACTTGGCATAAAGTGTAATTCAAACTATCAAGCTTACAGGAAAACTCTATTTGCTTACTCCTATTGTGCCTAGAGTGGAACCTTGGCTATTCCAAAGAAAAGCATCAAGGTGAAGAAACAATATCCAAGCACTCAAGTATTGGTTTAATGGGACCAGTTTACTATATCATTTAGTGATAATTACCAAATTTACCTCTTCAGTTATACAATTTAAAAATACTTTTATAATACTTTAAAATTTCTACGTGTATATATATATATATATATATATATATATATATATATATAAGTTGTACATTCCAAACTTATAATGCAAATAAGCATAAGCAATAAATATTAAAACTTCACATGTAGTTTATATAAGTGGTTTCTTAAAAATGTACTTAATTGTTTTAATTTATATAAGATTAAATGGTTAGTTTCAAGGTTGGTACCTTATTTCACATAAATTATTCGCTAAATAAAACCAATTGGGCACGAACATCAAATTTCAAGCATTCACACAAAATCACATACATACACATATTTACATATATGTACGTATATTTCTAGTTGTATTATTTTATACCAGTTTATGTAGTGCATAATTAACCATACGATCCATTCAACATTATTTCTCGTTATGAATATTCATAATTTTACCATTAACTATATTTATACACACATACATATGCACACACCTATATATATTGTAACACACCATGAATCTTCAATTTCATAAATAGTACTTCCCGAGATGAATAGTGCTACCCGGAGTTCACCAGACCCACAAAATTTTTATTTCATCATTGAAAAGTACTATTCATGATTAGTCCAATAGTATAATTTGGAATGAAATTGGGGTCAAATAGGTCTCCAAAAGTTGAAAATAAAATTAATAATGAGACCGATAGAGTTGACAAAAAACCTTGACTAACTTGAAAATATTCCACGGACTTCGTAAAATTGTTCTGGTTGTACCGAGTCATTAGAAATTATGAATATAAATTTTTGAAAGTGTAAAATAAATTTTTCAAATACTTTGAAAATTTAGATTTTGGACTAGTAAAATATGTATTCGAGCCAAGTTTGATATCGAAACGACCTCAGATTGATTCAAAATTTTAAACATGACCTAATTAACATTTTTAAAAAAATTTTATTTAATTTTTATTAAAAATTAATAATTAAAAGTATTTTGACCAATTGAATGATGACAAGTGGCATTTTAACCCCTTAAGACTTAATTAATTATTTTGTCTTTAAGTAGGTAAAGTTGGTGAGCCATAGTAAATATAAAAAAATCAGATTTTCTTGGTTGAATTGGCTGGTTCTTCTCTCTTTCTACCGTGGCTTTCTTTTCTTCTTCTTTCATTGTTCTTTAATTTTCCAAGCATAAATCCTTAGGATTTCTACCCCTAATTTCATCCAACTTACCACCATTTGCTTCTCTTCCATCTTTGGTCATCTATAGTGGTGAGAGAAATAGGAAATAATCCATTTTATCAACTGAATATTTTGGTAAGTTTGGAAAAAAAGATTTTCTCTTAATAAGTTAGTTATTTAAGTGTTGATCTCAAATTAGTATAAATTATTTAAACTAAATTTGACTTAATTTATGGCTAATTTTGGACATAAAATTTTGTCAATTAGAGGGACAAGGAGGAGAAAGTCAAGCCAACAAAGACAAAGGCAAAGGAAAAATTGTAGAGTGATTTGAAGTACAATTTGATAAGTGAATAACTCTAAACCTTTTAATTTCATATATGTTGTATATATAATTAGAAAAAAATTTAGGTTAATTATAAATGCGAAATTGAACTTAGAATTTAGAAACTGGAAGACAAATTAATGAAATTATGACATTTAATTAAAATTTAGACATGCCTAAATTAAGAGAGAAATTTGCTACTATTAAAAAAATAAATTAAAATTAATTAATTAAGGACCAAAATGTAATTTTGTGGACTAAATTGAAATAATTGAAAAATATGTGGTAAAATAATTATTGTGATTAAATTGAGTAAAAAATATAATTTAAAAGGAAAAATTGACATATGTAACTTAATAAGGACCTTGAAGAAATTTATGCATATTTGAAAAAAATAAATTGAAATAAGTACATAATAGGGTATAATTAAGTCATATGACATGCAAGGAGCATTTAACGGAAAATAAAATAATACAATAAAATTAATAAGCAAAATACTTGTGTGTGGACCAAATGGTTTTAATTGAAGAAAATTGATATTTTTGGAATAATAAGATTGTTTTTGATAATGTATATCAATTATTATTATTATGTAATACCATGAATTGGTAATGATGCATCGATATAAATTGTGCTATATTGTAATGACGGTTTGCCCTTAGTATTAGATATGAAATCAAGAATTAGGATGTACATAGCTAGCTATAGGGATATTTTTGTAACTGCGGTAGCAAGTCATGATGACTTGCATAATGGTAATCTCGATATGGTTTCACATCTGTATTGGAGTGTTTGGGAAAAAAAAGAAAAAGAATATAATTGTAATTGATAATACTGGAGTTCTGGGGCCTACGTGGTCCACCGCTCCTCTCATCCTATTTTGATATATTTTCATGGTATACTAGGGGGAAAAAGTGTAAAATATCAAAATGTAAGAAAGAAAAAAAATTTATATATAATATAAAGAACTGAAAAATGAATGAAATTATGATAAAAGTGTAATTTTAAAACTTTAGGGACTAAGGGAAAATTTACCCCCATAATGCAAAACCAAAACGAAAAGTGATAAAAATTTAAGAATAAAACTTGAAAATTCTTAATTGAGATAGAATTTTTCAAGTAGTAGTAAAATAGTAATTTTATTGATAAGAGTGAAATTTGGGATTTTAAATCAAGAAATTAGTTTAAACAAAATAATTATAATGGAATTAAATGATGAAAGAGGAATAATAAAATATATTTAAAATAAAAAAATACTTAATAAATCGTAATGAAAATTCTGGGGTTTAAGGTTTTATGTTCACCACTAAGTACTTTAGTACTTAGCGTGTAGTTTTATACTGCACTCAAGACATAGAGATTGAACTTGTGTTGAAAAGAAATCAATGGAAGAGAAATCCAGCATTTTGTATTTTTATTGGTTGGCATGTACATAAGAAAGTTGCCGAATAGAGTAGCACAACTAGTTTTGGAGATATATATATTTTTGGACTTGTAATATGTATATCTCATATTGTAAATAATTTTGATGAGATAAAGTAAAGAAGTTTTATTATATGGAATGTATGTATGTTTATGTATATATATACTGCTATGAAAATGACTGTTATTCAGTATTGGCAGACTTTGTGGAGTTTATTTGTTGTTGGAGGTTGGGTTAGATATGTGTGATTATTTGAAAGTATTTTTATAAAATTTACAGAAAAGTAAAATTTGGGTTTCAGCCATTATGTTGCCCAAATTTTTGTAAATTTAATGATTTTATATTCAAAATATGGAATCCATGAATTAATGGTTAGGAATGTAGATATTATAAAATGGATAATTTAATAATAATTTTTAAATCATCGCAATGTTTAGTGACACCGGTACTCGGACCAATATCCAATTATCAAGCATCACATTTGGTGATATCATAGCTGGTTTAGGCGGTCTAAGGTCGGAGAAATAATGAGTTAAGTTTAATTAAGTGATTAAATGCTTAATTTATGTACATGCCATGAATTGAGATGTTTTGATTTCAAGGTGAATTTATTAGAGAAACTGATGTTTATATGTCCCTTGTATCTGTTTTATAGTGTAAAGATGGTCTCTGGATCTAGAGGGGGCACCGAGGCTAATGATAGAGAGAGTGAAGCCTCTCTGAATGTAGGTGATACAGAGTTACTCGACCATGGTCCGGGTCAGCCTGCTCCACCACTAGTTACACCCATTCCACCACTTGCTCCACCTCAAGAATTTATGCAGATAATGGCAAATTTATTATACCATAGGATGTAGGGTCCTCCTCCACCTCAGCCACAGTAGCAGCCACCTCTACCCTCACCTAGGAGGTCTATTTTAGAGTAGTTAAAGAAATTAGAGGTAGAGAATTTCTTTGGCATTGATTAGACTACAGCTGTGGAAGCTGAAGAGTGGTTGAACAGATTAGAGAGACTATTTGAGATTACTCATAGCCCACCAGAGGAGATGTTTGAGGGGGCAGTTTCATTATTTCAAAGATCGACTTTCACTTGGTAAGAGACAATCCGACAGTATACTCCTGTAAAGCAGTTGCTATGGGAGTTCTTTCTGCAATAGTTTGGAGATAAATATATTGGAAAAGAGCATCAAATGGCCATGGAGAGTGTCTTTTGGAGGTTAAGACAGGGGAATAGATCAGTTCAGGAGTATGAGCTAGAATTTGAGCATTTGGCAGCTTATATGAAGAAAGATTATACCTTGACTCAGCAAAAGTTATGCCAGTTATTTGAGCAGAGTCTCCATAATAAGATCAGGAAGTCCATTGCAACTCAAGAGTATGTGGATATGAGATCTTTAGTATTTGTAGCTTCTCGAGTTGAGGCAATTCAGATTGATGAGGCCAATAGATAGGCCAGGTTTCAGCAGAGGAGGAGACCATCCCTATCTAACAGCCCCAGTGGTTTCGGGAAGAGGCCATGGAATCCTCCCCTACAGACACTAGTTGTACCCCCAGTGCCTACTCAGAGTCTGAGGATGATTGTTAGTACAGGTACCACAGTTCAATTTGTAGTCAGCACATTTACGGGTACTGGATGAGGAGCAGTGGTTTTGAGAGCTCAGACAGCTGTTACAGGATCTCAGGTAGTTGGGTCTGGTTCCACTATGCAAAGAGGTAGAGGCAGAGGGGCAGCCTTAGGGTTAATGACTGGTAGAGGATCTGGATGGGGTCAGAGTGGAACAGAGAGTTAACCTGTAATTCTTAATTATGCTATGAGGGCCAGGGAGGATCATGATGCACCAAACGTCATTGTTGGTAAATTTTCTCTCTTTGGTGCTTCTGTTTATGCTTTGGTAGACACGGGGTTGACACACTCTTATATTAGCACAAATATTGCATGGGAGAAATCGTTAGTTGTTGCATCACTTGAACATGATATTCAAATTAGCAATCCTTTAGGGTACAGTGTAGCAGTTGATACTGTATATCGGGACTGCCCTATCAATATTCAGCAGTGTATCTTTCCTGCTAATTTAATAGCTTTTCCTTTTTGTGAATTTGATATTATTCTAGGTATAGATTGGCTTCAGGCTCACCGAGCATAGTAGTCTGTCAGTTAAAGTGGATCACTTTGATGATCCGGGATAGGACAAAAATAATAATAGTTGGAGAATGATCAGATTTCCTGATAAATGTGATTTCAGCTACTACAGCACATCAATTGATAAGAAAAGGGTGTACGGCATATTTAGCTTATGTGATTGAAGTTGGGAAGGAGGGACCACGTATCAATGATATTCCTACAGTTTGTGACTTCTCATATGTTTTTTCAGATGAATTGGCTGGATTGCTACCTGAAAGAAAGGTGAAATTTTCTATTGAGGTGATGCTTGGTACTACACCTATCTCTATAGCTCCATATAGAATGGCACCTACTGAGTTAAAAAAAACTCAAGATTCAATTACAGGAGCTATTAGAGAAAGGATTTATTATGCCTAGTATTTCACCTTGGGGTGCACTAGTGCTGTTTGTAAAGAAGAAAGATGGATTTTTGCGGTTATGCATTGATTATAGGCGGTTGAACAAGGTCACTATCAAGAATAAATATCCACTGCCTTGCATTGATGACTTGTTTGACCAGCTGAAAGGTACATGGCTGTTCTCCAAGATTGATTTGCTATTCGAATACTACCAATTGAGGGTTAGGGAGGTTGATGTGCAGAAAATAGCCTTTCGTACCAGATATGGACACTATGAGTTCCTAGTGATGTCGTTTGGATTGAAAAATGCACCAACGGCTTTTATAAATCTCATGAATCAAATTTTTCATTCATATTTGGACCAGTTTGTAGTGGTCTTCATAGATGATATTCTGGTGTATTCTAAAACTCTTGATGAACATGATAGACATCTCAGGATAGTACTTCAGATCTGGAGGGACAAACAGTTGTATGCAAAGCTTAGTAACTATGAGTTTTGGCTTCAAAAAGTTGCCTTCTCGGGACATATAATGTCTGTGCAAGGAATATTTGTAGATCCTAAGAAAGTACAGGCGATAATGGAGTGGAAGACTCTTGGAAATGTGACAAAAATTAGAAATTTTCTAGGTCTGGCAGGTTATTACAGGAGGTTTGTGAAGGGGTTCTCCATCCTTGCTACTCCTCTGACCCAATTACTTCAGAAGAATGTTAAATTTTTATGGTTAGAGAAGTGCCAGGAGAGTTTTGAGCGGTTAAAGAAGATGTTGACAGAAGCTCCTATTTTGACTTATCCAGTACCAAAAAAATATTTTGGGATTTACAGTGACACTATTAAAAATGGGTTAGGTTGTGTTTTGATGCAAGAGGGTGAAGTGGTCGCTTATGCATCCAGGCAACTGAAGACACATGAGAGGAATTTATCCTACTCATGATTTAGAGCTAGTAACGATTGTTTTTACATTAAAAATTTGGATGCATTATCTATATGGTGAGAAATATTTTATCTTCACCGACCACAAGAATTTAAAATACCTGCTGACATAGAAGGAACTTAATTTGAGGCAAAGGCATTGGCTGGAATTGATTAAAGATTACGACTGTTACATTGACTATCACCCGGGTAAAGCCAAGTGGTAGCTGATGTGCTCAGTAGAAAGCATATGGCAGCTTTAAAAGCCATGAATGTGAGATTGTCCCTGACGGCAGATGGAACACTTTTAGCTGAATTACAACTCAAGCCAGACTTGTTACAATAAGTAAAAGCTACCTAGCTACATGATGAGAAGTTGGTTAAGGCTATGATGGATATTAGTGAGAGTAAGGATACTAAATTTACTTTAGCACCAAATAACAGTTTGTTCTTCAGGGGGAGACTGTGTGTGCTTGCTAATAAAGGGTTAAAGAAAAAGATTTTGACAGAGGCACATAGTAGCAATTATGTAATGCATTCAGGCAATACTAAAATGTACCAGGACTTGAAGAATCATTATTGGTGGCTTGGGATGAAAAGGAAAATTGAAGATTTTGTATCCAGGTGTGTCACACTCTTCTATGAACAGTCTTTTCCGATGTTGACTTAACCGTAATAGTAAATTTTTTTTTTGTGCTTAACTTATTAATCACAACCTAATACTGAGGCCAATTTCATACCATTATTATTTTTTTCGAAATTCCGGCAGCATAACGGCTAGTACTTTCTAGCCTCCTGAAAAATCCAAACAAGTACAGCCTCTCAGAGGCAACACAATTCATATAAACAATAATCATATAACAATAGAACAATCCATTCAATCCATATTCATCATTTACAATTCACATCTGACAATTCTCATATGAACAGTCTTTAACATATTAAAAACTTATCTCAATTACATATCATTTCTATATTATCACTAACTAAGTATATACATGCCACGCTTACAAAAACAAAGATACAATAACTTCATCTTCTTGCCCTGATTCTTCGTGTAATAAGCTTCACTACTCTGTGCTCCCTGAACACCTTGTAACCTACACGCAGTAAACACTACGTGCTGAGCACTATATATGCTCAGTGGTGACTACTAATCCAGGAATTTCCCAAGAATAAGCATATTTTCATAATTTATGCTTCTATTGTTCTTATTTCATTAAACATTTCCTTTTATTCAGTTATCATTACTCACATTCAGATAATCATTGTTCCTTTTATTCTAAACATTTAACTGTACTACAGTATCTTTTTAGGTTGATCAATATCAGATTTACCTTTTTCTTTACGTTAATCTTTACTATAACTTTTACTTTTTATCAGCACTTTCAATTTATCCTTTAGTCATAGCAATTTAATTATCATTTTATTTAGCGATGTATATTGGTACTCATGTCTTTACTAGTACCAAAATAAACTACTTTTAATACTTGCTTTACTAGTCAATTATTCAATTTATATTTTGACTTCACTTTTTACCATTTATTCTATTACTTTACTTTAACTTTGATCTAATAATTACATTACTGTTACAAGGCTTATAAGCTTTTTCGCAAAGCTATATAGCCATTTTGGAGTACTTTGCAGTCAAAACTTCTTTCCTTCTTTTATACATTATTCATATTTAATTATCTAATTAAAACTTATGTCTTGTACTTTACTTTTATTGCATAATCTTATGCCTTATATCGTTTTACTTTTCAGGTAACTTATCTTTCAGAGTTGTCATTATCTTGACAGTGGTATATGGTACAAGAATTATTAAGCAATTATAATTATCTTTTTCACATAAATCAAGATATATTTGAATATCTTGCAAAAGCTTAACTAACATTGATTTACTATCATACTCTTATAAATCATTTCTTTTTAGTACTAATTACACTTTCAGAAATCTTTACAGATTTATTTTGACTTTGCATTTTATTTCAAACGAATCGTTTCGTTATAACTTTATGTATTCAAGTAAATAAAACAGTACTTAATTATTCATTTCGATATGCCCCTAATGCAATATAACAGGTTTCCTACAAAGGATACACGGAACTGGACCCAAAGGTCCCACGTAGCAGATAGAGAAATGATCTCGAAAGATCAAGTCCCACATAACAGATACAGATACAGATACACTTTCACTTTTACAGAAGCTATGGAGATCAAAGATCCCACCCATAGCTAAGCAAGTCGCCATGACTTGCACCGCGGTACAGAGATGTCCCTATGGCTAGCCAATTATATCCAAAACAAGAATCATACTACCTGTCTATTGCTAAGGGCAAACATAATCAATATCATTGCAAACATTTTTGTACATTTAAAACTTTTCATTTCTTTCTTTTTGTTTATCACTATACATTATATTTGGTCAAATGCACTCTTTCGTGCCTTTGACTACTCAATAATTTTTTATTCATTTTATTCACTGTCTCTTTTCCAGTGACTTTAGTGAATTATTCTTCGATAATTCACTCAGATACTTAGATCTTTTAATCTTTTTTACAGATTATAAATTACGAATTATAACATAATAATTCACAATTTTCCTTTCATTCTTTTTATATAATTGCATTCATTTTACTTTTATCCGAAATCTGGGTCATTCGGATACGCCATTAATACTGATCCATTTTACAATAATCTAATCTTTTAATACTTTTATATTGACTAATTTATTTTGATAAATTAGTCGCATTTGTACTTTAACTTTTCAATCTTTTCATACGTTTTATAAATTATAGCATTACAGTGCAGAATTTCTTATTGTGTTGACTATTGTAACTTATTTGCAATAATTCAGTAATTAACCTTTTTATGACTAATTTATGTGATAAATTAGTCAAACCTTTAATTTATAACTTTTTAACTTTTATTCGGAATTTGTAATATTTATACGGGTTGTGAATTATTTAGTAATAATTCACTCATTTATTTGAATTTAAGAACATTTTAGTAACATTTTATCATTACATGTACTATACTTTTTACTTTCTTAGTTCATCATTTGACCTGTCATCTTCCTTCATTTTATTGTAAGGAACATAAATTAATTTATCTTACTCTACTATTTTGGGCTTATTTATTGAATTATTTATCAATAATTCAATAATTATTTCAAAATTATTCTTATTATTATTCATTTAAATCTCATGAATTTAACATATTATTTATTTTACTTTTATTAGCCTTTTTCACTTATTACATTAATTAATTATATTAATTAATCATGTATGTCTTATGAATTATTTAACAATAATTTATTATTTTTCTTATAACATATAGTTCAATGTTTGACTTATAATTTTCCAATAGTTTCCATAATTTTACTTCAAAATTATGGACAATTTCAATTTATATACTTATTATCAATTTAAGGCATAATTAATAAAATTCCTTAATTTTATTAATTATTAACATACAATACATATTTCACAAATATTCAAATAATACCAATAATTTTCTTAACTTAGATTACATGTCAAATTTAAGCTTAATTAACATATAATTAAACAATTACACATTAACTCAAATAATTCATATTAAATTCAATATTTTTCTCTAATTACAATTAAAGGCAAAATTTAGGAAAATTGAAGGATTTTATAGTCACATACCCGTCGGTGTCGAAAATTTCATTATTCTGATCATCGGAGCCTCACCGGAGATTGCACCGACACTCCTCACTTGTAGCCGGCATCACGAGAAGTTCATTGGTGGCCTTCACGCGCCCCAATGCAGCTTCGTTTGGCCGGAAAAGCCACGGGAACCGCCGGAAACCACCGTTTCCGATCTACTCAACGCCGGCGAGTGAAGACGATCAGCTGCCACCGATCTATGCGTCTCGCCGAGAGGAGTCGCCCGGTGGTCACCGTGTCGCCGTCAGCCGCCTGTAGTCGCCGGAAAAAGGAGAAGAAACATCCGGCAGACGGAAAGAAATCCACCTATTTCTCGCCGTTTCATCGGTCGCCGGAGGGAAAGAAGAGAACGGGGAGGGGGTGGCAGCCGCACCGGTCGCCGGCGCAAGGCCGCTGGCCGGCGGCGGCGCCTCCACCTTCCTCTTTCTCCTTCCGCTCCTCCCGCTCCCGATTCTGCCTCTCTTTTTTTTTTTTTCTTTCTTTCCCTTATTACACTTTTGGCCCAAATCCCATATATATATAGGCAAATGGCCCAAACCGGTTTTCTCCCTTCCAGACATCATATCACTCCGAAAATAGTACCATTAGCTTTATTTCATCAAAAATAGCTTGTACATAAATTTTCGGCTCAATCAGAGTCCGTGTTCGGTCCGATTCAAACCGATCGGTCCGATTCAAAAACTGTCAAAATCACCGAAACACTTATTTATTTTTACCAAAATTTTCTTCATGAAAATTCATGAATAACTGTAAAATTTAACAATTTTTGAAGTCCATTTACTATTTTTAAAATAAGGTCAAAGTTCGGTCAAACCAAAACCGATCCGGTACCTTTTTCGTATTTTTAACTTTTCGAGGCCCAAATAACCTTAATTTCACTTCAAATTTCAACCCCGAGGTCACCGTGACCAATACTTCCCAATGATCAAATAAAATATTTTCGGATTTCGGGTGTCCTTTCGGGCTCGAAAAATCCTATTCACTGCCGGAAAGTACTATTCACGGCTAACCCGGTGTTGAGGCCATTACAAGGTGTTTGACTTGTCAACAAGTTAAGGCTGAGCATCGGGTTCCTTCTAGATTACTTCAACCTATTTTTGTACTGGAATGGAAATGGGATAGGATTACCATGGACTTTGTATCGGGTTTTCCACTAACCAGACATCAGAATGATACTATTTAGGTGATAGTCGACAAACTGACTAAATCAGCCCATTTTCTGCCTGAGATTAGATTTTTCTCTGGTGCGGTTGGCTGAGATTTACATTAATGACATTGTTTGACTGCATGGTGTTCCTATCTCCATAATTTCAGATCGAGATCCTCGATTTACTTCTAGATTCTGGGAAAGACTACAAGAATCACTGGGTATAAGATTAATTTTAGTACGACATTTCACCTATAAACAAATGGACAGTCTGAAAAAGTTATACAAATGATTGAGGACATATTGAGGTGTTGTGTTTTAGATTTTGGTGGCAATTGGGAAAAATATCTCCCTTTAGCTGAATTTACATACAACAACAGCTACTAAACCAATATTAAAATGGCACCATACGAAGCACTGTATGGGAAGAGATGTAGGACTCCATCATGTTGGACTGAGTTGAGTGAGAATAAGTTGGTTGGACCTGATATGATTAAAGAAACTGAAGATAAGATCCGATTGATAAGATCCGATTGATTAAAGATAATTTGCAGGAAGCACCCGATAGACAAAAGTCATACGCTGACTTAAAAATAAAGGATGTTGAGTATCAACTGAATGAGAAAGTATTTCTGAAAGTATCCCCTTGGAGGAAGATTGTAAGATTTGGTAGGAAAGAAAAGTTGAGTCCTAGGTTTATAGGCCCTTTATGAAATTTGGAGAGAATAGGACCAGTAGCTTATAGACTGGATCTGCTAGTGGAACTGCAAAAAAATTCATGATGTGTTCCACGTGTTTATGCTTAGAAGGTATAGATCAAATCCATCGCATGTGATCACAACACAGGATATCCAATTGAAGACAAATTTTATTGAAGATAAATATGAAATTAAACTTAGAATTTAGAAACTGAAAGACAAATTAATGAAATTATGACATTTAATTAAAATTTAGACATGCCTAAATTAATGAAATAATTGAAAAATATGTGGTAAAATGATTATTGTGATTAAATTGAGTAGAAAATACAATTTAAAAGGAAAAATTGACATATGTAACTTAATAGGGACCTTGAAGAAATTTATGCATATTTGAAAAAAATAAATTGGAATAAGTGCATAATAGGATATAATTAAGTCATACGACATGCAAGGAGCATTTAACGGAGAATAAAATAAAACAATAAAATTAATAAGCAAAATACTTGTGTGTGGACCGAATGATCTTAATTAAAGAAAATTGATATTTTTGGAATAATGAGATGGTTTCTGATAATATATATATATTATTATTATATATTACCATGAATTGGTAACGATGCATCGATATAAAATGTGCTATTTTGTAATGACAGTGTGCCCTTAGTATTGGATATGAAATAAGGAATTAGGATGTACATGGCTAGTTATAGGAACATTTTCGTAACCGCGGTAGCAAGTCATGGCGACTTGCATAGTGATAATCTTGATATAGTTTCACATATGTTTTGGAGTGTTTGGGAGAAAAAAGAAAAAAAAAAGAAAAAAAAATGTGTAATTATAATATTGGAGTTCTGGGGCCCACGTGATACACCGTTCATCTCATCCTATTCAGTGATATATTTTTATGGTATACTAGGGGCAAAAGTATAAAATATCAAAATGTAAGAAAGAAAAAAATCATATATAATATAAAGAACTGAAAAATGAATGAAATTACGATAAAAGTGCAATTTTAAAACTTTAGGAACTAAGTAAAAATTTACCCCTATAATGCGAAACGAAAACAAAAAGTGATAAAAATTTAAGAATAAAACTTGAAAAGTCATAATTGAGATAGAATTTTCCAAGTAGCTGCAAAATAGTAATTTTATTGATAAAAGTGAAATTTGAGATTTTAAATCAAGAAATTAACGTAAACAAAATAATTATAATGGAATTAAATGATGAAAGAGGAATAATAAAATATAGTTAAAATAAAAAAATACTTAATAAACCGCAATATAAATTCTGGAGTTTAAGGTTTTATGTTCACCACTAAGTATTTTAGTACTTAGTGTGTGATTTTATACTGCACGCAGGACACAGAAATTGAACTTGTGCTGGAAAGAAATCAATAGAAGAGAAATTCAGCATTTTGTGTTTTCATTTGTTGGCATGTACATAAGAAAGTTGTCGAATAGAGCGGCACAACTAGTTTTGGAAATATATATATATATATATATATATATATATATATATATATATATATATATATATATATATATATATATATATATATATATATATATATATATATATATATATATATATATATATATTTTGGACTTGTAATATGTATATCTCATATTGTAAATAAATTTGATGAGATAAAGTAAAGAAGTTGTATTATATGAAATGTATGTATGTTTATGTATATATATACTGCTACGAAAATGAATATTGTTCAATATTAGCAGACTTTGTGAAGTTTATTTATTGTTGGAGGTTGGATTGGATATGTGTGATTATTTAGAAGTATTTTTGTAAAATTTACAGGAAAGTAGAATTTGAATTTTAGCCATTACGATGCCCAAATTTTTGAAAATTTAATGATTTTATATTCAAAATGTGGACTTCATGAATTAATGGTTAAAAATTTGAATATTATAAAGATAAATAATTTAATAATAATTTTTGGATCACCACAATATTTAGTGACACTGGTACTCAGATCAATATCCAGTTATCGGGCGTCACATATATACATGCATAAGTTAGCCGGGTTCTTGGAACCATACAACCCATCATTTTATATATTTATACATATATACATATGGACCGAGCTCTTAAAGCCATTCAACCCACTACTAAAATCGATCACATCCATCGAAAGAGCTTTCGGAGACATTTAATCTGACAATCGCATTAAGGCGCAATACTGCTAGATTTACCTAATTGGCATGCCAATCTTATCCCATTATTGCAATTCCCGTATATTTTTACTAAGAGCAAACATAAAATCATCATTAAATTAAATAATATATATATATATATAGTAGCCTTACTTATTCTCATTACCTGTCGTTTTTATTGTCTTTAATATCATGGGCACCGTAGTTGTAATGGCCTAAATACCAGACTAGTCGAAAATGATGTTTTCTAATGGTGAATAGTAACATCGAGGTGAATAGTAATTTATGAAGTCAAATAATATTTTATTTGATTATTGAAAAGAGCAAGTTAGCAGGAGCATGTGAGTGAAATTTGGAAAGAAAATGAGGTCAAATAGGTCCAAAAGTTAAAAATAAGAAGAATTTATGGTTTCGTTTTAAACAGTACTCGAATTGACTGAAATTTTGACTTAGACTTTAAAAATATCAAATGACCTTTAAAAATTTTTAGAATTTTCAGATCTACATCAAATGAGATGTAAAATTATATGGTAATAAAAAATTAATTTTTCGGTAACTTTGAAAATTGGATTATTGGACTGATAAAAGTGAATCAGATAAAAAAACAGTATTTGATTGTTTGAACAATAATCTCTTGACCGTGAATTTGGACAGGATTTTAAAAATAGCAAAGGATTTTTAGAAGTTGCAGGAATTTTCCGTTGATCTCTAATAAGTATTTAGAATTATTTGGTAGTAAAAAGTGATTTTTTGGTAACACCAAAAATTTGTTAATTGGACCGATTTGAGCGAACCAGACCGAAAATTAAATTCTAATTGAGCCAAATCTTTTCGTGGAGGCTTAATATATTATTTTAAGAATTATAAAATTTATTTTGAGTAAAATTGAGTTTTTAAAGTGAGAGAAATAATTTTGGAATGCATAATTGGCTTAAAATGGGAATTAGGCTAAATTTTGATTGGACCAATATGTTGGACCACTACAAGAAAAATGTAATTTAACAACGAAAAATTAGTAACGAAAATTGATATTTTTCGTTGCTAATAAAAAATAGCAACGAAAATTTCCGTTGCTAATCCGACGGTTGCTATTTTTTAGCAACTGAAAATGAATTCCGTTGCTAAATTCAACCAATTCATTTTCGGTGAATTGGTAATTTTTAGCAATGAAAATGAAATTTCGTTGCTAAAATTAGCAACGAAAAAGTAAATTCTGTTGTTAATTTTAGCAACCACAAGTCAATTTTGTTTTTTTTTTATAATCATATTATATATAGATCCAATACTGTATTTTGGGTTCGAGTTCTAATCGAACTCATTATAATCAAATAAAAACTTACTAGATAGTGGTCAAGATAATATATTAAATATTACATCATTAATTGATGGATTAAAAATAATGTATATTGATCACTAAACATTTTTCTTTGTTGATAGATACACATCTTTGAATTCACCCTTTAGTTCAATGAACATGATGAATTCTGGTAATGTAAAAGAACATAAGGTGCAAACCAAAGTGAATATAACAACCACATTTGGAAATGGATAAAAAACAAGTTAAAGAGAATCATCTGCCTCATTGAAGACCATAAACAAGCAATGCACCAACCCACCACCGATTGCTTTTTTGGTATTGACATTATATTTAACAAATCTCTTCTTTGGTGCATTACATTGTGGGCATTCATATGTATCCGACTGCATAAAATTATAACCAGAAAAACAAAAACTTCAAAACAAATCATAACCAGAAATCCAACATAAAGCCTAAATGGATTATTTTTATGGTACAAACTATTTTGGTCATAACTTTTACTACAAGTGTCAGATTTCTTATTATAATATATTTTTAGAAAGTTTGTTTCGAGACAGTCATTTGCTACCGAGCAAAGCTCCTGTAACGGCATTTTTCGAGCCCAAAAAATAACGTTTAAGTTGTCATTTTTCAGTTTAAAGATTTTAGGATTTTTCAAGGACATTTGATCTTTTCTTGTTTTCACTCATATAAATTATTTTCTTTCACTAGTTCAAGTAAAAGGAATCCATATCTTAATCGCATAATTTAATAATAAATTTAAATATAATTATTTATTATTTATAATTTTTAATTAAATCTATGAAAAATCCTAACCACTATCTTTTATATACCAAGCACATAAAACATTGAACTGATTGCACATAAAAATGTTAAATCACACAAAAATGCAACAAATCAAATAACAACGAGAGAGAAGAGAACCTAAATTATCAATTTCTTGGAAGTGAAAAAGATGTCAAACAAGGAAAAATGCAACATAAAAGAAAAAGCTAAGATGTATTAGTCTGTAAAGATTTCAAATAACTCAAGCCTATGCTTCAGTTACTAAAGAAAAGGACCGAAAACATAAACAGGCAGAGCATATCTGCCTACCAGAAATAAGCAAGGCTTGTATAGGAAATTGCAATTTCAATACAAAACACATAAGCCATAGATTAAAACTTCCAGCCGGATCAGAGTTATCTGTTGTTATTGATGGTTGGAAAATCAATTTATTTTGTGTCAAGTCACATTAGAGTATATTTTTCAATGACACATTAAAAAGAAGCTTCAAGGACAAATCAACATGAAGAATCAATTAAGAATAAGCATGTAAAGAGCACTCTAGCTACTTGATGAGTTGTATAATTAAGCTAAACATAGCAATAGCCAATGGATGTCATAAGACATTGAACTTAATTAACCATCATATAAAAATTGAATTTTTATAAGTGTTTCACTTAATCTAGACAAGAAAGTGGATGCAAACAAAGAAAAACATGAATTACTGAGAAAGATACACAATGCTTGATTAGCAATTCCGAAAATGTAAAAGTTAGCAAAACATAACAACATTATTAAGAAATGCATTTTCGAAATCTGAAAGGAAGTAACGAGTCTGATATCAAAACTTTGAAATGACCTAAAATTAATTATTTTGGATTTATGTAAAAAGCTACAAATTGCACATTAAGGAAAAAGAAAAACAGAGTATATGAAAAATGGGTTATACTTACTTGCTAATTTGATAATATTTTATTGAAAATCAGCAATGCACGAAATGGAAAGAAAGAACTACAGCAACTGGAGAAAGGCAAGAAAACTAAATTAATATACTCCTATTTCCCGACCTTATTAAGGGAATTTATTCTATATTTTTCATACTACTTTCATATCATCAAAAAAACCCCATAACACAATAAAATTCACAAAACTTGATAGAAAGGAATTCTGAAAGGTGAAATCACATAAAGAAAATAGAATTTATATTGTAGAAAAAGTAAAACACCTCTAACTAATAAGAAAAAGTAAAGGTGAAATCACATAAAGAAAATAAGAAAATGAATTATTATATATATTCTTTTTTAACAACGAAATTTAATTCCGTTGCTATTTTAACAACGATTTTAAATTTAGAATTTCGTTGCAAAAATAACGAAAAAATTTGGGATGAAAATTAGTAACAAAAATTAAATTTCGTTGCTATTTTCCAGTTGAATTATGCATGCGAAGGCATTATTTTTAGCAACGGAAGTTAATTCCGTTGCAACAAATTATACCTTCACCAAATTCAACATAAAATAGCAACGAAATTTAAATTTCGTTGCTATTTTAGCAACGAAAATTAATTTTCATTGCTAATTTTCATCCCAAATTATTTATGCCATAAAGTGCCGCCATACCTTCACTAAATTCAACATAAAATAGCAATGAAATTTATATTTCGTTGCTATTTTAGCAACGAAAATTAAATTTCGTTGCTATTTTAGCAACGAAAATTAAATTTCGTTGCTATTTTAGCAACGAAAATCATCCCAAATTTTTTTCGCTATCAAGTGCTGCCATACCTTCACTAAATTCAATATAAAATAGCAACGAAATTAATTTTCATTGCTAATTTTCATCTCAAATTTTTTTCGCTATCAAGTGCCGCCATATTTAGCAACGAAAATTATTTTTCGATGCTATATTTTGACGCTAAAATCTCCCTCCATTTTTAGCAACGGAATTCAACCGTTTTGTATTTTGTTACTAAATCCCTAACACTTCAACCAATTTTAGTAACGAAATTGATTTTTCGTTGCTAAATAGCAACGAAATTGATATTTCGTTGCTAAATTAGCAACGGAATGAATTTTCTAAATACCTCAAAAATCTGCAATTTTCTAAAATTGTTACCATGGTTCTCATGATTCTTCTCTCTTCCTTGGCCGAATGGCTTTTCTTCCATTTTCATGAAAGTTTCTTCAATTTTCTCTCTCCCACCAAAACAAACTTTCCCAAGTGAATTTAAGCTTCTCTTTTCAATGGTGAGGACCTCAAAAGATCAATTAAAATGCTTAAAGTGTTAGGAATTAAGAAGAAAAACTTATATCTCAAAATCAAGGTATGTAAAATTAAGATTTTTAATTTTATTCAAAGGTTTTAATAGGTAAATTAAGTTGTATAAATGATGTTTTATGTGATTGTATTAAATTAAGGAAGCAAAAAAATGATAAATTTTTGCCCAATAATATCCGGCCACTTAAGGAACACAAAGGAGATAGTAGTGTTTTAAGAAGTTAAGGCAAGGAGAGAGATTAAAATATGAAGGAGATGAATTCAAGACGAGTGGATATATTATCGCTTAATTTTCACAATTGTTCTATGAGAATTTGCTTATATATGTGTGTGATTTGTGTGATAAATTAGAAATAATGTTATAAATATGAAATTAAAAACTTAAATTGATGAGTGAAATATTTTAATTGAAAAAATTAAATTAAAATGTTTGAGTGGCTATTTGGCCGAAATAGACGTGTATGTGTGTGATGGTTTATTTTCGTTAAATTGTGAAAAAAATGTCATAAATTAAATGTAAGTGTAATTTTAATGCTATACTAATTTAATTGAAATTTTTAAAATTTAGCAGAATATTTTTAAGTTAAATTTTTACATTATATTGCATTGAAAATATTAAATTTTAATGGAATAAATTGAATTTATTGCACAAATAAAAATAATCTCAACCAATTAGTTAATTGCGATAAAAAAAGAAACAAAAAGAATGAAAAATGACATAGTTAGAATGGAAAAAAGGACTTAAATAAAAGGAATCAAAATTTAGGGATAAAATTATAATATTGCTAATTATTGTGAAAAAATATAGTTTAAGTAAAATTAGAAAAAGATGAACAATGAAATAAGTATTAAATGAAAATTTATGCAAGAAATAAAGCTTAGGAACCAAATTTAAATTTTACTAATGAATATGAAATTAGTAGTATAAAATATATAATTAGTGACAGTTTGATAAATTAAATAAATTGAAAGGTATTTTCGTAAATTACAGTAATTTAAGGGACT
Organism: Excoecaria agallocha; assembly: GCA_037975025.1. Taxonomy (NCBI): domain Eukaryota; kingdom Viridiplantae; phylum Streptophyta; class Magnoliopsida; order Malpighiales; family Euphorbiaceae; genus Excoecaria; species Excoecaria agallocha. The sequence continues at coordinate 26,134,962 of CM075809.1, read as the reverse complement.
CAACGGTAATTTAGTAAGTCTAGGGATTTAATAGTAATATTAGAAATAAATATTAAATTAATGATATTAATTAAATAAGTAATATCATTTCGGTAAATAAATTAAAAGTAAAAGGGCATAATTATAATTTAATGAAACTTGAAAGATTAAATGGTAATTTAGTCATTTTAGGTATCAACATGTAGATTGTATTTAAATATATATACATGATATATGTATACATGTACGTATGACTTGTAAGAATAATGCTTATATTTTGTATGAATGAGCAAGCATGTGAAGGGTATGACTATGATTATTATAATAAATTTAATTTTTATTTAATGACTTCAAATTATACGTAAAGAATAAATATAAATACAGAACATGAAATATTACACTTAGTAGTTTGGTAGTAAATCTAGTTGAGAATACAATTGGCTAGCCATAGGGACACTTATATTGCGGTCCGTATCATGACAACTCAGTTCGATAGGCTAATAACGATCTACCCCATGTTATATGTTTACAAGTTACAAGTACCATGTTCATGTTCATGTTCATGTTCATGTTCATAGTTGTGATCCTTCGGGGTCACCCCACATGTGGGATTTTAGGGTCCCTATCCCGTGTATCTAGTCCAGGACTTCTATTGGACTATAACTGGGAGCAATACATAGAAGCAAAGAAATGTAAGAATGTAAATGTAATTATATATGCATGTATGTAGATATGAACAGGTATGCATGTATGTACATGTAAATATATATGGATGTATGTATATATGTACATGTATATAGACATGTATGTGTATATGTATACGTATAGATGTGTATGTAAGTATATGTATATGTATATGTAGATGTAAGTGTATGAATATGTAATGTATGTATGTGAATATATACATATGTATATGTAAATGTATGTATATGAGTATGTATGCATGTAAAAAAATATATGTATATATATATATATATATATATATATATATATGTATGTATGCTTACCCAGTTGTCAAACGTATATAAATCAATTTTCTAACTTCATTTCCACTTAAGTAAACCAAAATCAGTCTGCAACCTTTGTCTATTTCCTTTAGTTTTTAACCAAGTGCTATCTTGCTTGCTGCTTCCATTTTAGGCAAAGGTGAACAAGTATAGGATTAGGTTTATTAGAATAGTCTTCATCTACTAAAGCTAGGTTTTTTTTTTGGATGAAATTTACTACTGCATCAGCACTAAATAATATGTTTAATTGTTATTATTGTTCACCACCATAATATTCTCCTTTTAATTTTTTGGAATTGATATAATGGACATTTTAGTAGTAAACCTTTAACTAATATTTCTAGCACAGCTCTTACAAATTTGTTAAAATCAGAAGCAATATTTAACCCATAAGTCTAATACTAACCATACACCAAGAGGTCACTAGACCAAACTTAATTAATCTTGGCACAACATTCACTTAATTCCCAATACAAGAAGTAATAATTCATTTAATTGAATGTAAATATTTTTTTTTCAAATTTTCACTTATTATTCAAAGAAAGATAATTTTTTATAGTTCGTATATCATTTTTAAATTGATATCTAGAAATTTTCGGTTCATTCCTATTGACATGTAATCTATTTAAAACTTAATGAGCCAAACTTCCCATAATACTTTTCTTAAGTTATGAAGCCCACATTAGACATCAAGAGACCATAAGTTAGTATGATTATGATATCTATAAAGTTATAAATCACAGCAATATATGATCTCAAGTTATGCGAATTACCAAAAAAAATAATTTAAACCTATATACATATAAAGTTCTCCCTTACTGTAATGAATAAAATGAAACGACAAATTTTATTAAACAGGAAACAAAATGAATATAAGATGGTTAAGACAGTTAATACGAAGTTCCTGTGCAAAAATCAAAAGTAAACCAAATTCCAAATTGACAGCAACAGACATTCGATGTTATACAAAAAAAATGAAACAATTCTTAATCAAAAATGCAAAATTAATTTAAATAAATTCTTTTGGAAGTAAATTTGGTAGTCACATACCAATTCCTGCGATTTTTCTTCAATTTTCGTCCATCACCATGCTCGGTGGAGTCTCGATGGAGACACATCGCTGCTACTCCATCGTAGCTAGAACCGACGGTAACCACCTAGTGGCCTTCACATGCTCCAACACCCACCATTTGGTCGGAAATCACACTAAAACAGTCGTGGCAATTCCCTCTTCGATCTACTTGTTGCCGGCGAGTGGGGAGGAACGTCGGCCACTGAAATGATCGTCCCACCGTTGGGAACTCACCGGTGCCGCTTGGGTCGCCGTCTGCCGTCACGAGTCATCGGAGAGAGAGAAGGAGGCATTCGGTAAGGAGAGGAAACAACGGAGGAGGAAAACGGAGAGGAAATTCGACGCCGTTGTTGGTAGGGAAACCAATGACGCGCTTTTGGCCAGCGATGAGAAGCGGCGATGGCACCGTTCTCTCTTGCTCCCTCTCTCTCTCTCTCTCTCTCTCTCTCTCTCTCTCTTTCTGCGTTTCCTCCTCCCCTCTCTCTTCTTTCTTTCTTTTTCCTTTCTTTTTTTTTTCTCTTTTCATTAATTGTTCTTTTTCCTTGTAAATTTGTGGCCACTGTATCTGTCGTGAAATTTCTAGGGAATCTAGAATTGTCTTTCCATTATTATTATTATTATTATATACATTTATTTATTTTAATTACTTATTTATTACTAAATTGTATTTTAGTTCAGACTATAAATTCAAAAGCCTGAAAATAATACCCACTTGTACTGTATTCTCACTACCTGTTTACTCCTGCAACTTTTATCGTCTGTAATATTAATCAATACAAGTATTATCAACCTTAGCTATTATCAACCTACTTAAGTTTCAGAGCGTGGTACCAATATCCATTAAACTAATTTAAAATTAATTTATTTTATTTTTTAATTCATTAAATTTATACCCACGTAACTTCCACATTTGACTTCGTGGTTGTGACACCTACCGGGTCATCATCACATCTCCTCGCCCAAATCCTCACTTCCTGCAACTCCATTTCACCGTATCTTCAACATTTCCACTGGTTATACACTAAATATCGAAAACCCACGAAAAAAAATTGCAAAATTTTGATGGGACCTTCTCCGTCAGAGCTTACATGGAGGACCCACACTCCATTTCTAGTTTCGCTAACAAAGCAATCGGTTTTCTCCCCGTTGTTGGCCTTATAGCTAGAATTTTTTCAGCGATGAAGGTGAAGAAGCCAACTTTGATTTGTCCAGCCAACATCTAGAACATCCTGGAGGGGGAGACTTGAAGAAGCCAACTTGGATTTGTCCAGCCGCCATTGTTAAAGGTTGAAGTTTCCTTGTTCACACTGGCAGAAGAGTCCAACTTGGATTTGTCCAGCCGCCATTGTTAAAGGTTGAAGTTTCCTTGTTCACACTGGCAAGTTTCCTTGTTCACACTCCCAAAATCCACTATAAATAGAGGTGCAAATCCTCATTTGAATATATCACCAAAGAGTGAATAAATCACCAGGAGAGTGAATATATCACCAAGACAAGAGTGATTGTGTGAGTTTGAGAGTTTTTTTATGAGTTTTGTAAATACTCGTATAATCTATTTTTGTGAGTAATAGAGGTTATTTTTCTCTCAAATTCGTATTTACCAACGCCCAATTGATCCATATCCCCCCAACAAGTGGTATCAGAGCCTTGTTAGAGGTGTTGGTAGAATTTTAAGTGACGGGCCGAATTTGGATTTTCGGAACTTTGCTCGAAATCCAATTCTGACGGCACCATTGGATTCGTCTCGTCGAACGGAGTCCAACGCACCAAACAGCGACCTAATCGGATTTGCCGGAAATTTTGCCGGAGAAGACGACCGGTCAACTGTAGTGAACCAGTCCCCTCAATTTTCTGAAATTGCAGATTGGTCCATCAACTTTCAGAAATTATAGTTTTGCCCCTATAGTGGAATTTCAGTCGAGAAGTGTCAATTTCATCATTTTCGACCGTTCCGGACACAACGGTGCACTTCGTGTTTAAAGATTCAACCCCGCTCGTGTTGAAAAATTATTTTGTAAGGTGATGATGTCTACAGAAGAGTCAACATCATCTGTCGGAGCCATGATTACGCTTACTGCCACAAATTACACGCTCTGGAGACCTCGGATGGAAGATCTCCTAAGCTGTAAAGATTTGTTTGATCCCATAGAATTGATGGGTAAAAATCCTGATCCCGCCAAGGAGTTAGAGTGGAAGAAATCAAATCGAAAAACTATTGGTCAAATCCGTCAATGGATTGATCATAGTGTCTTCCACCATGTTGCACAAGAAACAGATGCATATACTCTCTGGAAGAAGTTGGAAGACATGTACCAGGCCAAGACCGCTCGGAATAAGGCCTTATTAATGAGGCGCTTAGTCAACAGGAAGCTAAAAAATGAAACTTCAGTTGCCGAGCATACCAGTGAGTTCCAAAACCTGGTCAACCAATTGTCGTCTGTAGAGATGCCACTTAGCGATGAAGTTCAGGCGCTGTTACTACTCAGTTCCCTTCCCGATAGTTGGGAAACGCTGGTTGTATCACTCAGCAACTCAGCCTCTAATGGCAAACTTACCATGTCAATGGTCAAGGATGCCCTTTTTAGTGAAGAGGCAAGGAGAAAAGAGATGGGCACAGATCAGACCCATGCCTTTGTCACAGAGAACCAGGGGAGGCAACAAAAGAGTAGCAAAAGCAAATGGAGAGGCAGAAGCAAGAGCAGGGGCAGGTCCACTGATGGCAGAAAACCAACATATAAGTGCCATCATTGTGGAATAGAGGGACATATGAAGAAGAACTGCTACAAATGGAAAGAGGAGCAAGGCCAGAGCAGTTCGCAGCCGAAGAACAAGGGTGGAAAAGCATTAGTTACTATCTCTGGTGATGTAGCTTATTGTTCAACCCAAGATGAGACATGCCTTCACGTCTCACGAGAAGACACGGAATGGGTGGTAGATTCTGCAGCATCCTACCACGTGACTCCATACAAGGAATACTTCACAACATACAAAGCCGGTGACTTTGGAGCTGTGAAAATGGGAAATTCCAGTTCCTCTGGGATTGTCGGAATTGGTGATGTCCAGATAAAGACAAGTTCCGGGAGCACAATCACTTTGAAGGATGTCCGCCATGTGCCAGATCTTCGGCTGAATCTATTGTCAGGAATAGCTCTTGACAAACAGGGCTATGATAGTCACTTCAGTAAAGGCACATGGAAGTTATCAAGAGGTGCTATGACAGTCGCCCGAGGACATATTTGTGGCACGCTATGCAAGACTCATGTGAAGATATGCACAGACAGCCTCAACGTTGCAGAAAAAGAGGCTTCACAAAATTTATGGCACCAGAGACTCGGCCACATGAGTGAGAAAGGGTTGTCTACCCTAATAAAGAAGGAGCTTATCAATGTTGACAAGGATGCTGTACTAAATCCTTGCAATCATTGTCTGTTTGGTAAGCAGCATAGAGTCTCGTTTAATTCCTCTTCAACGAGAAGATCAGAGTTACTCAGTCTGGTACACTCTGATGTTTGCGGTCCCTTAGAGGTTGAATCACTTGGCGACAACCGATACTTTCTAACATTCATTGATGATGCTTCTCGAAAGGTGTGGGTGTATTTCTTACGGACGAAGGACCAGGTGTTCGATTACTTCAAACTGTTCCATGTCATGGTAGAACGTGAGACAGGAAAGAAGTTGAAGTGTCTTCGATTCGACAATGGAGGTGAATACTCTTCCAGGCAGTTCAATGCCTATTGCAGATCATATGGCATTCGACATGAGAAGACGGTCCCACGCACCCCTCAACACAACGGTGTAGCTGAAAGAATGAACCGAACAATCATGGAACGTGTTCAGAGCATGCTCAGTATGGCTAAGCTGCCAAAGCCATTCTGGGGAGAAGCAGTCAGAGCCGCCTGTTACTTGATCAACCGATCTCCATCAGTACCATTGAATTTTGAAGTTCCGGAGAAACTTTGGTCTGGAAAGGATCCATCATATTCTCACTTGAGAATATTTGGATGTTTGGCGTACGCACATGTATCCAAGGAGCTCAGGCAGAAGCTGGATGCAAGGACCACTCCATGCATATTCATAGGCTATGGAGATGAAGAATTTGGATACAGATTATGGGATCCTAAGGAGAAAAAGGTAATCAGAAATAGGGACGTAGTGTTCCATGAAAACCAGACAATAGAAGATATTGAAAAGCCCATAATATCTCAGAAGCCAAATGTTGCTCCTCAGATGCCAGAGGCAACAGCAGAATCATTCATGAGAAATGAAGATACAGTGCCAGAAGATATTCCAGAAGTAGAAGACAATGAGGAAGAAGACGGTGTTGAGCAGGGGGAGCCACAACCCGCTCTGCCAGATATTCCAGGACCATCACAAGACTCAAATGATGGTGGATCTCCTCACATTCCAGAAGTTCGTAGATCTGAACGAGGTCGGATTCCATCGAGAAGATATCCAGAATCCGAATACCTTCTACTTACTGAAGATGGAGAACCAGAGAGTTTCCATGAAGCAGTATCTCATAAGGACAAAGAACAGTGGTTGCTCGCAATGCAGGACGAGATGGAATCTCTGCAGAAAAATCAGACTTATGAGATTGAAGAACTTCCAAAAGGGAAGAAGGCACTGAAAAATAAATGGGTGTTCAAGCTGAAGAAAGATGGCAGTGGAAAAGTGGTGAAATACAAAGCACGGTTGGTAGTCAAAGGATTCCAGCAGAAGAAGGGAATTGACTTTGATGAGATTTTTTCACCCGTAGTCAAGATGACTTCAATCAGAGTCATACTTGGATTGGTTGCAAGTATGAACTTGGAGCTTGACCAGATGGATGTGAAGACAGCGTTTCTTCATGGAGATTTAAAAGAAGAAATCTATATGCAGCAGCCTGAAGGTTTTGAGGTTTCAGGAGATAACCTCGTGTGCAAGCTGAAGAAGAGTTTGTACGGTTTGAAGCAGGCACCAAGACAGTGGTACAAGAAGTTTGACTCGTGTATGGTGAGTCAAGGGTACAAGAAAACTGCCGCAGATGAATGTGTTTACATTCATAAATTTTCAGACGGGAATTTCGTTGTTCTTCTACTATATGTAGACGATATTCTGATCGTGGGGAAAGATACAACGAAGATCAATCAGCTGAAGAAGGAACTCTCTAAGTCTTTTGACATGAAAGACTTAGGACCAGCTCAACAAATATTGGGAATGCAGATCACCCGAGACAGGAAGAACCGAAGGTTATGGCTATCTCAGGAGAAGTATATTGAACGAGTGCTTGCACGGTTCAATATGAACAATGCCAAACCAGTTAGCATTCCATTAGCCAACCATTTCAAGCTGAGCAAGAGTTTTCTGTCTCTCATCCAAGGAAGAGATTGGGGAGATATCGTCAGTACCATATTCTTCAGCAGTTGGAAGTTTGATGTATGCTATGGTGTGTACAAGGCCCGATATTGCTCACGCAGTGGGAACGGTGAGTCGTTTTCTCTCCAACCCCGGGAAAGAGCATTGGGAGGCAGTAAAGTGGATTCTTAGGTATCTTAAGGGTACAACGAAATTATGTCTTTGTTATGGGGGAGCTGATCCAATCTTGGAAGGCTATACAGATGCAGATATGGCCGGAGATCTTGATAGTAGAAAATCTACTTCAGGATTCATTTACACTTTTGCAGGGGGAGCTGTTTCATGGCAGTCACGACTACAGAAGTGCGTTGCTTTATCCACAACAGAAGCTGAATAAATTGCTGCCGCTGAAGCTGGAAAAGAGATGTTGTGGTTAAAGCGTTATTTCCAAGAAATTGGAATCAAACAAAAGGAGTACAAGGTACATTGTGACAGTCAGAGTGCTTTGGATTTAAGCAAGAACTCCATGTACCATTCCCGTACAAAACATATCGATATTCGCTATCATTGGATACGCGAGGTGATGGATCAACAACTGTTGAGACTAGTGAAGATCCATACGAAGGAGAATCCAGCTGATATGTTAACAAAGATAGTTACTCGAGAGAAGTTGGAGCTATGCAGAGATATAGCAGGGATGTTTATTTCAGATATGGCTGGAGGGGGAGAATTGAAGAAGCCAACTTTGATTTGTCCAGCCAACATCTAGAACATCCTGGAGGGGGAGACTTGAAGAAGCCAACTTGGATTTGTCCAGCCGCCATTGTTAAAGGTTGAAGTTTCCTTGTTCACACTGGCAGAAGAGTCCAACTTGGATTTGTCCAGCCGCCATTGTTAAAGGTTGAAGTTTCCTTGTTCACACTGGCAAGTTTCCTTGTTCACACTCCCAAAATCCACTATAAATAGAGGTGCAAATCCTCATTTGAATATATCACCAAAGAGTGAATAAATCACCAGGAGAGTGAATATATCACCAAGACAAGAGTGATTGTGTGAGTTTGAGAGTTTTTTTATGAGTTTTGTAAATACTCGTATAATCTATTTTTGTGAGTAATAGAGGTTATTTTTCTCTCAAATTCGTATTTACCAACGCCCAATTGATCCATATCCCCCCAACAGAAGGTGGTGATACTATTGATTTGGCGGAGTTTAGGAGGAGATTAGGTAAAAAGTGCACCATTAATGATTCCAGAGCTTTTAAAGTGATTGATTTCTCATTTCTTATCTACTTGTCTTGATTCTCGTTTGGTAGTTGCGCTTAGCTGTGATTAGATCTTGTATTCTGTAGGTGTGCATTAAATGGATTTCAGTTGACATTGAGACTAATTTCAGTTTTACAATTTAAATACTTACAATGTTATATTATTTTTATTTTATTAGACTAATTTTTAATATTAATATATTTAATATTTGTACAGATTTTAATTTTTGGATCTAAGTATAAAGTATCTATTTTTTAGTCAATATTAATTTTTATCATAATTGTATTTAATTTGATTTATTTTAATTTATCTGGATATTTATGGATATGATTTGATTATAAATTATTATTTGTATTTATTTTAATTTTCGAAAAAATATGGATAATCGGTTATCAAATTATACATGGTTACTAATAATAGGATAATATAATGTCAACTTTAAATAGATATGAATAAAGTGTGGATATATTAACTAATAAATGGATTGGGATATAGAATTTTTTGCTGTACATTCCCCGTTAGCGACCCAACGCACACCCATATTTGAATGCTGATTGATTAAGGCTTAGAGAAATGATAAACGCATCAAATATTGATCCAAATTGAAAAAGAATATTGATGTATAGTTCATTACTACTCATTTGGTTACACTTCAACTGTGGCTTTTTTGTTTTATTTTTGTCACCACCGCCTTTTGAACCTAAAAAAGAACTGCTGCGATTATTAACCTTTTATACGGATTAGATTTGAACGTCCTTTTTATATCCTACTTTGTCTCCTTTTTAAGACCAATAAGGCAAGTTGCCCTTATGGGAGCCGTTATATTCAGATGCTGGATAATATGAATACATCCAAATTGAAAGCTTAATATAATATATATAAATACAAATCACTTTTCTCTCAGTATCAAACTGCATATACTAAGCATTGAACAGTCTCAATTCCTTTTCCTTTAAAGACAAAAGATATAATTTTTGTTTGGATTAGAGACGCATAAGATTCATAAAAAAAAGTATAAATGTACAAATATAAATATGCTTTAATCCGAGAAAATGCTCAAGCAAATTAAATTCAGCAAAAGGACAGCTGATTAGCGACTGAGCTTGAAATACAGGATCAACAAGATGGCAAAGACAAGTGCTGCAATTATGGAGCCAATTATCCATTTGTTCTTGTTCATCCTTCTTGCAATGCCCGTCAATATCTTCTTGCTCCCTCCAATGTTATCATCCACTCCTTGAAGCTGAAAATGAAAGCAACACCATAAGCAAATCATCAATCTGAATAAATCAACTGCAATTTATACAATTATGAACTTTATACCAAAACCACGATAAACGGTGATGCGAGCGATATATATATAGATAGCTGACAAAGAATAGGAGGCAAACTATACTGTGTTATGGGCATGCAGAAGAGCTTGGCGTTGTTGGTGCAAATCTTGAAGGATAGCGACACCCAGTTCTTCTGTTTCCAGCATTGTTCTTCTACTCTCCATAATTCTATCGGTAGAATGATTCAATCTCTCTGTTGACATCAATAGTCTTTCTCTTTGATTAGCAGTCACCTGACCCATCATTTGCAAGTAACCAGACAGAAAAGCATCAAAATTTGGAAGACTGTTATTCACATCAAAACATTTTTATGGCTCAACATTTCAATATACTAGAGGGTATTCCCTCACCTGTGAACTCTGACATAATAATGAATTCTCCCATTAAAAGTGAGAATAAGGTGTGTACCATTTAAAGATAGTCTCAAATACAAAGTTGCCTTATTTGGTAAAAGAAATTTCTCTGGCAAGACAAAAAAGAAATGTCCAAAGGATGGACAAGGTAGCTTAATAAGATCAATGTCATGCTTCATTGATTTGAATGGACAATCGGAAGTATGTTTTTCAAAATCTCAATCAGAATTGAGAAAAAAAAAATGCTAAGATCAATGCATAGCCTAACGCAAAACTGCAGAATAATTATCATTAGTGAGCTAGAAATTTGATCTATGTGAATTCTGGCAGCATAATTTCACCTTCGTCATCAGCTCTCTTAGAAAATCTATCCCACTTCAATGTTTTCTAAAGACTTATTGAATATGATCCAGACCACTTATGCACAGCTGACTGACATTTTTTCTCATCAATCATTAATTTTTCCACCCCTAAAAATGTAGCAGGTTCCATAGCTTAGAGGCAATATGTTTGAAGCCTTATATAACCATATAGTAGTTTACAACTGCAATGCAATATAAGCCAAGGAGAATCACTTAATAGCAGCTTAAGGAATTCCATCTTGATGAGCATTAGATCAAAAAGTGTGGAGTAAAATAGAACAGTCAATTATTGTCAATAGATCACTCAATATGGAACGCAGAGGAATGAAGCAGAGTTACTTCAATATTGATGCTAATCATAAAAGCATAAGAATGGGAATCTTTGGATTATTAAGGAACAACAAGTGAGAAACATCTGATGCAAAAATTTTGAACTTCGAGGCTATCTTATAGATAGCTTTAGTGACTCCTTTCAGATCCATGGAGCCTGCTGAGATAACCAGGGAATCAGAAAAACCAGGGGGATCCTACTAGAGTGCTTAATAAAGCTTTTATTCCATGTTGCAATTATCCCCTTGCTACTCCACCGTTTCTCGTGAGTGCAGGGAAAAGTTAATCTAAAGCTTGTGAAAATATTGAGAGTTAACAGCACATATTATAGGTTGAGAAATTCTTAACTGTTCAGTTGTCAACAAAGATAAAGCATAGGTTGGGAAATTCTTAACAGTTCAGTTTTCAACAAAGCTAAAGCAATTGGAGCGAAGATTGAGTTCGCTGTGATCACATGGGGAACTACAAATACAGATATCCGCACATATATATAATTGGGTATTACTTGCTGGTAACTTTAAACAAACAATTCAAGGGATGATAACACCACTCAAGGCAAGAATACCATTGTCAGATCTTGCTTTCCTGACTCCAACAACTCATCCCGAGCAGTCTGATTGGCATTGACAGATGTGACCCTTTTGCATTCGTTTTTCAAATTGTTTAGATCAGTCTTATACTCTCTTAACTTAGTGAGAAGCATTGCCTTTACATTAGGTGGAAGAGTTCTGGCTTCAAGGTCCATCTTGCGAAGCTGAAGAGTTTCGGGTAAAGATCTCATTGTGTGTAAGAATGAGAATCAAGCAGAAACTTAAAGAAAAGAATATGGCTTTCACATTACCAAAGTGTCAGCTTCATCCAATCCAGCCTCTACCTCAGAAAGCTTCTGCTTCTTCAGCTCTGCCAATAAAGAAAGTAGATATCATCACCCGTCAAATAAAAGAGCCGATCGACATTTTTTAATCCACTTTAAAACAATAACTGAAGATTGAAATGAATCAGCTTCAAATTCTCCATAAAAGAGCGATCATATTGAATATAAATGCAAATTCATAAGCATAAAATAAGCACCCAAAATATAACATTATTCAAACGTTGTTACCAAATCAAAATCATAATCCATAATACAATTCACAAATTCACAAAAATAACACAAAACAGACCAAAAAGAAAAAAAAAAAAAGAAGAAACGTTTCTATTCGGATATGAAAAATTCATGTTTATTTTTGTTTACTTACCTCCATCAAGAACACTGGCCGATGTGCATTTCCGCGACAAATTAGCAGAAAGCTCGCAGTATTGGCGCTCGTATCCCTCGAAAACCTGACTCATCTCTTTCAAACTTCTCGATTGATCATGCACAGAAAGCACAAAGCCATCGACGCGAATCTAAATTAGATTTAATTCTTCAAATTTAACCAAAATGTACGAACAAATGATAAATTCATTTCAGTTTTATGCATCTAGGTGTGCATCGTATATGAAATCGAGCAATGCCCAAAATACCGGAGGCGACCCGATAAAAGAACGATATCAGCTTTTAGCGGAGGGATTCTCCGGGGATTGAATGGTGTGTTCAATAAGGGAAATCCAATGATGACCGAAACAAGCAATAGGGATGGTTTTCGGATTTGAAAGTTTTTTCTTCTTCTTTTTTTTTTTTTAATGAATTTGGAAGTTGGAATTTCGGATTCGCGGCAATTTTCACGCGGAACTGTCACGGATATATGAATTGCCACTTTTACCCTTTTTTGATATGTGCTTATTTTTCGCACGTGCGCCGGGAATGCATTCTCGCTCCTCCGAATTCTCCCGCCAGTTCCACCATTGTTCCATTTTATGTGCTGAAGTTTTTGTTTTTTTTTTTTTTTTGTCAACTGTTCTTCCTATTCTTGGATCCTTTCATGCTAAAGAGTAACAATTCGTGCAATGATGAGAATTTCAGGCTTTTAATGTTCGGTTGGGATGGTTATGTGAATCATACACCACTTGTTCGATGAAATTCCTAGCAGAAAGATGTGTAATAGGAATCCCAACATATCTAAGCGTTTTTTCTGTTCTATGTACTCCACAGTTACACACAGTCAAGTGCCCCTCGAGCTGCAAGAGATTTGCAAAGTTGTTTCCAGGTCTCTTGGTGGTCTAGATGATCTCGAATCTTGTCTAAATGGACTTAAAGTTCATCTAACATCACCTCTTGTCACTCAAATCATGGGTATTTGCAGACAGGAGGCGCCCACGAGAAGAATGTTGAGATTTTTTCAGTGGTCACATAAAAGATTGGCTTTTGATATGAAAGATGAGGACTTCAATCATGCAATTCGTGTTTTGGCTGAGAAGAAGGACCATACTGCTATGCAGATTTTGATTTCTGATTTAAGGAAGGAGAGCCGTCCAATGGAGGCTCAAACTTTTGGTATTGTAGCTGAGACGCTAGTTAAACTAGGGAGAGAAGATGAGGCATTGGGTATATTCAAGAACTTGGAAAAGTTCAAGTGCCCACAGAATACTGAAACTGTTACTGCAATTGTCAGTGCTCTTTGTGCCAAAGGACATGCTAAGAAAGCATATGGGGTAGTTTGGCACCACAAGGATAAGATATCGAATGTAAATCCTTGCATTCTTAGGAATCTTTTATATGGTTGGTCAATGCAGGAAAATGTGAAGGAAGCACGGAAAATTCTTCAAGACATGAAGGAGGAAGGGATAACACCAGACTTGTTTTGCTATAACACATTTCTCAGGTGCCTTTGCAATAGAAATCTCAAACGGAATCCTTCAGGACTTGTCCCTGAAGCTCTGAATGTAATGATGGAAATGAGATCTTATAAGGTTGAACCAAACTCAATAAGTTACAATATATTGATCTCTTGTCTTGGCAGGGCAAGAAGAGTCCAGGAGGCTTGTAGGGTACTTGAGCTTATGAAAAAGGCAAGTTGCTCTCCGGATTGGGTGAGCTATTACCTTGTTGTAAAGGTACTGTATTTGACTGGGAGATTTGGTACAGGGAATAGGATAGTAGACGAGATGATTGAAAAGGGGCTCATACCTGAACGCAAGTTTTACTATGACTTGATTGGTGTTCTTTGTGGAGTTGAGCGGGTGAATTTTGCTCTTAACTTGTTTGAATGCATGAAGAGAAGCTCAATGGGTGGTTATGGGCCGGTATATGACTTGCTGATACCTAAGCTTTGTAGAGGAGGGAACTTTGAGAAAGGAAAAGAGCTTTGGGATGAGGCCATGGCCATGGGTGTCACTCTTCACTGCTCAGTTCATGTACTGGATCCCTCAATTACTGAGGTATTTAAGCCAACAAGGAAGGTAATGGCAGAGGTTAGGCTTCAGGATCGCATCAACGATCCTCAGATTAGAGCACCAACTCGGAAGACTAAAGGAAAGAAGAAAAAGAAAAAGGCAAGTAAGAAGAGAAACTAGAAATTTGCTTTAACATAACAGGTAACTTGCAACCCTTCATTCGAGTTTCCTTGTATCCATGTTCGTAGTTTTGGTGATCAATAGAGAAGATTATTTTCCTACATCATTTGTTAGATAGAATTTGATCAGTCAAATACATGTATATGAACTCAAATATATTGATCAGTTTGTTAAAATCCTTCACTTAACTGACATGTTTTTGGATACAAATCGGACAGGGCATGGGGTCAAATGATGTGTTCAGGGAATTGTAAAAGCTAGTACGTCCCAATTATGCCATAAATTAATTAATCCACAAAATGTTATAGTTCTACGCAGGGCCCTATTAGATGCGCCGGTGTGCATTGTCGCATGCGGATTGGACAAGATCAGACGTGCTCACCGGATGTGCGATGTGCACATACAGATTAGACGAAATCAGATACACTCGCTTGATCAAACGGTGCGCACCAAGTAATTCTCTTTTTATATTTTAGTGCTATTTAGCCAAAACTTGTGGGTTTTGAAATGTTTTGATTTCTTCTTCGTGGCGACTTACAAGGGAAAAACACAGAACAAAAAGGGAAAAGAGAAAAATAATTTTGCAATAGCTGTGATGCATTGGCTTGCCCCCACCGCCTTTTTACCCCTTTTCTTGTTCCGCATTCATTCCTATGCTTGCTTATAGTGTTCAAATCACGGCTGAAATATATAAATATATTGGCCTAATTATTGATATTTTATTAATTGTTTTTGGTCTCAATGCTAAAGTATCAGCCTAAGCCTGCCCTTTTTCTTTGCTAGTTTGGCTCCACGTCTCTAATTAAATATGATTATTCTATCTTTATTTCCTTGTTTATACAACAATTATAATCTAACCGACACTAATCTTGAATTGTTTGGATTTGCTTGTTCACACATCTATTGTACAAGGAAATCATATAACAATTGCAACCTTTATTCCAAATCTCCCAACCATATAAGAACAAAAATTTTCAACTCAAAGAATTGAAATTGCCAACACACTTTACATCATTTTTGCGCTTAAGATGCAATTTTATTAATGATTTTGACAAAAAGAAATAATTTTATTCTTAATATTTCACTTAATGCAATAACCTTTTATATTTTAAAATTAAAAGAAATTTGCTCTTTCTATATTTTGGTATGATCACGTGTCAAGAAATTGTTAAAAAGAGAATTAATTTTTTTTCTAATTTTTAAACATAAAATAATAATATCGTATTAATTGAAACAGTACGCATAAAATTGCACTTTTTATTGGAACAAATTTGCACCTTTTGCTTAATTTTATGTAGAAAAGTTACTATATAAAACCAAGGTTGCCCCTAGGGATGATCACAGGACGAAACGGAATCGAGAAATTGTCCCCCACTTACTTCCCCGCCAATAACGGTATAATATCTCCGGATGACCGCTTGCTGATATTATCCGTTTTGAACTTTAACCCTCACGATTTTGTTTTTGGGTTTCTCCAAAAGACCTCGACAAGGGAGAGGTATCCATAACCGATGTGGGATCCTTTGACTGAATCTATCTATATGTGAGAGCCTTTGACTGACTCCACCTCCCCTAAGGAGGCTCAGCGTACTCGCTGACACATCAGGCCCAGCCCCATGGCCAACACATTGATCCGGCACCGGCTCTGATATCAACTGTAACGTTTTCGAATGGCCGCTTATTGATATTGTCCGCTTTAGGCCTTAGCCCTCACGGTTTTATTTTTGGATCTCCCCAAAAGGCCTCTCTCAGGTATCAGAGCTACACAGCGGGCACGCAATGGGCCTGAACATATATTGTTATAAGTAACTCTGCTAAGGACAAATACTTTTTACAATCGTTACCAAATTCAGGTACACTTTACCATAACAATTCTTCTAATATCTGAATCACCCATTCCGATTGACCATCAGTTTGAGGGTGGAACACTGTGCTAAAGTGGAGACTATCAATAATCTCCCATAGCAACACATTCTCTTAGAAACACAGACAATCAATAGCAAAATCGATGATCACTCTATCTTATTTCCACTCCATTATTAATATAAGTCGGAGCGATTCTGAAGGAACCTGATACTCCTTTTTGTAATAAAATGAAGAAATAAAGACTTAATTGAAAAGTTGTCAATATAATAATATTATTGATATTAAATGTTAAAAGTATTAATAATTGTATTGTGAAACATAATTAAAAAGTCAAAGTAAAAATAAATGAACTAAGGTCAAAACCATAATTTAAGAATAAAAAGAATTATTTTTTAATTAAGTGAAAAATCGAGAATTAAACTGAAGTTACCATAATAGTGGCAATAAACAGAGTAAAATGCCAAAGATAATAATAATTGTATCGGACTGACTAAATAAGAAATTAGGCTTAAAAAGTCAAAGTTAAGCACAATTAACACGTTATGCGCCAAAAGTTAAGTAAAAGTAAAAATAAGAATAGTAATGCCAAAATTTATAATTGAAATTACAAAAAAAAAAAAGAATAGGATACCCAAGATTATTTTTCGTATTAAATGAGGCAATTATGAGTTATTGGTCATGTCATTTGGATTTGTAAATGCACCGGTGACTTTTATCGATTTAATAAATAGGGTCTTTTACCCTTATTTAAATTCATTTTTGGTGATTGTTATTGATGATATTCTGGTAAATTTCCAATACACCGGAAGGATATGACAAGTATTTTAGATTTATTCTGCCAACATTGAAGAAAAAATAACCCTTTGTTAAGATAAGCTAATATGATTTATGGTTGAATGAAGAGTTCTTGGATTTAGATGGGTACTACAGAAAAGTTGATGTAGAGACTAATGTACTCAGTATGAGAATTCATATATGGTAATATGAATGTTTTCAAATCAATATGTATAAATAATGGGTAAGTGTAAATGATTGATGATAGTATTTGCAGCTCTTCAAGCTGTGAATGTTAATTTAAGTTTGGCTCCAGATGAAGCATGGTTATTTGAAGTGTAAATGAAAGCGGAGTATCAGGTTCCTTCAGGATCGCTCCGACTTATGTTAATAATAGAGTGGAAATAAGACAGAGTGATCATCGATTTTGCTATTGATTGTCTGTGTTTCAAAGAGAATGTGTTGCTATGAGAGATTATTGATAGTCTCCACTTTAGCACAGTGTTCCACCCTCAGACTGATACTCAATCGAAATGGGTGATTCAGATATTAGAAGAATTGTTATGGAAAAGTGTACCTGAATTTGGTAACGGGCCCAAAGCGGACAATATCGGCAAGGGATAGACAAACGAGTTTTAGATGCTCAGGATGCTTTTCTTTTCCAAGAATTTATGGAAGAAGATGTTAAGGAGGTTATGTTCAGCTTACATCCAGATAAAGGTCCTGGATTAGATGGTATGAATGTGACAATAAATTCTTATTGTTGCTAATATCAGGTGCCAAAATTTTGGCACAAATAATTGTGACGATAAAAAGCAGATTTAGCGACAACATTGTTGTAGTGTTGTCGCTAATTGGCGACAACACTGTTGTAGCTAATTAGACAAAATATACTATTATCTTCCTATGGCTCAATTGGCGACAACATTGTTGTCGCTAATTGGTGACAATATTGTTGTAGCTAATTGACGATAATTATGTTGTCGCAAATTAGACAAAATATATTATTCTCTCCCTGTGGCTCAATTGGCGACAACATAGTTGTAGCTAATTAGCGACAACACTGTTGTAGCTAATTGACGACAACAATATTGTCGCAAATTAGGCAAAATACCCTATTCCCTTCCTATGGCTCAATTGACGAAAAAATTATTATAGCTAATTAGCGACAACAATGTTGTTGCAAATTAGGCAAAATACCTTATTTCCTTCCTACGCCTCAATTGGCGACAACATTATTGTAGCTAATTAGCGACACCACCGTTGTAGCTGTGTCGCTAATTAGCTACAATAATGTTGTCGCAAATTAGTCAAAATACCCTATTTCTTTCCTATGGCTCAATTGGCAATAACAATATTGTCGCAAATTAGACAAAATATACTATTCTCTTCCTATGCCTCAATTAGCGACAACGTTGTTGTAGCTAATTAGCGACAATACTGTTGTAGCTAATTGGCGACAACAATGTTGTCGCAAATTAGGCAAAATATACTATTTCCTTCCTATGGCTCAATTGGCGACAACATTATTGTAGCTAATTAGCGACAACACTGTTGTAGCTAATTGGCGACAACAATGTTGTTGCATATTAGGCAAAATATACTATTCCCTTCCTATGGCGCAATTGGCGACAACATTATTGTAGTTAATTAGCGACAATATTGTTGTAGCTAATTGGCGACAACAATGTGTCACAAATTAAGCAAAATATACTATGGCTCAATTGGCAACAATATTGTTATAGCTAATTAACGACAACACTGTTGTAGCTAATTGGCGACAACAATGTTGTCGCAAATTAGGCAAAATACACTATTTCCTTCCTATGGCTCAATTGACGATAATATTGTTGTAGCTAATTGGCGACAACAATTTGCGACAACATTGTTGTCGCCAATTAGGCAAAATACACTATTCCATTATCATTAGTTACAGCAAAATTTATGAAGTCAATATCACGTTAACATTGAGTTTAATTATTCTACATTGAGTTTAAATAACCATTTATTTTAATAAATTTAACTATATAAATTAAACTAATTATTATATTAACAAAAAATAAATAAACTAATTATTGACAGTCCAATAAATTTAACTAATACATTATTTATTAACAAAAATTAAATAAACTAAATTATTATTACTTAATTAATTAAATTGAACTAATTATTTTATTTATATTCAATAATATTAATTATAATCAATTATTATAAATTATGCAATAAAATAATTAAATTAAAAAAATATAATTCTCATAAAATTGGCTTGGGAAAATGTTATAGCCAATTTTGTTAGAGGCATTTTGTAGCTAATTCACTGAATTTTTTGAGCGGGATAAAAATGTTAATTGACGGGTTCATTTTTTCTAAATCCACTTAAACTTTACCCTTCAATGCCAGCCCCCTCTTGCCCTCTCTCTCTCTCCCTCTCTCGTTACAAGCATAGGAATTTGGTCTTGAATTCGCTCTTTTGAAGGACAGAGATTTCATCTTTTCTTTCTCTGTGACTCTCTTTCTAGGTGCATTTTCATCCCTCTCTTTCAGTTTAGTCAACGTTTCCAAATTTTAGGGTTTTTCAGTTCTTCTGCTTATCGGTGACTTGATTCTGTAATTTTTGGACTTCTACTTCTTCGTTTAATTAGTTAATTTTTTTATTTTTCCTTGAATCAGTTCTTTTTGCTCAAGCTATTATTTTTCATTTTCTTTAGCTTATCTGTTTCGATAAGCATTTTTTAGTGGGTAATTGTGAATATTGATCGCAGAAAAAGAAAAAAAGAATGATATTTTTTTTCCTTTTTTCATTTCCTTGGGTCATTTTAAGTTTCTTTGCCTTAGATGTGCTAGTGATAATCTCATTTGTTATTATTATTTTTTTCAATGCCCAAACGTTTCTTTTTGGTGACTGAAATGGTGGGAGTTATGCCCTCTTTTTGTGGTCTTCATTCTCTTCTTCTGAGATGTACTTGAAAATGGGGTCTTTGTCTTCTTCTCGATTTTTTATGGACGATTTTAGGCAATTTCTCGTCATTTTCGTCGAGTATGGCTATTTGGTCTTCCTGAGAAAACGAGGAAAAGTAAATTATAGTCTTGCTTTTTGTTTTTGTCAATTTGTTTCTTGAATTTATTGCTTCAGTTGAGCTAAGTAAGTTTCTTGGTCTGATTGTGTGATGAATTACGGTCCTTATTGCAACTTAAAAAATAATATAAAAGTAGTGACTTTTTAGGGAAAATTCAGGCCGTTTTGATACTGATATAACTGTTTTTTGTTTGTTCAAGAGAATTGAAGTGTCCAGTAATTTGAGTTTCGTGGTGCTACTCGGTAGAGTTTTTTTGGGGCAAGAGAGATATCTGTGATGTTAAGGTGGTAACTTCACTCTGGGATTCTATGCTTTCATTATTTCCAGCTGTGCTGGTGGACGTAGATGGATGTTTCCTCAACAGAGCGACATTCTGAAAGTCAAACTTGCCCTTACCCATTATTAATGGAGCACTCTGACAGTCTTAACAGTAATGTGCACATTATTGACATACCAAGAAGCAATGATGCCTCCCCGTCAGCATCTAATGATAGAACTACCAGTGGCTTGGAAGCCTCATCGCATGAAGACGGACCTTCTACTAATGTAAGGACACCCATTTCTCATAATTTAATTGTTTCCTCTAATGGATCAAACAACCGAAACTCATTTTTCTGGTCTTAGTGCTTTACTGGTGATGTTGTCAGTTGAAAATCTTACATTAATGGGCTATTCGACTAAAATTACCATTCTAACATGAAGAGGTTCTAGTTTAGGTCTTAGTGCTTTAAATTTTCAGGTTCTCTGATATATAGGATAATTTGTTGTTGTTTAAACAATAGTATAAGGAACACTTGTTATTTCTCTAAAATCCTGGAACGTTGAAGTTCGTCATCTTGCAAAACAGAATTGGATCAGAATTTAAAATCCATGCATTTGTTTGTTATATGATCAAGATAAATAAGGCAGCACTCACCCTTTTAGTTATCATTATTTGGAAAGAAACCTGGAAGTTTGGAGCCAATCTTCCCATAAAAAATGATAGATTTTCAGCTAGTGTATCTCTGTTGCATCTTCTGAAAAATGAGTTGTATCTTATTCCAAACGATTTTAACTTGTTGCAAAAGGAGCTTTTAGAAGGAAGGTCTTCAAGCCTTATCATTTACTAATTTTGTTGCCTATTTTCCACCGTGTTCTGTCAATTTGCCTCTCTTGTTTTCTATAGATTTCCCTTTTCTGCTATCCTGCTCCCGATCCAGTGCTGTTTGTTTCTAATTTTCCCTTTCCTCCCCCCTCATACAAAAGTCTATAATTTGATGAACTGAGTTGCACCATGTTCCTAGTAGTCTTGCCCCACTTCTACTTCATTATCAATTGAAATTCATATAATATGGTACAGGGAACCTTCCATTTAGCATCATGGAGTGGTATTCAAGTTGCTGTTAAGAAGCTCGGGGAGGATGTGACAAAATATCTACCCAAGGTTTTTTCTCAATTTTTTGATTCCTCTTGTTTTTTTTTATTTTTTTCTATTTGGAGCTGTGATATTCCACCAACAGCTGCCTGCATATATTCTCTCCATTGGCACTTAGTAATAACGACTGTACTGGTTAATATGATTTTAATAGTCACATTTGAATTGTTCCTTTCTTACCTTTGTTAATTGTTCATCATGAATCTGATTTTCTAAAAGAGTTTAAGTTGAAATTAGGTTGTTCTCTGAGGAGTTGAGTAAACATAACACTAGGTCCTGTGTTTCTAAAGGCAGGCAGAATGAGGTTGTTGGTGTAATTAAGAGAAAAATTTAATAATAGCTGGCATTACATTTGCAAATGATTTTTCAAAGATGAGTTTAATTTCCTATTCTTGTCCTCTTCCTTTTGAAACTTGGATCATGGGTTACATTTTTTTAGAAATTTTTTTATTATTTCAATGATCTTGTCGGAAGCACAATCCAAACTCTTTCTTGCTTTCAGGTAAACTTTTGGGAAATGGGGTTGATGTTTAACATTAAAGTTTTTTTTTGCGCAAGTCTTATAATGTGTTTGAAGTTTATTGGAAAACTCGACCTGAGGACATTGAAAATTTTCTAATTGATTTAGTTGATGGAAGTGAACATGTTCGTCAAATATTTTATATTATGGTTCTTTGATTTTTTGCTAGATGCTGATCATCAAAGTATGGAAGTTTTTATTATTTAATTTATGCCAGCAAAAGCATACTAGTAAGTGTGTTTGATGTTATCCAGTTGAAGATGGTGATAAGCTTGAATCTAAATATCAGCAATCTATGAAAAGATTTATTATATTTTTGGAATGGCTAATATTTAAATAAAATGTTCTCATAATTTTGAAGGTATCTTCTAAATTCATTGAGGCTGATACATTAAATGGTGTTCCAGACTTACACGGGGAATATATTAATTGTTGTAAATCCTTTTAGAAAGCTCCCACATCTCTACGGTAGCCATATGATGGCTCAATATAAGAGGGCAGCCTTTGGCGAGCTGAGTCCCCATCCCTTTGCTTTTACCGATGCTGCTTACAGGTATATGATTTCAAGTAAATGGCAGCTATGCATTTATTCTCAAGTAACTGGCTGCATTTCAAGTAGCCCAAATTTTTTCTCATTCATTAACCTAGAAATGACGTTTCTTATGAGTGCAGGCTAATGATCAATGAAGGAATATGTTAGTCAATCTTAGTTAGTGGTGAGAGTGGGGCTGGTAAAACAGAAAGCACTAGATGATCAATGAGGAAGAGCTGCTGCTGAAAGGAGGACTGCTGAGCATCAAGTCCTGGAGGTAACACAGTCTTAGAGCTTTTCTCTATGAATAGGAGGTTAGAAATTATGAAAATTGATAACATTAGATGATCGATGACATGCATTTGTACTGTTTTCATAATTTTGCATATGCAGTCAATCTAAACAAGTTATTTCCAAATATGGGATTTAAAGTTGCAGGACTTAAAGTTGCAAGTTATTCCAGCATACTAAATATTTAAAAATATATAATATTTAATATTTAAATTTTAGAGTTGATTAAAAAAAAAGACAGAATATATATGAAGTGAGATGGTAAAAATTATTATCTCCATTCTACTTCAATTTTTAAGTTCGTTTCCTTACATTCCAAGTGTTAATTTTAAAATTTCAATAAATATTAATTAAATATTTTTCTATTTTATTGTTGCGTTAGAGTTATAATATATATGGTTAAAAAATTAAGGATATTTCAATAAATTACTATATAATTGATGTTAATAAATGATTTTTTTTTTGTGAAAAGTTAAAGCTTGGCATGTTAAGCGGAATCAAGAGAATAATAAAAAAATTGATTTCCTATTTGATTCTAAAAGCTTCATTTGGTTCTAGAATATATGATGGTCAAGTCATGGTAAATTCTAATTAACCCATTTGTTAGGCTTGGTATTGAAGTTTCTGCATGTTACCCATTAACCACCACTCAACGCAGGTTGCATACTTTTAGCATCTTTTTAATGCATGCAAAGATGTTGGTATACAATTATTTCTTGTTTTTGATCCAGGCATCATTTGATTACTCACAGTGGGCTTTTATGCTTTTGTTATTTTTAATTTTATTTAGAAATCTTAATTGATTTTGACACAAGATAACATATTATACTAGACTTGCTTATCATTCTCATTCCATAGCCATGCGATAGATTGATAAAACCCCACAAACAACCAAAGCTAAGCTTTTTAAGATTCGATATTATTCCTAGAAATCTCAAAAAAGATGATCCACTGCTTGTGTTTTTAGTGGATTTGCCTCATGTTAATTCCTCACACCCTTGTATTAATTTTCTACTTGTTTCTCATAGCTTGTACTTGCAATATTTATCCACTATGCGGATTGAGTTTTAAGTTGAGATTTATGCTGAACATGAACAAGAGATGGATCAGCGGGTAAGACAAATCCAGCAATAGATGGAGATGCAATAACTTTTTTCAGCAGTAGATTTAGGAGCAAATGTATCTATTTACATTATAGTTATAAGTATATAGTAAGACATTTTAGATGGCATTTGTTATTATTATATATGCGTGTATTATTTTAGATATATAATTAACGATGATATCAATTTGTAAATAATAATCTTTTCATGAATATATATATTTTTGTATTAAATATTAAGTAATTTATAAATATAAATTTGTCATTTGTGGTTTATCATTTAAATGATGAAATTTTCATATTAATTTAAAAATAAAAAATAATTTTAATTTAGCAAGGGATTAGCATGTTTGAACAGTAATTATTTAGTGTCAACAATGTGGTAGCAATATTGCGATGAAAATACTGTCGTTGTAAAATTTTGCTTAAACAATGTCGTAGTAATATTGCGACGAAAATCCTCTCGTCGCAAAATTTTGCTTGAACAATATCGTAGCACTGTTGCCACGAAAATATTATCGTCGCAAAATTTTGCGTGAACATTATTGTAGTAAAATGGCGACAAATATTAAGCGTTGTCGCTAAAATTTGGCGACAACTTCTTTTTGTAGCTAAATTCTGCTACAACGATTTTTGTTTCAAAATAAAAGTCGTCGCTAAACTGATTAACAACGAAAAAATATCAGTTAGCGATGACTTTTTTCGTCGCTAATTTGTATTTTTTTAGTAGTGTTATAGATGGCATGGGAAAGATTGTGTTGGCCTAAATTTGAAGGAGGTCAAGGTTTTTGCTCTTTTAGAGAATTCAATTTGGTGTTGTTAGGAAAACAGAGTTAGAGGTTGATTTCGGTGGCTCTTCTCTTACAGCTAGAATCCTTAAAGCTAGATATTTTCCAAACTATAATTTTTTGGAAGCCACTACGGGTGCCAACCCAAGTTACACGTGCAAAAGCATTATCTGTGCTATGGACATGATGAAAATGAGATGTTGCTAAAGAGTTGGTAATGGGAAAAGCATTAATGTTCTTACTGATCCTTGGTTATCGAATAGATCAAATCCATTTATCACAACTCGGTTGAACAATTTTTAGGTTCACTTGAAAGTTAATGATTTAATTAATAATACTGCATCTTGCTGGAACTATTCCCTTGTATATTCTATGTTCAGTGAGCGGAGTTGCAATCTCATTCTAAAGATTCTTATTAGTTGGCAAGATAAAGAAGATCTTTGGCAGCGGAGTTTGGAAAAGAGCAGTGTCTACACTACTAAAAGCACATATAGGCCGTTACAAACAAGTACTTCTCCTTTCTCTACTTCTATAGCTACAGTAGATTGAAAGAGGTTTTGGAATCTTACTGTCCCTCAAAAGATTAAGCACTTCTTTTGGCGAGCTTTACACTCATATCTCCCTATTTGTTCCATTCTTGCCCAAAAAGGAGTCAAAGTCCAGCATCTGTGCCCACTTTTCAGAATTGAGAATGAGACCATTTTTCATATCTTAATCGATTGCAGCTTTGCTGGAGAAGTTTGGACCAAGTCTAGGGTGGGTTTTATTCGTGGTAAGGTTGCTGGCATGTTGGTTTGGTATAATTTAATCAGTACTCGCTCTAACCTGGATATTTGTGGTGCTGCTATAGTTGTATGTTAGGCCATTTGGAAATCAAAAAATGATTTAGTTTGGAATAACTTGAGGCATATTGCTTCTGTTGTTGTAGATATGGCCTTAAAGGTTTAGTCTGATTGGAAGTTGGCTCGAAGAAATGATGGTGATAATAAGGTTCCTCACTCACAGGTCCCTATGGTATGGTACAGATGCAGCGTTATTCTCTATGACTCATGATACAGGAGTAGCATTTGTTGCTTGTAATCATCTCGGTACTTTTATTGCAGCTAGCAGTAGATGTCTTTGAGGTGCTCTTGGTCTTTTGGTGGTAGAAGCCCTTATTGTTCGGGAAGCCTTAAGTTGGTGGATTAAAGATGCAAGTGTGTCTTCTGTCGTGATTGAAATGGATTCTCAATTGGTGTACCAAGTTTTAAAATCAAATTCTGATAATCGTTTTGAGTTTGAAATTATCATTAGTAATTGTAAGGTTTTATAAATTTTTTTGTCAAATATCCGTTTTGGATTTGCAAAAAACTATGCGAATGGAGTTACTTATATTTTTACTAGAACTTTTAATTGTATGCCAGGTTTTATATTTTGGAACTTGTTTTTTTCTATTTGTATTATTTCAATTTTATTGGTGGATTTTTATCTCTTCTCAAAAAAAAAAAAAAAGAAGATAGATTGAAACACGGCATGTGGTTATTACAATATGATATGAGATCCTGGAAGATGGATGATGATAAAATGGGCCCAGACCAAGACATGTTACAAGTAGCTAAGCCGACGGGGGCACAAGCATGGATTTAGGATAGTGAAAATGACGTGCTAGCAAGGAGCGTGGGAAGAAGAGGTGACTGTAAGCCGAGTTAAACAAATGACAAGAAGAAAAGGAAGACCTTTACTTCGGAAGAGCAAGTAACGACATCAAAATCAACGCGTACTTAGCTGTCCAAGTTCAAGACAGACAGGCCCGCATTCACCGGAGAGGTCCCTTGACAGCCGGATATTCATGGAGCATTTTCTTTTTCTTTAAATTCCAGTAAATATCATGATAAGGTCGGTCCTACTTTTTTTATTTGTTCTTACAAGTAAAAAAACTTCTGTTCCCATCAAAAGAAATTGTATAACCTAATAAAATGTGCTATGCTTTTATGTTCACTGGAACGTTTTTGGCCATTTTCATTTTGCCCTAATATTTATCAATAAATTAGAGATGAACATGAATCGATTAACTAGTTCATTAATAATTTTATTAATTAATTTATTAATTTTAATTAATCGCTATATCGATTTCGATTTTTAACTCAATTTTTCTGATCGGTTTATTAGTTAACCACTATAAAATTTTAATATATAATTTATAATATTATTTTTAATACTTAAAAATATTTTAGAAATGAAAAAAATACAAATTAAATACAATATCCATGAAAATAATCAAAATAAAATAAATTTTTATAATTAAATTTAAGAATTAAATATATTCAATATGAAACTAACAATAGAGTGCTAATTATTTATATATAATAAATAATAATAATAATAAGATAATTTTAATGTTTATTTACTAAAAATATACATTTTAATGATATTTTAGAAAGTTATATATCATAATATTTATAAATTACACAAATATACAAATATTGAAAAATATAAATGTAAAATTTAAAATATAATTTATAAAATGTATATATAGATCGATTTCGGTTCGGTTAATCACCGATTTTTAAAATAAAATTTATAAACCTAAATTTTTGGTTCGGTTAATCTAAAAATCTATTCGATTTTGGATCGATTTTTGGGTTAACCGAAATTTCGATTTTTTTTGCTCACCCCAACAATAAACCCTCTCAAGAAATGGAGATTTCTGAAAATTGAATTAATTAATAAATTGATTTATTACAAAAGGAATTAATAAAATATAGTTTAAAACGTTTAAAATTGAAGAATGAACCAAATAATTTACAATTTGGATACTTATCTATAATAATTAATGAGTGATTTGTAATAAAACAAGGTGCGGAGTTTAACCGTTTTTTATTTTTTTTATAAAAAAAAAGTAAATGTTTGTATTTAAAATCACACACTCTATTAGCACTAATTTTACTGTTAAAATATTTTTATATAGAAAAAATATTGCTAATTATAATCGATTATATACTGTTATACTTTTTTTTTTCTTTATCGAAAAACGATGGAATGCGAAAAAGAAAAAACGATGGTTATTCAAGATGACAAAAAGACTGGCTCAGCAAAAAACAAAAGAGAAGGAAGCCAAGTTCAGTTGCTAAGCATAGGATCCGACAGGCAGACGTGGTAATAACCAAATCTCCAAATGAACATATGATACAAATATAAACAATCCAAGCTTCGATCGATATCGTCCCAAACTCCTCTTTTTCAAATCTCCAATCCCCACCACCCCCACACAATGCACAACAAATACCCCCCCGCCGTCACCTCCACCTAGGGTTTTCCATTATTCTTCCGTTCCCTTTCCCTATCCATATACAGCTTTCAGAGCTAAGAAAGTTGGAAAAAGGAATCCATTTTTTGTAATATTAAATGCCTTTCAGATCCATAGAATAATTTTAAAAATTATAAGCACAGGAGAGAGAAATTGGATCTGTTTCTCTCTCTACCTCTCTCTAATTGTTTCACCTGAGTCTATAATTGGAGAGAGTTAATTTTCAGTATGGGGCAAGAGAGCTTCACTCCTCAGAAGAGAGCTAGCGGCGGTGGAGCTGGAGGCCTGCCCACTACTACCGCCAACGGCAGGGCCGGCAGATCAATGATGCCACGTGGGAGGCAGATCCATAAAACCTTCAACAATATCAAAATCACAATCCTTTGTGGCTTCGTTACAATTCTTGTCCTACGTGGCACCATCGGCATTGGGAACCTCACCAGCTCCGACGCCGAAACCATCAACCAGAATGTTATCGAGGAGACCAATCGAATTCTGGCTGAGATCCGCTCCGACAACGACCCGACCGACCCAGATGACCCTGCCGAGCCTGAGATCAACCCCAATATCACTTACACCTTAGGTCCAAAAATCTCAAACTGGGATGAGGAGCGCAAGGTATGGCTTAGCCAAAACTCTGAGTTCCCTAATTTTGTTAATGGTAAAGCTCGGATTTTGCTCTTGACCGGGTCGCCTCCTAGCCCGTGTGATAACCCGATTGGGGATCATTATTTACTGAAGGCGATAAAGAATAAAATTGACTATTGTAGGATTCATGGGATCGAAATTGTTTATAATATGGCTCATTTGGATAAGGAACTAGCTGGGTACTGGGCTAAATTGCCCATGATTAGGAGATTGATGCTGTCGCATCCTGAAGTGGAGTGGATTTGGTGGATGGATAGTGATGCTATGTTTACTGATATGGTTTTTGAGATCCCATTATCCAAGTATGATAAGCATAATTTGGTTATTCATGGGTATCCTGATTTGTTATTCGATCAAAAATCATGGATTGCTTTGAATACTGGGAGTTTCTTGTTTAGAAATTGTCAGTGGAGCTTGGATTTGCTTGATGCATGGGCTCCAATGGGTCCAAAGGGATCGATAAGGGAGGAGGCTGGCAAGATTTTGACTGCAAATTTGAAGGGGAGGCCAGCATTTGAGGCTGATGATCAGTCAGCTTTGATTTATTTGTTGCTTTCACAGAAGGATCGGTGGATGGATAAGGTGTATATTGAGAATCAATATTATTTGCATGGTTATTGGGCAGGGTTGGTGGATCGGTATGAGGAAATGATTGAGAAGTACCATCCAGGATTGGGCGATGAGAGATGGCCATTTGTGACTCATTTTGTTGGTTGCAAACCTTGTGGGAGCTATGGGGATTATCCTGTTGAGCGGTGCTTGAAAAGCATGGAAAGGGCTTTCAACTTCGCTGATAATCAGGTGCTTAAGTTATATGGTTTTGGGCATAGGGGACTATTGAGCCCCAAGATCAAGAGGATCAGGAATGAGACAGCGACTCCTCTGAACTATGTAGATCAGTTTGATATTCGCCATACAGCTCACAAAGACAGGTAACAGGAGAGGTGGTGAGTGAAATACGTTAGTTGTGTCATAATTTGTAGGTAATGTAATTCCTTTTTCAAAGGCAAATTTAAATTTGATCACAGTTACATTAAGTTTTTCCATGCTACGTTGTCTTGGCTCTGCTTCAGAGAACAAAAGGGTAGAATTCTTTTATTGACACAAACT
This sequence comes from Excoecaria agallocha, assembly GCA_037975025.1. NCBI lineage: Eukaryota > Viridiplantae > Streptophyta > Magnoliopsida > Malpighiales > Euphorbiaceae > Excoecaria > Excoecaria agallocha. The sequence goes on along the minus strand of CM075809.1, from coordinate 26,105,086 downwards.
CTGTATTCCTCCCATGTTTGAGTAATCAATGAAGGAAAGTTACAATCAACGGTGCAGCATAATTTGTTTCTTTTCATTCCTCTCCTTTTCTGGGCTGTGAGCTCTTCATTTTTGTTGCGCTTATTCTTTTGGCAAGGAATGATAAGAAATTTACACACCATCAATGGAAATTGCAGTAGTAGATACTTTGAAATTCTGAATTGTCATTAAAATTATAGCATTGAATTCAACAAGTCATTTGCGTTAGACATGTATGTGGCATCAACATCTTAAGGCCGTTATTTAATTGATGTTGTTCCAAGAATTTTTCACACAGCGTTTTGGACGGATGATTGTTTTTGGCACGCAGATATTATTATACCTGGCAAACTGCCGAGACAGCACAGAATGCCATCGATGCTTCTGTATACAAAAATCAAATTCGTTTGAGTGCTTGCATCTAAAATTGTAGGTCGGTCACTATTCACTACGTATAATTCATTTTGACCCCAAAAATTAAATGTGGGACCTCTATCATTCAATTCGCAAAATCTTAAGTATTATTCTCTTTTTGTTCACGTAGGCCTGTTTGGAATTAAATAATTAAAATTGTGAAATTAATTTATAAATAAATTTTAAATGAAATTTATTTATAAATAAATTTTTATATTTAAAATAAAATAACCAATGTGTAAAATTGAAAATAAAATTTTTAATTTTATACTTAAAATAAATAAATAAATTTATTTCTATTTTATTTTCTTAAATATCCTTCAAGAAATCAAGAATTTCAACGGTTTCTCACTGGTTCAATTCTAATTTTTCTATTTCATGATAATTTCACTTGTTATATATATATATATGCTTACTAGTATTAGTAATAGTTTTTTCAATTTTTTTCATTAAAAAAATTACCTCCATGATTTATTGGGCAATAAAGTCAATTTTTTTCTTCTAGTATCCTTGGACGATGACTTTGGTTGTTTAGCAGATAAAAAGGCAAGGCAACATCTAGAGTTGGTGAATCTTTATGAGTAATTGGTGATGGTATATTAAAATTAGGATTTTTTTATTTTATACAACAAAAAATTAATTTATAAAGTATAAAAGCAAAAGATAATACTGATCTGATAAAATTGATTGAAAAATTTAGAAAGAAGATAGCAGAAATAATTTAAAATACAGATCTGATTGAAAAATTGAGAAAAATGAAGAAATAATCGTTAAAAAGACAAATTTGATTAAAAATTTGAGAAAAAATGAAAAAAGAAACGTTAAAAATACAAAACGTGCATATATAATATAATAAAAGTATTATAGTTTTTCAAAACTTGACTTTTTAAAATAAAAAATTTATTTGTAAATTTCACATATTTTGATTGAAATTTGGTAAAGACATAATAAATTTCATGAAATTTAATTCATGGAATTCAATTTCTAATTTTTTTTTTTTTTTGCATTCCAAACATGAAAAATTGTATTACAAATGAAATTCCAAGCATAGCCTTAATCTTATAAGTTGCCTGGGATACGACTTCTTGGAATCAAGAATAAGTAAAATTTTGAGGTATGCTAAGAGTCTTTGATCAGTGCCATAGTTGGATGTGGCTTTAACATCCCCACAACCATAATTTGACCATGCCTTGCTTTTGAGTTGCTACATTTGCTACCAGAAGATCCAGTGCAATGAATGCTTCACAATATGGTAGTAGCTCCAAGATGCAACTTGATTTAACAAACATGTTAGCCTAGTCTACCTGGCAGCTGCATTAGGTTCCATTTTTCTCAGCCTGGGGTGCTCTTGCTACGCGTTTTAGGTTGACAATATCTCCGTCAATGTGCGACCAATTACTTCTTGGACGTTCATGCGTGCTTTACTAATCATGTCCTCGGTGTTGTCAATTACATAACTGGAAGTTAATCTCTACAAAAGAAGTAAATTAACAAAATAGTTGTGCAGCTTTTTTATGACCATAATTTGTATACACAACTAGCTGCCACACTGATTATTAGCGGTTAATGGTTAATAATAGATAAATAAGTTTGCCGGACTGATAATCACAGTTAAGTCGTACTATAAGTTTTTTATTTATGTTCTTTTTGTTTTTTATTTTTGGTATGATTCATATTCAAGATGCTTTGAAGACAAGTGAGCCAAAGTCAACTCATTGGTGTCAAGATGGAGATTGTAAATAGTTAACTAGTTTGCAAACAACACTCGGCTTCCTGTAGTCGGGTTATGCAGCCAGTGTTTGACGTACCTCACAGAAGACTAAGACGAAGACCAAGACGAAGACCAAAAGCTTTGAGAAAATATGAAATCACAAATCACTAAGCAAATATCACACTAAAATCAATAAAGGAATTAGTAATTCCAGTTCCAGATCGAAATGAAGGAAAAAATCCACACTGAGATGAGTTGAACACACCAGATATTATATATTCTCAATATCTCTATCTACAAAGGCTAAGATGATTGTTCCTTTTTCAGCTACATTCTCTATTCCTGATGAATTTAATGCAAATATTTGTGGTTCAATCTGATAGCACAATCTAAATCCTTATCATGACAAATTATATTTAACACATACCATGAAAGATATTGCTAACAAATAAAACTGGCATCGGGAAACTCTTCAACCACTACAACAACCCACATTAGGCACCAAAAATTGATCTAGCAACCGTAAAGCCTCTAGTGCTTTAACAAGCACCAGCAGTGCAGTAAGCAACTAAGAGGATCGCCATGGCATTCACCGCCATCAATTGGCCAGTTTAGTAGCTAGAGCTTTGTGACGAGTCAACAGTACTTCGTTCATTTGAGCAATTTGACTCAGCAGCTGCATAATTTTCTGCAAATAACCACTACTATAAATTCCACAAACAAGCCAAATAGGCAAAGAATATTATGAATGATGCATTACTTATCTACACGAACAAGCCAAATAGGAACAGAGTACGTGTACCTATGCTCATTAAAAGCTAAGCCTCCCCCCCTTTTTTCCTTTTTGAGAATGCATCTTTGGGAGGAGATGATGGAAGTTTTATGTGCACACACTAAAGACTACCACTAATAAATTCAAGCTGTACAAATGCTAACAAAAATTTAGGAATGATGTTCTCATTATTGGCACAATTTGCTCGCTACATTACACTAATTAACCCAATAACCATATTTTCTCATAGGCATTTCTACAAACACATTACACCAAATTAACAAAGACATCAAAGCAAACCCCTTTACAAAAACTAATAATAACCAAACCTCATCTTTCTCAGTGATAATTTGCATCAAATGTTCAACCCTCCTCCTCCTACGCCACCGTTTTACTCGCGCAAACAGCCACCATAACACCACCGCCACAGCCAAAGTAACATTCCCAAATGACCGAAATGACATTTTATTGCCATTACCAACATTACACCCAAAATAAGATCCAATGCTAGCGACTCTCGAGCGCAGGATCTGAATCGTGAAATCCCACCATCTAGGCAATGGGGAAACCACCAGCGGAGGCGGCGGCGATGGGTCGGAATCAGAATGCAGAAATGGCAATGTAGGCGAGAACGTCGCGGTCGGAGAAGAAGGTGGGGAATGGGTTTTGGGTTCTAGATTGAAATGAGAAGGAACCAAATTCTCGTGATTGCTTGGAGGGAAAACAGTGAAATCTTTGTCTACATCTTTTGTAAAAGATGAATCTTTGATAACAACCATAGACCATAGTTTTGAATAGGTTTTGTGGGTAGGCGAAGAATCGAGATTTAAGGGTTGGAGATTGTGCCAGTCCTTTAGGCCACCTAAATACAAATCATTATCTTCTTCCATTGTTGAAGACGGAGCTCAGAAAGACGGACATGAACTTTTCTTTCTTTCTTTCTTTCTTTACCTTAACAACAATGATCAAAGTGAGGGATAATTTGGGAATTGAGAGGAGATATGGGCAGATGTCTAATGGGGAAACATGAGTGGAAATTCAGTTTGAGAAGCTCTCATATTTGGCAGGAAATATCGTTTTTTCTGTTTTGGGAAGACGATGTCAGGACAAGCCATATATATATATATATATATATATATATATATATAGATAGCTATTTAATCTTTTTATATAAATATCATGTCTATTTAATTCAATAATTTTTTAAATTTAACTTATCATTTTTTTTAATAAATAAACATCACTTTTAAAATTCAAATAATCACACCTTTCAATTATCTAATAATAAATGATGAAAATATATTAATTTTTACGCTTTTTTATTATTTTCCAAATATTATTCTTTATATTTACTATATTTGAAAAACTTTTGGAGTAAAATCGCCAAGTTCAAATGTAAACTTTAGTCATGGGTTTATGTTTTTTAAACATACATAAATAGACTATTTAAAAGTGCCTACTTAGCTGAGATCTGAGATCTGAGGTAGGGGTGTTCAAATGTGAATTGGGTGAGTTATAATTAGTTTTCTCTCCAATTCACCTAAATTGTTATATGGATTGGATTCAACCCAAATCAGGTGGGTTATGTATTAAAATTTTTAGGGAGTTTTACAAAACTACCCAAAAAAACGGTGTTAAACTTAAATATACCACCTCCTTTTTTTCTCTTTCAAATATACATTTTTTTAAATTTTCATTTTCAAAAATACCACTTTTTTAATTTAACTTAAACTTCTCTCTTTTTACGCCTCTTTCTCCTTCTCCTCCTCCTTCTTCTTTTGTTTAACTTAAACTCTAAATGTTCTAGTTTCTATGATACATGTGTTCCATTGAGATACCTTCAACAGTCCAAATCAAAGGTTTTCTTCAATTGAAAAAATTTTAGGGTTTCTTCCTATGAATACATATGTAGCTGTACTTTGTTGGGGTAGCTGTTGATGCTGCTAAGAAAAGAACGAGAGTAATCGGGGACAACTGGGCGTCTAATTGGAATGAGGAGTTCACCTTCCCCTTGACCGTGCCAGAGCTAGCTCTGCTTCGGGTTGAAGTACGAGAGTATGACATATTTGAGAAGGATGATTTCGTCTAGTAGGCACAATCATACTCTCATACACCAATTTTGCAGTGTTAGCTTTTCTTACTTGGCCAATCTTGTTTGTCATAGTTCCAATGGTTTATCTAAGTGCAACATTGCAGGTATAACAAACAATAAACAATGGTGTTTCTTCAAATCACAATTTCAAGAAGTTTAATTTGTTAATTGATTTTGTATATGCAGAGATATTACTTTGCTTCTACGAAAAAGTTGATGCGAATCAATGGCACGAGTAACTCCTCCATTGCAAGCCATCTCACTGAATCAATCGCAGGAGCCATGACAATCGGATCTTTTAGGCAGGAAAATCGATTCTTCTTGGAGAATGTAACCTTATTGACAGAAATGCAAGTGCATACTTCCATAATTTTTCTAAAATGAGTGGTTGATTCAAAGTCTCGAATTACTATCTGCAGTTGTTCTCTCTTCCACCACACTTGCCATGACATTCCACGATAGTTGTTCTCTCGAATTTCTAAAGGATGTAAAATCATTCCATGATAGTTTGGTGAGTTTATCTTTTTTTTTTCTTTTCCTCAACTTTTGTTTCATATTTTCATGTTTTTAGATAGAAAATAATATTTATTAATTTGATGAAATGGAGGAAAGATGTAGGAAATATAATTACCTAATTCAAAACATAATATAAAAGACATAAAGGGAGGTAATTAACAAGACATGAACCGTTGCAAGTGGCAATAGCAACGGCGATGGTAGCAAGAAAACCCGTTTTAGCAGCACAATGAACTTCTGCCCAGAAGTGAGTTCTCCATCTTCAGTGTCTTTACCACCTCTGCTGGATCCAACAGCTACTACAATTGCCACGTCAACCACTCTCAACGACTATGAAAGCTGGTCCTACGATAGCCATGCTCAACCTGAGCACGTGTCTTGTTTCTCCAGCACTGCAGCCGCTGCATCCGCCGCTGCCATCCAGAATTTCAACTTCGATTTCACTCCTGTAAAAACACCCACTATTAGGTCCAATTTCTTATCTTCTTTTCCATTTTTAGTTGCAATTTGTTATCTTCTTTTCCATTCTTAGTTGTAATTGCACTAAAATGTTTTTTATCAATTTGTAACTTTCAGCAGCCTCCGTTGCATTTTCACAACTTGGGGAGACCTTCAAGTTATGGTATATTTCACTGACAATCACTCTTACTTTTTTCTCATCTACGTTTCATTCATTAAATTTAATGATAAATCAAGTTTTACAAAAGAATTAGAGGTAATGATTCATAAAAACTTACTCGAATTTCGTTGTTGGTCATCTTTTTCGTCACTCAAATAAAGCACAATAACCTCCTCTTCCACTTTGCACTTGTTGAATCTTCTGCGGCCTTTCCTTGTAGTACTAGGTTGAAAATTTTACAGTTTAAGACTTTATGTTGTAACTTAGAACATTAACTGGTATAACTTAATTATTATGCAGATTAGTTGGACTATATTCAAGGTAAACGAAAATAATAAGAATGAAATATGAAAAGAAAAATTAGTTACCAGTAAGCTGAAACATGTGACAGAAGCAAAAGAAGTGGCAACGGAAGCACCGTAACCCCACCATGCTTTGAACGCAAGTTAACCTCTTAATCATGCTCACGTTACAATATCTGCCCTTTTTTTGACAAACCCTTTTTTTCTTTTTTTTTTGAAACCCAGTAAAGTCTATTTATTTACTCATAATTTAGTTTTCTCCTATAATTTTGGAGCTTTTAATGTATTTAATTTTTAAAAAAATACTAGTTCTCTGATTAATTATATCTGTAATTGCAGAATAGATCAAAATAAAAAATTTTAATGATAATTAGATATTACTTTTTTTAATAAAAAATTAATTTTACACGATAAAATAATATTTTTCCATTAACTTTTATGTATCAATTTTAATCAAAATTTAAATTATATTTATCTAGCATTTTTAAATTTTTAATATATTTAATTTTTTTCAATTCAATTTTTTTAATTAATAGTTAAAAAAATCTATTATTAATATTTAATTTAGTATTTTCAAATGTATAATATAATTTTAATTTTTTTAAACTGGTATACCGGTGGTATACCTGGTATACCACTTGGTATACCTGGATTACTGGTGGTATACCTTCAATTCTGGATTTAGGTATACCGATGGTATACCTGGTATACCATCTGGTATACTGGTGGTATACCAAAATCCAGAATACCATTTTCAATTCTGGATTTTGGTATATCATCGGTATACCTGGTATACCAACAGTATACCGAAATTCAGAATACAATCTCAATTCTGAATTTTGGTATACCGATGGTATACCTGGTATACTGGTGGTATACCAAAATCAATAATAAAATTTAATTTTGATTATCATTCATAAAAAGTAAAAACAACAAATAAACATCCACTCTTTACCGTATCTTCCATTCTATCACATCATTTTGATTTAAACATGAGGTTGGGGACAAAACTATTCAAATGAAGAATAAAATAAAATAGAGTTTGCATTTTAAACAAAAACAAAAAAATTGATGTATTAAGTATGGTGAGAAAGCCAAGCCAATGACTGATCCAAGGTACATGCCACTGTAAACCAGTGCCAAAGATCTACTCCTCTCAGATACAGGAACCCATTTGGACAGAATGTTATTCATGGTAGGCATAGCAACACCCTAAAACAATATTACAAAAAAAAAAAGATATGAGAAACAATGCCTACATGAACAGACATTTTATTAGATAACATGAACAAAGAAATGCAAGTAGAATCATATGCATTACCCAATTCAGAGTGTAAACATGAGAAATTTTACCTGTTTTAGTGAATCATATGCATCACGACTCGAGGTTAATATTTAATTACTATTTCATGGTACATTTGCCTTTTTTTATTCTAGAAAAAAGCAATATAATTCCCAATCATTTTTCAGCTGTCTAAAACACCTAATAAAAATGTTGTGCTGATTTTGAATCATAAGTAGCCAAGTAGGTAGAAAAAAGATGAGTTTGTATATGTATTATTAATTAAATTTTCACTGATATCATCTGCTCCAACATCTAATCTCGCTTGTTCTTGGTAAAATCATGACTTCGACAATCACGCTTCTTCATTTGAATTATATGATAATTTATCATTAATATTCTCTTGTTGTTTAGAATTCAAGATGATAACGAAAACAGCCACCACATTCTATAATCCTTTATCAACTAACAGATGGTAACCAACCACATGAAAAATATGCATCATAAACATAAAATATCTTAAAAATCTTATCCTGCATTAGAAGCCAACCTCATATATCCATAATTTCTTGCAATATAACATATACATCGATGCTCTATTTGTCACTACCATCTGATTTTTTTGAAGACAAAATCATGGGACCAGAAACTAGATCACATCAAGGCTGACTGTAGAAAAGAACATACACAAAGGAAATCTGATAGCTTTATATAAATATACGAAGATCAACACATATTAGAATAATTTTAATGGTCAATGAAACACAAATTACATTAGGGGGGAAAAGTAAAATATTTATCATACAACTAGAGTTACAGCTTTTATTTATTTCCTACTAAACAAACTTCTTAATTTTCCTCTTTCCAATCGCTCAAGCAGCTTTTTAGCACCCGAGATATCCATCTCAGTTAGCTTTTTCAGGTAACTGATTGCTCCATAGGAAATCATCAGCTTTTTATATTTCTTACTTAGAGACAGAGTTGCTAGACAGGACATAGCATATACTTCTCTGCATTGTTTTGTGGACTTGGGTCGACCAATTGGACCAGGTTCGGCACGCTCTTGTCATTCTTCTTCACTTCTCTGCAATTATGTGAAAGGGTTATTAGGCTCGATATTGCTTGAGCTAAAACCTCTCCGACACTATTTGATTTAGCTTCCAGCAATTTGACAAGCAGAGGAATGTAGCCAACTTCGCCCACCAATTTTTTCATCACAGTTGTAGTGCAAACGCGATAAATTGCAGTAAAGTATTTGAAAGAATTGAAAGCAAAGAATAATTAATAATAAAAGAAAAAAGAATCGGTAACAAAGTATTTATAAGAATTTTCGTTCATGATTTCAACTCCAGCAACCTCAATCATTATGTTTTATATTAAAATACCCTAAAAGGATAATTTCATCCTACGAATACTAACCATAAAAAGAGAAACCATGTAAGAATATATATATATATATATATATATATATATATATATATATATATATATATATATATATATATATATATATATATATATATATATATATATATATATATATATAAAGGAAAAACAAAACTCGATTAACTGGGTTTCTAATTTTTACAAAGTTTAATAGAAATCCCCTGTATTCCATATTAACCCAAAAAGATGCAAAATTAGAAATCAACAAAACCCCATCACCAGAAAAATCAAAGAATATAAAATACAAATCCAGAAATGGTATTTTTTCAATCAAACAAATGCATCAAAATAACTCTCAAATCCTCAAGAAATTAATAATCAACATAGGGATTCCTTGATTCCAACACATACACCATTAAATCCCTCACAATAACGCAAAATGTAAGTCGCAAAACACAACTTAGATCAAAATAATCAATCCGAAAACGAAAACACAAGAAAAGAAGAACTCACTAGTAAGAAATCACGACGAGAGATGGCGATTCAACCGAAATGATACCTATTAGTGCTGAAGGAGAGTGAGAGTAAGAATGAATCGAGAAAGAAAAGATGAGAAGGTTGGTAGGAGAGTGTGAGTGTGAGTGAGAGTGAGAGTGAGAAGCATTGATTCAAGAGGAACGATTTAGAAGAAGGAATAAAGGGTCCCAATAGGTATTTAGGGTTAAAACAAAAAACGGTATTTTTAAAAACAAAAAATTAAAAAAATGGTAATTTTAAACATTTTTAAGGGATGGTTGTATTTTTAAAGATTAGGGTTAAAAAATTGGTAAACTATGTAATTTCCTCAAATTTTTATGTTGGATTGGTTGGTTTATGTAGATTATATGGGTTATATTAATTTTTTTATATTATATTATAAACATATAAATTATTTATATTTATATATTTTTAAATATAATGAATTAATTTTATTTTTATAAATATTTTTTAAAATACCTCAAATTTATACAACTATAGTGCCACAAAATTTAAAATTACATATAAATTTCATAAAAAAAATTAATGATGATCAATAGCTATAATTTGCAAAGATAACATATGTAATATCATAATATTATTTTATGACAATTGGGTTCACAACTTAAGATAAAAATTTTATGATAAATTTTTCATAAAATAAAATTAAAATTCATTAAAATATGTAATATCATAATATTATTTTATGACAATTGAGTCCCAAAAGTATATTTCACTTCCTAATTGAAAAAAATTATAGAAATTTTTTACGAAATTATTATTTCAAAGAGAAAGGTTGAAATTCAACCTGTTAGTTTTATCAACTTAGCATTTCATTAATTTTGAAATTTACTCTTACCGTCTCACTAATTTATCACTTTTTAGAAATAAATGTTATTTTAAAAAATTATCATTTTGACCTTTTATCATATTATTTTCAACATTATCTTCATGTAATATCAATAAAATATATAATACATTAATTAATTTTTTTTTTATTTTTACACGCTTTACTGTAATAATTTAAATTGAAGATGTATTTTACATTATTAAATCTATTGATCATTGAACTGACTAGAATTAATTTAATCTTTGATAATTAGATATATGACCACCTAAACTTTACAATTCGACACTGGATTTATTCTTTCGGATCCTTATCACTGCAAGTGAAAAAAAAAAAAAGAAAATTGAATTATTTTTATGGTGAAAAAAATAAAACTAAATAAAAAAACCAAAAAATTTATTATTAGAACAGTTAAAAAAATCGAATCCAAATCGGTAATAAGCCAATTTATAATAATCCGCTTCACAAAATCAAATCAATCTATAAGAAGCCAATTTAAAGGATCAAATCCTAATAATTCGGTTGAACCTAAATATAAATTTTAATTTTTAGAATTATAATTAAACGAATTTAAACTTAAAATTAAGTGTCTCATTGGCTTATTAACTACATATAAATTTCACATATTTATATCTTGATCTAATTTTAAAAAATAAATAATTAATAAATTAATATTTATATAATTTCATTTGAATGTATTAATATTAATTTTGAATTTTTTTTGTCACTTTATATTCAAATTTCCAAAATTTAAAGAACTTATATGTTAATTCGGTGAAAGGATTAAAATTTTGTCAGCGATCAATGGTATATGCTGCCAAAATTACTAACTAATAATTACCTTTCTTAAGCTAATAAGTTGACTTATTTTAACAAAATAGTATGAAAGCATCATTAAAAATATTTTTGAAGAAATTTTATAGATTTTGAACAAAATTTAAATAAAATAATAAAAATTGAGAATAGATGAGTAAAAAAAAAAGTGTAAGTGAAAGTGTATTTGAAGAAAAATGTAATGTGGGTTAATTGGTTGGGTTATATAATAACCCATAATCCACATGTATATTTTTAAAATATTAAAATGAATTATATGGTTTACAATAACCCATTATAATTATAAAAAAAATGGGTTAGGTGGGTTGGATTGAATGGGTTACCCCAATTTTGAACACCCCTAATATGAGGTGTTCTCTTTGGTTTGCAGGGAGCTTGGTTGAAAGGGTGGCGTAGGATTCTCCTTCAAGTGGATTATAAGAGTGTGGTGTCGGCCTTGTCTCTAAATTTAGAAGTTCTTCCGTCTCATAGTCCTCTCATTATTCGCATCAAAGAACTGCTTAATCGAGAATGGCAAGTTAGGTGTTGTCATATTTATAGGGAGGCCAATGCTGCTGCGAACTTTCTTGTGAACTGGGCCTTCAATCAAGATGATAACTCCATGTGGTCCTGCGGAGTTAGGTTCTTTATTAGCTGGTGATGCCATGGGAATTTCATTCCCCAGGCTGATTACATTATGATTTATTTTGTTGTTAGTTTCTTCTTCTTCATGTAAAAAAAACAACACCAGTTAGTTCCATCACATCCTATAAATCGGTTTATTTCTTTATTATATTTTTCCAATTGCAAAAGATTTCAATGATTTGAATCCAACATTTTTAACCTGAAACCTCAAATCATATCTTATTAAGAACAAAAAGAAAAAATCTAATTGGCCTATAAAAACTCTATCATTTTTTTAACAGAAGAATCTGTTATAACTAAAAATTAAAAAAATAATAATAATAAAAAAAATGAAGAATAACAAAAAAAAAATGTCCATCGAGCAGAACGCATTCTGCTTCAGTTCATAGAATTTACTAGCGTTGATGCCCACAAATTTATCCCAAAAACAATGCAACATCAGCTCTTCATCAGCAACTTTCAATATCTCTATATCTTGCTTACTGCTGCAGATGGTCATCTTCTTTAATTCCATCTTAAATCACCTGCCTTGGAAACTCTGTATCTGAGAGAACAATTCAGAATCATCACTGACCGAAATCGAAGAATCTCCTGATTCAATCTTCATTCTACTTGGATTTTCCAATGCAATCATATTTGTACTCTTATCTTCAGGAATTTCAGGCTGAGAGGATGCCTCCTGAAGCTGCAACGCATACTCCAAGTTCCACAATACATCTCCCATTCCAGGCCTGTCAACTCCATACTCAGCCAAGCATTTCTCTGCAGCTTCCGAGTACTTTTTCAAGGATCCTGGACTGATAGCTCCTGCTATTTGGGGATCAACTATCTTCTCAATCAATCCCTTTCTGTGCCACTGCATTGCCCACTCTGCCAAACTCACTTGTTCTCTCGGTAATTTCGGATTTATAACAGGCCTCGCACATAAAACCTCGAAAAGAACTACCCCGAATGAGTAAACATCAGATTTCTCGGTAAGCTGTTGCTTCCTGAAGTACTCAGGATCAAGATATCCGAAACTACCCTTCACTGCTGTGCTTACATGTCCCTGATCGATTGCTGCAGCTTTAGAAAGCCCGAAATCTGATACTTTGGCTACAAAATTCTCATCAAGAAGAATGTTTGTTGTTTTCACATCGCGGTGGATAATGCCTTGAGCTGCACCAGTGTGAAGATAATGCAATCCGCGAGCTGCACCTATACAAATCTCGAGCCTTTGTTTCCATGTCAAAGGAGGTTTGGTCGAGCCATAGAGGTGGTCGCGAAGAGGGCCATTAGCCATGTACTCATAGACTAGAATCATTTCCGATTGTTCATCAGAGAAGCCAATAAGAGAAACGAGGTGGCGATGCCTCAGCTTGGAAAGCATTTGTATTTCTGTCTGGAATTCATTTATGCCTTGCTGGGAGCTCGGATTTCCTCGTTTCACAGCAATCTTAGTTCCATCTTCCAAATCTGCAATGTACACTTTTCCGAACCCACCAACGCCAATCACTGCCTTCTCATCGAAATTTTTAGTTGCATTCTGTAACTCGCTGAAAGTGAAGTACCGGCCAAGACCTTGATTAGAGAAATAACCAGAGTAGACGCTCTTGCTTTTCCTTGAACCAAAGATGCTTGATCTCCGCGAACTGCTCTTGCTGTTATTCTTGCTACTCTTGCTGGATAAGAATGTGGAGTTGTGTAACGAATGGAGAGGAAGAAGCCATGATGAGAAACTGTTTCGTTTCTGCCAATCTTGAGGCCTCTGCTGCCATTTCAGAAACACTACTGCCAGAAGCAGTAAGGCTCCCAGCGCGAGTGCTAGACCAACACCCGCAACAATTTTCATTATGCTTACTCGAGTCCATGACCCATCAACATCAAAAAAGCCATCCAAGCTCCCTGCTGAGTTGCTCATCTTTATAACCTCTACCCCATTAATAATTGCATTAGGCTGCCCTGACTGTACGCGAGAGGCAGGACCAACCTGAACTGCGACAGAACCATTATTGATGGATGAGGCATTGAGCACAAAATCTGCGAAATAAGCTGTTGATAAGGCATTGTTAGTGGATGAAAGATCGAGGCCAGAGATGCCCATAAGTCCATTTATATATACATTGAAGTACAAGTCATTGAGGGACTTGCTTACAATGTCACAGAAATGCATTCTGATAAGATAAGAAAATCCAGGATCAACATTCATCTTCCAAGTTAGATTGAAATTCTGCTGCATTGTTTGAGAATCTGCCAGCTGGTCAGCGGAGGCATACACCAAAGGCGGAGCAATAAATCGATCTGCCCCATCTTGAGGGTATTTGATCTTATTTGCAGGAACAGATACATTTTGAGCTCCTTCTGGAAATGAATTATATGGCGTATCAGGAAACCATGTTCTTGACAATGTATCATTCTTAGGAGTTATGATCGGACCGCCAATGTTCAAGCGATAAGAAATCTCATAAGCATGTTTAAACAAGCCATTGAAAGTTCCTCCTTGAGGAACTGTGGATGCAGAATCGGAAATAAGTTGATCAGGTACAGACACAAACTCAATTGCATTGATGAATGCATAAGATTTCTTGATAGGCTTGAACAGAAGGGAAAATCTTTCACTGGAGATATTGAAAATATATTCCTTAAAGACCACAGAGGAATTATCTTTCACAGAGAATTCATGTAAAAGAACATAATCACCAGCCGTTACGCTGAAAACGGCAGAGGTTAGATTATATTTGACATGAGGAAGAGGGTAGAAATAAAGGCGAATCCAATGCCACCCAAAGCGAGAGACATGAAGAGTATATGTGGAATCAGAAGTTAAAATCCTGACGCTGCGATATAGGGGGAGGGCTGAAGGAGAAGAAGAAGAATTAGAAGTGGCATTGGCAGGAACAGAATCAACAGAAACTTGTACTTCTTCACTGGTTTCAAGATAACTCCGCGTGGAGGAATCAGATTTGAAGGTTCTTCGATCATCAAGCAATGTATCCTGTGATGATCCGCAATCAATCCGATAGTTATCAGGAGGAACGTATGTAGAAGAAGAAGAGTTTTGGGCAATGACAAAGGTAAATTTGGCAAGAAACAGGAGGAGAAAGACGAAGAAAATATGCAAAAAGGGACGACATAGTTCCTTTCCTCCTCCCATTATCTTGATAGAAATAATCAAAAAATATCAATGGACTGCAGTGGTGGTGGTGGAGAAGCAGACATTGGTAGTTTTGCCAAAAGGAAGAGAAACTGAACGCTGGATTCGGACTAAATGCAGGTAATAAAATGGGGGAGAAGAAGAGGAGGAAGAAGAAGAAGAGAGTTGAGAGCAAGTAAGGAAAAGACGTGCGAAGTTGTATATTAGAAATTAAAGTTTCTTTCATTTTTTTTTTTCTGTGTGTTTCGTATGTTTATTTTTTGTTATTAATGGATGAGAAGAGACTTGGTAAAAGAATTGAGCTTAAGCAATTGCGAGCTATGCGTTGGACCTTGAAACCCACTTTGCTTCTCTGTCTTATTTCTAACTAACAACTAACCAGTTCAGAATCAACGTTTTTACCTTAATTAATTGGCTTTAATATTTAGACAACTATTGAAGACGCTGCCGGATGTTTATTAATATTTTACTATACAATTTCTTAGATTAACCGCTTGCTATTAATAATATAATATATGTTATTTTTAGGCACAGAGGATTTGAGATAGATAGCTTGTATTTTTAACTGAAATTGGGAGAATACAAGGGTTTATTCCTTTCTTGATAAATCTATGCTGTTGACAAACATCTTACATATGAAACGCAGTGAATTCTAACAGTTTATTAAAATTTAGAAGAATGAACAGAAAATCTCTTGTTTTTTTCAAAAAAACAAAATGATGCAATCAATAAATGCACAGAAGTTGTGCCAATATCTATCGTAAAAGTGCCAAGCCATTAACAAATCAGAAGCACATTGACTGGCCTATAATACCAAAAAGGGCACAAATCTAAAAGCATAGAGGACAATTTTTATGCTTCAACCATTAGATAAGGCTGCTTCCGTGTCATGCCATTTGACATAAAATAACTTCCAAGTCAACATGAAGCGTGGATAAAAACCAAAACAATTTTGTATTCAGGAATTTACATCCGATTTAGGCAAGACTTACTCGTGATGCTAAAATTAAACGTAAAGACACTGGTAATCGGTAAAAATTTGGATTTTCTATATTTTGGGGAATGCTAGTATATAAACTCATTTTGTTACATGAAAGAATAGGATCCACAACCATGTGGATCAAAGAATATTGACCATTTTATAGAGCGTCCATATACAAATACAACTCGTATCATAGCACAAGGCAGCCATTTATGCTGCTCTAAGATATAGCAATCCTCGGGTTATCCTCTGTAAAAGAAATAAAAAACAAGTGTTAGAAAAATATCAAAGAGCATTCCTAGGTCGGTTAATGACGACCAAGCAAGACAAGGGCAATCTCCCCAAGCATATCATGGAATCCAGCACCCAGTCATCACCAAGCATACCATTGCCTTATTTGCTTTATCATTAAGTTTTTCTAGGAATGGGTAGAATAGGGTATACATGAAAGGGCAAGCATCAAATAAATAGCATTATTTAATGCTATGCGGTGATATTGATGAGCAAGTGAACTTTGCAAAATAATATCTTTAAGCATCAAGAGGTCTGCACACAGTGTACCTCTTCTGTGTCCCTGATCCGCAGGAGTTCCAATCTTTCATTAGGCCTCCTGTCAGATAAAGTAGCAAGCTGCAGCAAGCATAAACCAAATCAATAAGTGCATCCAAATCATGTTTAATTACCACATTTTTCTCATGAATAATAATATAAATACCCAGAAACTGAAGCGCTCAGGGTCTAACGGTGTGGGCATCATAGCTTCTATATTTAATAATTTCTCAAGTCTTCTTCGATCTGTATAACAATTCTGTCGTCATTAAAAGTAGCAAATTGCAAAAATATATAACATGAAAATAGAAAAGGACAATTTTTTAATGATGACAGGCAAACTATAACAGCACAAATGATTTCATGCTGCCATTGCAGAAATTGACCAATGTCTAGCACCTAAGGTTCAGTAAGTAATATTTAGAGAGAAAAAAAAATCATTAGCTTCTCCTTGCACTATGTTTGGATGGCTGTATTGCATGTTTTCATAATGTATTTTATGGTGTTGTATGATTTTATAATGTCATGTATGATACAATGTTTGGGATAACTATATGGTTTAATAATATATTTGAATGTATTGTATTCTACAATAAAGGAACAATTACCAAATTACTTTTCTTTATAAATATCAATTTATCAAAATAATAAATTCATTAATAATTTAAAACGCATTCTTATTTTCCTATATGAGTCATTAATTATGCTTTATAAATTTATTTTCTTAATTAAATACTTCATAATTAGGTTTTTTTTAACATTATATAAATATACAAGGGATTATTGAAATTTTAGAAAATGGATGAGGGTATTTTTGGGAAAAAAAATTGAAAACCATCGAACCACACCAATTTGGCGTGTTTCTGTCAGCCTGATTTTCTTCACAATTGCATTACAACCACTTGCACCTCAAAATCATGGAATTCAAGTAACAATGGATCCAAACATGGTAAGTGCTGATTTACAACAATATGACACCATCCACTCACCATCCAAAACCAACATTCAAACAGAATGTTAGTTGTTCCTTTTATTTCATTGGATCAATCAGAGAGGCCAGAACATAAAAGAAACTAATTCCATTATGGCGGCTCCATCAAAGCCATTTAAGGGATAAACATGGAACGATGCAAGAGCTTACCTAGTCTTGCTGCAGCCTTTGCCCTCCTTAACCACGACTGAGCATATTCAGCTGCATTATTTGTAATATCTTGTAACTGAAAACATACAAAAATCAGTACCGGAAGAGGTAAATGATGAAAAGTAGATATAGCACAGGCACACCTCTGCACTCCTTGGAGGATTATCTTGTACCCACTCGACCTCTGCAACACGATATCTACATGAAAAAAAAAAGACTTAAAAACCTAAGTTATGAATTGCATAGGTTGATATGCATATCAGCTGGTATAGCAGAAAGTGGATGGTATACAAAAAAAAAAAAAAAAACACTTACCCATCTTGGTCCCAAGTTTGAAGGATGTGAAATCTACGACGACTTTCAACCTGCAAGAGACTAACTTTCGCTTAAGAACAAAACGTAATAGCTAACACGCAGTAAGATCACTTAGGATGCTTGGAGACTCCTTTGGTCACTACTCACTGAAATAATAAACGTGTCTTATGCACAATGGTCTGTAAACTATGAAACCCTGTCACTTTTATAAGACCGGAAATATATTTCAATCTCAAAGCTGCATAAAACATTTATAGTTCAAAAACAGTCATCTCTGCTTGAAGTGAAGAGAATAAAGCACAATATACAATTATTTCTGCAAGGAGAAGGATAGGAATAATTTTACCTCAAGATAGAATCTTCCATCTGGGAGTGGCTCACACCTTCAGGAACACCATATTGATTCAGCAAATCAAGTTAAAGAAAAGATTAATATGTGCATGCAATATTTTGGGGGTGGGATGAGATAGTGCAACCACTGGATAGTAATTTATGAACCAAAAACCTACTCTGTAATCTCCACTTCACAGGCAAAATCAACGACTGATCCTGTACTGGAATCAAGGATGACCTACATATGTAGAAAAAGAACAGAGCAATGGTGAGTTATTTGGCCGTGAGATGGTGTTTAAAGTGTAAACAGTCTACCATTCCCATTCGATGATTTCCTTCCATGATCCTCCTCACCTGTCATTAAAAGGAAAAGAAAAAAGGGAACTAGAAGATTACCAATGAGAGCAAGAAGTAAAGAGGAAAGTACTTCTAGAAAGAAATATGGAAAGACATAAAAGCAGCATGACATATCCATACACAGTCTACCCCTAATTATTTTGGTGTTAGACAGAAATTTCAATTATTATCCTTGGACTTGATATTCAAACAACTTTTGTCATCTTATGTTCACATCCTCTACATCTACTAAGTGTCCAAAGGCAATTATTACAGAGTTCATGAAAAACTGATCATTTGTGCAACAATTTTGAGGTGCAAGCAAAATATGCCTTTAAGTATGCTAGAGACAGACATACACACACACCTTTATTTAATAGGAAATTCTAAGATCCAGACACAAAATCCATTCAATCCAAGCTCCAAGATGGGGGAAAAAAGATCTTAAAAAGAATCAATCTCTATCACATGCAAACAAACAAACACCTGTTAATATCCAAGGTAAAAAAGCATCAAGCTTTTAGTATCAGCATGATTTAGATGCATAAATATTTCCAAAACTTTCCTTTAATTCAAACTCATAAGGATGGTAACTGAAACCAGCTCCACGGACAAATTAGAGAAGCAACACATTGCAAATGTAATCTTCTCACTGATAACCACTAGGTGCATAACTATGTGCAAAATATAACACACTAAGTCTCATAACTTAAGAGGCCATATGCTGAGAGAAAAGCAATGCCAATGGCCAAGTCATAGGTTGGTATAAGAGCAGACAATAGAATCTTCACAGCCAATCTTAATCCCATCATCATATTTAAAAAAAAAGGAAACCTGATAATTTGGATTCTCAATGGATAAACTCACCATTAATCTGTACCGGGGTTCAAATATGTGGAGTGGAAACTTTTGACATGGGATGACAACATCCATGACGAAAAGAGGGATTCGATCAGCACCAGGGTTCGTCAAAATTGTATGTTCAGACTTCCTCTTCGCATGCTCCTCCGGGAAGTTCTTTTGTATAATGTTGTTTAGTGTCACACTGATAAATATCCAAGCAATTGTCATTCACTATTGAAGATATTTGACCATATAAAGCAAATGTATTTGATTACTGAAGATTTTTCAATTCCCAATTTTTCATTTCTCATAAAAATCAACTCTCAATAAAAATGTGTTCACCTCCTGGATATGTAATGATAATGAGGCCAAAACATGAAACTAAGCCAAG
The DNA here is from genome assembly GCA_037975025.1 of Excoecaria agallocha. Classification (NCBI taxonomy): domain Eukaryota; kingdom Viridiplantae; phylum Streptophyta; class Magnoliopsida; order Malpighiales; family Euphorbiaceae; genus Excoecaria; species Excoecaria agallocha. The sequence continues at coordinate 26,085,130 of CM075809.1, read as the reverse complement.
ATGTTGCTTAATTCCAAAATAAACAAATACTGAGAGCATTTAGACATTTTCTAGTGAAACAAAATCTATAAGGATTCGAAATTTCGGAAAATGCATGCAATGACATATGATGGAAATAGTTATCTCTAGGGAGAAAAAAAAAAACATGCAAGCGTGTAGAAATAAAAATTGCTTCTAGCATAACAAACATCAAGCACAAAAACATGAATTACACCAAATAATAAGCTCACCTGATTGCACATGTTCTAGGACTGATAAAAAGAACTGTTCGACACAATGGACATTTATTACCTGAAATTTAATATAGGGTCAGGAAAACCTCATAAATATAATAATACTGCAGAAAGAGGATCAAAAAGCTAATACTTACCACGATCCATTGATTGAAAAAGGCATGAGCGGCAAAAAGAATGTCCACACGGAGTTGTAACAGGTTCATATAGTAACTTCAAGCAAAGAGTGCAATCGAATTCATCCGTACATTCTGCTTTAGCAAGTGTTCTCCTTGATGTATTGGCCACTATTCTCTCCAAATTCTGAAGAGACGCCTGAAGAGTTTTGCTACAAATTACAAATAATTAGCAGAAGGGGATAGAGAATGTATTATAGAAAAAATGCAACGCATGTGATAATAATTACACCATTTGGAGTCTTAAAGAAATTATATAGTTCTAACTCTTTATCATTAATTTGAAAGGAAAGAGAACAGGAATAAGACTGAATAGCATATTACCTAAAAGGGTGCACCTGAAGGCCTGAAAGAATAACATCTCGAGCCAACTCATACTTTTCCAACTGTTGGCACACAATGTCAATGGAATGTTAATTAAGGACACGTGAAAGGGCAAGGAAGAGATGAATCCTAGGTACAAAATTTACACTCTGAATATGCATATTAATACAGGGTACAAACGCAAACTGATCTTACCAGAATGAGTGCATTAGTCTTTAAGATGTATGGATTGACTGTATTGTTTTTCGGCTCAATTACTTTCTCAGCATCCTTCAATGCAAGCTGAAATAATTATTCAAATCTCATTTCAATTCCTCGTGAATTGTTTAGAGAATAATAATGAATTTTCTGAAGAAAAATGAGAAATGCAACCTACTTCAGCATGTATAGTAGGATCCAATCCATTGAGTGGTTTGCATTCAGAAGCAGAAGCAGGTCTCTGTTTCAGGAATTGGCTAATCCTATTTAAGAAGAATTGCAATTGCACTAAAACCATTACAGTTATCAAAAATAAAATTTAAATTCTTCCATGAGATGGATGAATGGGCATCATATTGTAACACAGAAAAGGATAAGCCAATCAACTAAAGGATTAAATATATATAAACAAATAGAAGCACAAGAGTATCCCGTCAATGTTAACCTGATATAAGCAGCACTTCTGTTGCCAAGAATGATAGGATCCCCGGGTTTGATGTTGTTGGCTCTTGAGTAACAATTGATGGCCTAAAAAAGAAATTCAATTGATTCTCCTAGGTTAAAGAAAAAGAAAAGACAGTTTTTGTAAAACAATTACTAACGACTTAAAAATTTACCCTCAAGTAGAGCTTACTAAATTCAAAAGCATTGAAAACTAAGCGATAGTTTAGCATAATTACTCCGTGCTGGATATCATTGTTTCATTCCTCATATATCTAACAAATTACAACATAACCAAACTTGTCCTAGAATGGCCAACTTTTCCCATTGGCATTTTCATTCTTCCTTTTTTTATTTTATGCTCCAATTTGTAGAAGCAATTAATTGATAAAAAGGTATATTTCAAGCAAACAGGCCAAAAAATGTGAGCAACACTCAAAATAAACATTTTTAGAAACAAATTTTTTTTACCTCCTCAAAACGACTCTCTCGAAATGCCTGATTGCCATTCTGCACAAGATCGAAAACATGTCTAAACCGATCCCACTTCAATGATCCTTCACCTTCATTAGCCTGTAATTAATTCAAATTCTCTACTAGTAAGGCAAATGTAATCCATTTTCTTCTCCATAAGACAAGAAAAATTACACAGCTGAAGAATTAGTTCCTATAGGGTGCAAGAAAAATGACAAAGCCTGCGATCACTCAAATGATTGTGAATCTAGCAAAAACCAGAAAGTTAACTCTACTCAAGAAAATATCCTCTTGGCCAAGCATACAACAAACAATAGATCTGCCTCCCAATCTCACTAAATCCTTTGCAGCGACAGAAGCAGTTTTGTGGATAACAAAATTTAGGCAAGATAAATAAATAAATATTTTATATAAATACATCAACTTCAGATATATCTTTGTTGAAATGCGGAAGCTAAGAGTTTCCAAATAAAAAAAAAAAATTGAAACATATGTTTTTTCAAAATGAACCTCGGATTTCTCCGCAAAACTAAGCTAGTAGCAAGCACATAGACAAACTAAAAGAAACAAACTGGGTTGTTCTCGTATCACAGGTTACTCTAAGCTACCAAGCATTTTAAGAAAGAAACAAGAAAAACAAACAAATTTAAACACCACACCAATGGTTGGTTTGCGAGAAAATGCAGGATCCTTTTTCTTTTATTAAGTACGCATTTCCACTTCAATTTTGAAGTTTCTAAAACACAAGCTGTGCAGTAGAGTAAGGGATTCTCGTTTCCTCAGCTCTCACGGAAGAAAACTCCAATTATGTCTACTCCTATTTTCTCACCTTTCACTCGTTTTCTCATCAACCAAAAATTAAAAACTAAAAAAACAAAAAGGATAAAAAAGAATCATGAATGAAGCTAACTAAACATTGATTGAACTGGCAATAAGGCCACATTATATCATGAAAGAGAAGGCTTTAAAGACTGAAAAAGAAATCTCACCCAAACACAGTCCTGCACATCGTCGAGACCTTCAAGAAAGAATCCGGACGACGACGTTTCGGCAGTAGACATTGAATAGCGAAATCCTCGAAGCAGAGAGAGAAGGAGGAGAAATTCAGGAATGGAAAGCGAAAATGGAAGAGCAAAGAGAAAATGATAAAGAGGAGAGAGCTAAGAAGAAGAGCATCGTGTTCTCTTCTGTATCCTTTCGTTTTACACACGGACCAAATTCCTCTACGTGTTATCTCTCACGAAGTGAAATCTTTTTCTTTTTCTTTTATTTTTCCGGAACGGCGAAAAAAAAAAAAAGAAAAAAAGAAAAAGTTCCCGGCAGCAGCTTCTCTCGGTTACCTTTTCAGGTGCATTTCATTTGGGGACTTTGCTATAAGGAAAAAAATATATATTATATATATCTATCGGAATTGTTGGTATTTTATCTGTGACAGTTTATAAATGTGAATGTGAGGTTCGCTCTTCATTTTCTTTTTTATTATTTTTACTTTGACCACAATATTTTACATTTGTTTTCTCCACATTGCAAAATTACCCTCAATTCTTTTTAACCATTCAAATTTAATATGTAAATAATTTCCTTTTATCTTATGAATTTATATTATCAATTGTATAAAAACAAAGAAGATTAAATAAGAAATTCTTTTCCTTTTAAAATGAATTTCTTATTTTAAAATAAGAAAGGAGGAGAAGAAGAAAGCCGTCTCTGTTGGTTGAAATGGACAACCGTCAAGGCCGAGAGATGCCACGTCAGCAGGAGACAATTATTAATGTGCTGTAAAATAAAACCATATTATTTTTAAATTCCAGATATAAAACAAGTCAAACATTAAAATAAAATAATCCTTTGGGTAGGAAAGAGGGACACCGGCAAATTTTGGGAGTAAGTGTGGATTATATCGGTGGAAGTTGACAATTATGAAAGCCACGTTTATTTGACGACATCCACAAATTTATTAGGGATCATTTAATTTAAAAATATTACTATATCATATGGTATTAAAGATACAAATTAAGTAGTAAAATTTTCCTTTCCCTAAAAATATCTAATAATAACATAAATATACCATATTAGCATTTAATAATGGTCAAGTTAATTAAAAACATAGCATTAATCCTATTTTTGGTGCGTAGTGGCCATAGAGATGGGAATGCAACTATCATTAAACAGCAACAATAGTCTTTGTAATTTTTGCGCCTTTTGTCATTATTGCCATTTTAATGGTAAATTTAGATTAAAAAAATAGCAATTTTAAATAAATTATGGAGACAAAATAATACATTCTCCATATAAAAAAAAAAGGGCAGCATTAATTGATTCTAATGGTTGTGAACTTTGAACTTGCCAAGTGTGTAGTAGTGCATACCCCCATAACATGCAGATCAATAAATGCATTGGCCAGCAAATACGGTTTAGCCCCCACCAAAAAAAAAAAAATCAGCTCAATACAATTAAATTGTCCCATTTTCATCCATTTACTTAATTTCTGTTAATCTCATATGCTCATTTTTTTAACGTATAAGCCCTGGATAAATTTGATTTTGCTCTATTTAAACTATTAGGGTTTATATCTTAATCAACTTTGAAAGAATTCATAGAATATATTGCAGAAGGTTGGGATTGATTACGATTTTTTAATAATATAAATTTATTAATGACTGGACCACCAAAAAGAGAGATTTTAAAGATTTAGAGCGTGAATTTTCCGCAATTGGCTATGAGCCAACGAAATGATTAAATGGCTGAAGTGACAGCGTGCCCACTTTCTCCCTCTTATCCAAATAATAATAATAATAATGGATAATATATAAATCTCCTCGAAACTATTATCAATCAACAAATTTTATTTTTAAAATTAATTATATATTAAATTATCTAGCTAAATTTATTTAAAATATCAAATTAACTATTTAAATTTATTTAAATATAATTATCTCCTATACTATTTAAAAATATTAAATTATTTTCTTAAATTTGTTAAAAAATAATAAATTATTCCTTATTACTGTTAAATATTAATAGTTTAGGAAGAAATTTATATATTAACCCTAATAAAAATTAATTATTACTTACCTAATTTCATGATCATCTTCATCTCCATCATCAGATGTTCTTATAAATTGGGAAATTTGTTTGATATAGTTGAATTGTGGAATCTAAACGGCTTATTTGATATAATAATAATAATAATAATATTGGGATTAGGTAGGAGAATCTAAGTTAGTTTGTTAAAATAATTTTGCTATAGTTTCACAGAATGGTCAAAAGGACACCCAGCCATCCTCTTTGATACAACTAGAGACGCATTTATTAGCCATATAATTTTGTATTTTTTTTTGTTGAAATTAATCAGATTTTGGAATAAAATACCTGGGACTACAATTACTATTCACAAGAAAATTTATCCGCCTAGGCACGGACGGATTTATAAAACAAATTAGCAAATAGCAAATATCTCGTTTGATAAAAAAATTATAGATAAGTGGTTACTAATTATACGTGCTAATTCAATATTAAATTGATAGATAAAAACTCATGACTGAAATTGAACAAAATTTTGATTTATTTTAAGCTTCCTCTAATATAAACTGAGTGGAAATCATATTTAGGAAAACAAGAATATATCTTGCAAATAATTTTAAAAAAATGTAAATGAATTACGGTCTATTAAAAACATTAACTAATACAATAATTCTTATTTTATTAAACTATTTGGATAAAATGGATTAAATTTCAGAGAAAAATTGGGGAATTGGCACTTGTGTCTGGAATATTCATACAATTCGGCTCAAGAAACATGAATTTAGAAGCTAAAAAAAAGTGCCAATTGCCAGAGCAAGGAACAGAAAGTAGTAAACTTTTTTGTTCAAGGAGAATATGACATCCACCGCCGCCGCCGCCGCATCTTTTGGGGTTGGATCCATTTTACCTAGCACTTTTGTGGGGGAAGCATCAATCTGCATAGTTATTTTTTTTTTTTTAATTAAGATCATCGCAATAGTCAATCAAATTTGGTTTGGAATCAAAAGTTAAGACAACTTCGCATGCCTCTTTGTCTGCTTAATTTGGATTGCCATCTGTAATTGTAAGAATCTTCCATCAGGGATCTTCCTTTAAACCACATCACCCTAAAAAAAATCTCCCAATAAATCAGTAAATGATATCCCTTGACGCAAATGAAATCAAATGCTAAATGCATATGCATCCTTCTATTACTATACTTGCCTTGATTTATCACTTAACCCTTTGCTCATTGTTTATTCAAATTGATATACATACATACATTATTTATTTAAGAGTCCATATAGTAGCAATTTTGGGTGCATTTGAATACCTCTATCGTGGTGTTGGCCTGAATTGTCATACTTTTCGTCAGTATTTGACAATTGGAATGTTTATATGGATCCTAAATTGATAGTTACGTGAACCATGAAAGTAAGTCTAGGAATTATATGGACTAAAATGGACAGATTCATGGGTTTAGTTATAAACTAGGCCCAAATATATCATTTTGACCCAATAACAGTCCTGGGGGGCGGCGGTGGCAGTATTCCTTAAAACCGTTGCTATTAAACTCAAAAAATAAAAAACAAAAAAGAAATTCCAAGAAAGTAATGCTTTGAAAACCATGGCTTACTGGCAGCTCTTCAATGGTCTGTGCAGAGCAGTAAACTCTGGCTCATTCTTCATATTCGTAACTTGTACGTAGCTGTTTCTACAATTGAGACAACTCAATCTTTCGTGCCTCGTATTTATATAGAGCCCTGTATAAAGCTTTCCAGTATTTACACAGAAGCGCATTGGTGTACCTGTATGATATTTAAGTACAATATGCCAAAAAGCTTCAAGACTCCGTTGTCAAAGTAACACACACAGGAGGCAATCATCAAGCCATGTGTATGTGCCAAAGGATGAAGCCCAGGAAAGGATACCACCAAATGGGCGAGACAAGTCACAGAACACAATTTTCCAGCCGCACAATCATAGCTTTTAGAGATCATCAGGCAGATGATTTTGCTAATGCCACATTAAGTTATGACAGTGAAGCGCTGAGAGTTTGCCATGATCAAAAAAATTAGCTATATGAAGTTCTAAAGCAAGAGTGATTGCACTATAACCTACCTCCATTTGTAGGAGGGATTAACAGCCAATCACAGACCTCAGAAACACTTAAATCCCAGCTTCATTCACCAGAAATTACCACAAGAGCATGTCCCATCATGGAAATGATGGAATCTCATGTTATCCCTCACAACAATCTCCCTCCCTGTTACATGGGAGGCAACACACATAAACAAATGGCAATCTTCACATATTCTCAAATTCTTCATAATCCGTATAGTGCTACCAGGATTCATACTGATCAACCCAAATGCCATAGCTAACTTCTCACTGTGAGTCATAAGTATACGTCTCTTTTCTTCATCACTTACATCATAAGGCACAGAACTGAGATTTGGCTGGTATCCATTAGCCTCCAATCTATCCAGAATATCCATTAGGACTTGCTTAATCTCACTGAACATTGGATGGGTCATATCCCCAGAAAAAAACTCATGAATTACTCCTTTGGTTGATTCAAGCCAGCTACATCCAGGATTCTTCTTCAGACCTTTCTTTCTCATTAATTTCCGCACCCATAGAGCATCAAGCCACCTTCCAGCTGACGCATATATGTTAGCCAGCATGATATAATTTCCAATACCATTGGGTTCAAGCTCAAACAAATTACTAGCAGCAATTTTAGCAATATCAGGATTCCCATGAATGCGACAAGCTCCAAGCAGTGCTCCCCAAACACCAGCATGGGGTTCAACTGGCATTGTCTTAACAAGCTCTAAAGCTTCCTTCAATTGTCCAGCTCGTCCAAGCAAGTCCACTACACAAGTATAATGATCAGCTGATGGATCAACTCCGTAACATTTCTCCATTGTTTCAAATATGCATCGACCCTCTTCTACCATACCTGCATGAACACATGCAGTGAGAACCCCAAAAAATGTAACCCTATTTGGATTAATGCCCGTTTTCACCATTTCATTAAACAATTTAATTGCAGATTCAGCCTGACCATGGGTGGCAAACCCCATTATCATTGAGATATAAGAAAACACATTCTTATCTTTCATTTCGCAAAAAACTTTGTAAGCAACCTCAATATTCCCACACTTCGAATACATATCAATCAATGCTGATCCCAAAACAACACTGTGACCAGCCCCAGTCCCAGGTTTCCCAGCAATATCACCGATCCAATCTGCATACTGAGCTGCACCTAGTTGAGCACAAGCTGAAACAACACCAACCAAAGTCAATTCGTCAGTTTTGATACCAGCGTCCAGCATTCTCTCAAAACATTCTATTGCCTCTTTTGGCTTAGCATTCTGAGCAAAACCTGTAACCATAGCGGTCCAAGCCACCATGTCCTTAACAGGCAAACCATCAAACAACTGACTTGCAGATTCCGTATCCCCTTTCTTTGCAGAGGCAACTATAATTTCCGTCCAAGAAATCAAATCCTTATGAGGCATTTCATCAAACACTTTACGCCCACACTCCAAGAATCCGCATTTAAGGTACATATCAATCAAAGTATTCCTAACAAACAAATCAGAGCAAAACCCACCAATCAAAATTGACTGCGCATGCATCTGCATCCCCAAATTCACATCCAGAGCCCCGCCGCTGGCCTTAAGAATCGCCGAAAAAGTAAACGACACAGGCCAAACACCTTCCTTTCTCATTAAACTATACATTCTAACAGATTCATTTAACGGCCCTTGAATCGAATAACCCCTAATAACAGCAGAGTAAAGAAACGGATTAGGATACTCGACCTGGTGAAATATAGAGAGCGGGTATGGTTCCATGGGAATATTAAGTTTGGTGAGTGTACGGACGAGCTTGGTGATGACATAGCAGCACTGGTGAAGACCATGGCAGAGAATTTGAACGTGGACTTGTTTTATTCGGGAGAGACTGGTGCAGGCATCGAGGGTGGAGACTAGGTCGGATTCTAGTAGCTTTAGCTGCTGTTGAAGCTGAGAAAAGGGAACGAATATTGGCGTTGGTTGTGATACTGAGTAGTCTTGAAAGAGTGATTTAGATATATAGGAAAGAGGGGTGATTGAGAAGAATTTGCGTGAGATCGTGATCATTTTGGCGCCATTTCTGTTGATTCTCACATTGCCATGAAGTTTTTAAACTTGTGCCCTGTCTTCGGCGAAAGAACTAAAAGTTCTGAACTTTGTATTGGGCTATAGCCCATTTTTCCCTTTTTTTTTTTTCCTTTTTTGAGGAAATTATATAATTTACCATATTTTCAACTTTTCTTTTAAAAATACTCAATTATTTTTACACGCTGTCCTTTTTATATTTTTAGAGTTTTAACTTTTAAAAATATCACTTTTTAGATATATATTTTCTATTTTGCCTTTATATGGAAAAATACTATCATTTTCTCCGGAGACGGGTTTTCTCTCAAGCAGAGGCAATCTCTGGGCTCACCACTCTCCAAGCTCCACAGTCATGGCAGCAAAGCAGTCAAAGACGACGATCCTCTCTTCACAGATGTACACTCTCCTTCGCTTCCTGACTCTGATCTCCATGACTACTGCAAAACCGATGACCGCTTGGAAAAATGAATCAGAGACTTGCTTTATCATTTCACTAGCATTATGAACTCGGTCCCAAGGCATGATTATTAAGGCCAAGAAAAAATCGATGTTTTCTTCGCTTGGAATGCCTTTCAGAACCTTTTGAAATGACATAGGGGACAAACTGTACTTGTATAGGACCAAAATTTACTCAAATGGGGTACAGACTGCCAGCCAATTTCCTTTTTCCTAAACAAAATGTAAAAATAATAAGAAAGGAGAGCGAGAATTTCCAGCAATGAACACAACAAAGATAACGGATTTAAATTTGTAAAGTCATGAAATGCACGTAATGAATAAAATAATCTACAGAAAGAGAGGTTGGAAAACTAGCTAAACAAACAAATATGCCAATAAATCTCCATGTAGTAGTTTTAGTTGCAATAAGTAACTCAAACCTCAGAACCATTGTGTATGCGAAAATCTTGAAGTGCTGAACTGTCATCAAGAAGCTTTTTGATTGTGATAGGATAGGGCATAATTTGCCCAGACATGCTTATTTCGTAACATCTTTAAAGAGAAAAGCTAATATATTTTAATCACAGCACTTCCCACTTGCATACTTTTGATACTAAATTATCTGCCTACTTGCAAAAGCTCAAGGAAATTATCTACCTGCCAATAGAATCTAGATTCTCCAAATTTAAATATTCTCTTTTTGGAAGATCATTTTTTGTTTCTTTTTCTGGCTGCATGTTCTATACCTTCCACCCAATCTAAATATAGTAATAACAAAATACATCTATGGTACTCATGAGAAGGAAGAAGGACGAAGAATAACAAAACCAGGAGGTGCAATCGATTTGGTTGAAAAATGTAGAAACCGAACTTTAATGCACTAATTTTGTGTTATATATAATTATAACTAAGTAATTATAATTATATTTATACATAAAAAATTAATTAATTATAAAAAAATATATATGCAAGTATATAAAGTTTGGTCGGTTCTATCACACACAACCTTTTAAACCTATGCCTATATCGGCTACATCACTTTGTAAATTGTACTGCATTATTTCTTATTCATGTTGAGATAAAGGTTCAATCAATTTAGTTTCTCAACTAAAAAGAAAAACGAACGAACAACCAAATATCGAATGGTTCATAGTGTAAGGCCCCAAAGCATACCCTAATAGGATTAGTATGTAGTGGAGAGAGAGGTTGAAAAGTTTTAGTGTAAAAGAATTGTTAATAATGCAATTAGGACATAATCGGTATTAATGTAAAAGTGAAGGACAATTTCAAAAATTATCAATTTGGGGGTAAATGTGCATTATTACTAAAGAAGTAGAGATGAATGTATTAAAAAAAGTTAATAAAGTGTGTAATTGGTAATTTAGGGTAAATAAGAGGGGGTGAAGTGTAAATTAAGTTGGTCAAACATTAAGCCAATAAGAGAGGGACATTTAGCAATTCTAGAAGAATGGAGAGAAAGTGAGAAAGTGGGATAAATCTGCCTTTTTTTATGTGTGAGCTAGTTGGCCACTTGGCCAAAGAATCCCAGCAGTTTTCCTCTTTCTCCCTATATCATTTTCTTGCTTATAGCTTAACCTAAAGAGTTTATGCATCGTAGTTAATTTAAGGTAAATTTCTACATTACAAGAAAATGTTAAAATAGTAATAGAATGATTTTTGTTGCTAATTTAGCAACATAAATTAAATTTCGTTGCTAATTCAAATTTTGTTGCTAAAATTGATTAAAATTTTTAAATTTAGTAACGGAAAAAAATAGTTATCTTTCATTCCTAAAAATAAAGGAAAATTTTAGCACCAAAATATAGTAATGAAAATTTGCAATGAAATGCTAATACCGTTGCTAAATAAGGTATCGGCTGATGGCGAAAAAATTTTGGAACAAAAATCACCAACGGAAACCGAATTCTGTTGCTAAAATAGGGTATCGATTTATCAGTCTTTCAAAATTTTGGAATGAGAGAATATTTTATTAAACCGGACGTAGATATGCCAGGTTGTGAAATGTAATAGAAAATAATAAGTGTAAAGAATACGTTATAGTACACACATGGTCTAGATTCTGAATACATTATAATACAGTATAGTTTGTTTAATTTAGAGTTAATTGGCTGAAACTTGTAAGAATGATGAAAACCACATAACAAGATATTATGAATTTATTTGATATATAGAATATTTGATTTTGACAAATGATTCCTTATTTGTTCTTATGCATTGATTCACACTTGGTCGTTATTTGAGCTTCAGGGACCCCATATTTATATGTCAGCAACCTCTTTCAATTTTTTTTTTTTGCAAGTTTAAATTAAAAATCACAATTCAATACTCTTCTGTTCAATTCTATTAGACAACTTTCAGCTTTTTCACATAAATTAAAAAACAAAATCATTAATTAACATTGATTTTGTAAAATACTTATTATAATTTACTCAAATATCATTTTATTAATTTTCTATAATTATGTATTCTCACACTATTAATTACCTTTTTTATATAAATAAAGATGAAGTACAATAATATCTAAATTCTTGATATTTGAGATTCATTGATGAAGAAATCCCTGTGACTAATTTGAATAGTTTGGCTATTTGAAATTTAAGTGTTCTTTTCTGAATGACCAATTATTGGTTTTGTTTTAATGTTGCCATTCTTCTAAATGTTGTCAAATGAAAGTTATGGTACTATAGCCAGAAAATAGATAAATAGATCCTTTCCCAATGAATGGTAGTCGAACAGTGTAGGGTATCAATCTATATCTCTTACGAGTTTGGACCTTCATAATGAATGCTTTTTTTTTTTCCTAAATTTTTAATCTATTTGATCGTAGGTTGTTACTGGGGAGCTTGAATTAAACCATGAATGCAATTTGATCCACTGGTCCCCCTAGGACTTTGAAACTAAGGTTGACAGGGTTTGGTTGTGGGTTAAAGTAGGTTTGGTAGTTAGCACAAATAAAATATAGAGTTTTGGTAGGATCTATTTTGGTAGTTAGTACAAATGCATATAAAGTTTTGGGGCTTTTTTAAAATTTTATATATCTTTCTGACTAAATACATAGCAATTTGTTCAAAATAGTTGGTTTAATTTGTTTATGCTTCCTACAAAGTTGTTATTTTTTTATTGATTCACTCCATCATTCTACTATTCTAATTGTAATAATAAAAAACTCTAAATAATTTTTAGCGATGAATGGCACCGTCATAAATTTGTTTTATTGGTGGATGAAATTTCCATTGCTAATTTTAATCGATTCACAAGAACTTACATTGGTTGGATTTTGCAACGAAAAAAACTTTTCATTGCTAGAAAATAGCAATCACTTGCTCTGTTAATTTTGATTATCAACAAAAATTCAATAATTTTTGTTGTTATTTTTCGTTACTATTTGGGTATTTTCTTATAGTGTTATGAGATTCTTAGTTCAAGTTTAGTTCTGTATTTGTTCCAAACATAAGAAGCTGGAATCATAGATGGGATTTGGATATTGATGTGTGTTTATGACATGTTTTAGTTGGAGAATCTAGCAAGGGTAGAGAGAAGGAAGGAAAAGGAGCCTAAAGAAAGGGTTAGAGCTTGCCAAAGAGGTTTGGGAGTTTTCATTTTTCCTTGTTATGTGTTTAATTGATTTAAGTTTATTTATGTGCTATAATTATTATGTTATTGATGGTAGGACTAGATAATGATATTGTTATTACATGAAAATGATAATTGTGCATGAAAAAATGACTTGGTGAAAAATTCTGCCTAAAGGTTCACTTGAACCCATTTTAGTGTAAAGGGTATAACTCTTTCTGTAGCTGCTCAAATGAAGTGAATCTAGTTGAAACTAAAAAAAAGACATATATCTACAACTTTATAGAAGACATGAAAACTTGAATTTGTCCCTAAAGTCCTCGAAATTTAGCTTGGTTTTGAGGGATGTCTGTTGCCTTGTCATCTAAAGCAGTCTGTATTATTTCAGTAATATCTTGAGATTTTGAGTTAGAATTGGATTATTTTTAATATTTTAGAAACTAGAAACATAGAAGAGTAACCTTGTAGAAGAATACTTTTCCTAAAAATGTCATTTAGTGTGTCTAAATTGACGTGCAAGTTAGATACTAAAAATAATTGGCAGGATTTTGTGAGCAGGGAGATAAGCCCTCTATCACAGTCGCAACCCATGTCGCACTCGCAAAAAAACACACCCACCACCACCAAGAAATGCCCTATTTGAAGCCAATGTGATATTTAAGTGTTCCAAATATTACCACAACCCTTTTTGACACTTTTGAGCTTAATGAGGCTACATTAAGTATGTAATTAAAAAAATAGATGCATATATGATCTTTAAGTGTATAATGATATAATGTGATAAATATAATCAATGATATGCCTAGTGTTACATGTTACATGAAGTAGTAACTATGTTCGAAATGTATTTTAAGTGAAGTTAATTATGTAGCATACGGGAATACTGTTTGTATGTTCTATTATGTATAAATTTTATGATCTTAAATATATCGAATATAATAATCTTGAGTGATCAAAGACATATTGAGCTTGAATTTCGCATAGTAGTGGATAGATAAGTATGCCTATAAGGGGATAGTGATTGCAGTTGCTAGTGTTGACATCGGAAGGTATCTAGTGGTCCGATACCTACTGGTATTTAGTGACCTTAGACTAATATGTCTCTAGTGTTTGATATTACTTGCCAGTATCTAGTGTTGTATACCAGTTATCCACCATCAATGAAAATTCAAGCAATAAAAATAATTTAAATTTGTACATGAATATTAGTGAATGATTAATAGTGTAAATGTGTTAGTGCCTTATGGTCATTGCTATATCATAGTATTTGTGTTTGCAACTTTGACAAAAAGTCCATTGCATTGCTTTACTCCTCACTAAGCTATCACTCAGCATGGGTGTTTTTCCCGCGTAGGTATACAGGTGTAGATATGAAGAGCTAGTTTTCAATACAACATTTATGAGCCATTATGAGAAGGGTGAGTAAAGACCAATTTTAGTAGTTTAGTCACTTTTATAATATGTTAATTGTAAAGAATGTGGAATACATATAATGAACTGCTTGTAAACATGTTCTAAGTATGTTAAATATATATGTATATCTATGTACTTATGCAAGTAATTAAACGAAATCATATGTAAATAAAAGGTAATTAGGGTGAGCCTTACACATAGTTTGGTCTAGTTTTTAGTTTCAAATATTACTCACCCCTAAACAAAACAACCAAAAGAAGAAGACAAACTTAAACTTCAATGGTTGCAGAAGTTGAGAGATTTATAAAAACTAAATATACTGTATTTTATTTTGCTAAAACTAAATACACTATATTTTTATCACAAAACTCAATACACTGTATTAAATTTAATAAAATCTAAAATACAGTGTATTTATTTTTGTACATAAATAAATATGGTGTATTTTCTTTTAAAAAAATTTAATACACTGTACTTTTTTCACAAAAATTGAATACAATGTATTATCTTTTGATAAAACTTAATAAAATGTATTATATTTTATAAAAATAAAATATAGTGTATTAATTTTTTAACCTGAACTAAATAAAGTTTATTAGCTTTTATACAAACTAAATACACTATATTAAATTTTATAAAAACTAAAATACAGTGTATTTTCTTTTGTACATAAATAAATATAATATTTTTTTTTGTCAAAACTCAATACACTATATTTTCTTTTTACAAAACACAATAAACTATATTTTCTTTTCATATACATCAAAATAAATAGTATTTTTAATTTTTTTATAAACTCTCATCATACAGTGTATTAACTTTCCATAAAAAATAATATATTGTAAAAAAAATAAAGTGTAACAATTTTTGAACTTGAAATAAATACAGTTTATTAGTTTTCATACAAAATAAAAATATTGTATTAAATTTTATAAAAAGTAAAATATAGTGTATTTTCTTTTGTGCATAAATAAATACAGTGTATTTTCTTTTGTCAAAACTCAATACACTGTATTTTCTTTTTACAAAACACAATAAACTGTATTTTCTTTTCATGTATACCAAAATAAATAGTATTTTCAATTTTTTATAAATTCTGATGTAGTGTATTGAATTTTCATCCAAAAATAACACACTGTATTTTTTTCACAAAACTCAATACAATATATTATCTTTTGATAAAATTAATGCAGTGTATTAAACTTTATAAAAATAAAATACAATGTATTAATTTTCAAATCTGAACTAAATACATTTTATTTATTAAATTTGAATCATAATGAACTTTGGTCTTCATGAGATATTTTTTTTTAAATTCAATTTCAATTTGGGTAATTAACCTTTATATCTAAAATTTAATTTCTAATTAGATAGTTGATTATCATTTGAAAATCAATTAAGTGAGTTTGAATTTTTTTTAGAAGGACAACAAAATAAAAAAAAAAAAAGAACTAGACAAAACTGATTAAGGAAAGTAATGCCTACAACTTTTTTAAATAGGTAACTACTCACTCCATTAGAAATTTAAACACTGTAACTACTAAAATTAATGCAGTGTATTAAACTTTATAAAAATAAAATACAATGTATTAATTTTCAAATCTGAACTAAATACATTTTATTTATTAAATTTGAATCATAATGAACTTTGGTCTTCATGAGATATTTTTTTTTAAATTCAATTTCAATTTGGGTAATTAACCTTTATATCTAAAATTTAATTTCTAATTAGATAGTTGATTATCATTTGAAAATCAATTAAGTGAGTTTGAATTTTTTTTAGAAGGACAACAAAATAAAAAAAAAAAAGAACTAGACAAAACTGATTAAGGAAAGTAATGCCTACAACTTTTTTAAATAGGTAACTACTCACTCCATTAGAAATTTAAACACTGTACCTACTAAAATAGGACCCGTATGTTAAAAATGGTGGAGATATAGTATACGATTAGTGCACATGCATTTTAACTATTTAATTAAATGATTGTATGTGATGAGAATTTACTCATCAAAAATAATAAAAAAGGAAAATATTATTTAAATTTATGTGAAAAGAGAGAAAAATAAAGTGAACGACAAAAGAAACATCCCACCAGCAATACGATAGTGTGTTTTTTACATTGTGTAGAATAATTTTGTATGTTTAGCTTATAATATTTTCAATTTTTTAACCATTAAAGTGGTATTATTTATTGATATTTGATTAAACCATTAATTGGAAAGGCTCCCTAATTAGAAATTATCGACTCCCATTTGTGAAAAATGCATTATGTGGAAAGTCCACTATCCCACATCATCTACCTCCGCACCAGATTTCGGCCCTATTCTCATACTCTCTTCACCCCTCGGTAGGGGAAAGGTTAATATTAGAAATATCTCACAAGGAAGTTTGGATTGACAGAAGAAATGCTAATTGATCAATTGAAAGTTTGTGTGTGCGCCCGCGCGTACGTATATATTAAAGGATACAATTATGTCATATTTATAACTGCAAGAAGCCGAAAACCACATAAATTCGATTTAAGCATATACTGTATTTTTTAAGGATACAGCTATTATGTCAGAGTAACTTTAATAGAGATATGGGATATTTTTGAAAGTTAAAGTTTAAAAAATAGCAATTATAAAAGAAAAATTTTTAAAAATGGTATTTAAAAAAGATGAAAATATGAGAGTATGTGTATGTATATATATATGAAGAAATGAATAGTTTGAGCTCAAATTGCATATAATTTTAACCATAGTTAATGGTCTGCCTATTGGCACGTTTTTCTCTCTAGGTTTCTAGGTCTACCTATTGGCACGATTTTCCTCCTCCTTGCTTTAACGCCTTGCTGCTTTCTTTTTTTGAGTTTTTTGGTCGAAGTTGTATGGACCCAGAAGAGTATATTGCTTCTTTGTCTATTAGAGATGCTGAAGAGGACGCATGGAATTCTTGAAGATGAGGGTGACGCCTCCAATTAGAACTATGAATTTTGTTTAGTAGGGCATTTTTTGACTTCAGCTGTTGTTAAATTTGAGCCAATGAGAAATATGTTAGCTGATTAATGGACGCCTGTAGGTGGGGTTTGTATTCGGGAATAAGGACCAAAAAGGTTCCTGTTTCGTTTGTTTTATGAGATTGATGTCAGAGGGTGATTGACGGGGGACCTTGGACATTCAATAATCATTTAGTAGTTGTTCACTATTTGAAAAAAGGTGAGGATCCTACGGAAGTCCCTATTTTTTATAACTCGTTTTGGGTGCAGGTTCATGGCTTGCCATCTGGTTGTATGTCGGAAGTTATGGTTCGAAACTTTGGCAATTTTTATTGGTAGATTCCTTGAATATGATACAGGGGAAGTTGCTATGAGGGAGATGAGAATTTATGCGAATACGTGTTGAGATTGATGTTAGACAGCCACTTGCAAGGAAGAAGAAACTGGTTTTCAAAGATGGTTCTCATGTCTGTGCCTTGTTTAAATATGAAAGCTTACTGTCTTTTGTTATATGTGTGGAAGATTGGGACATATAGACGATTTCTGTAAGCTGAGAATCCATGAGAAATCACATTCTTTTACTTTAGAATGGGATGAGTCCATTAGAGCTTCTGGGAGTCGTGCTAGAACAATGAGGTTGGACAGGTGATGAATCCGAGTTCTATAGCGAGATTGAAGGGATATGGATATGGCAGATACAGGGGTGGTAATTCAAATTTGAAAGGGGAGATACAGAATGCCACACATATTGGATTTAACAACTCTGCTCAAGTAGATGCTGACTTGTCAACTAAAGTGGACATGGATCATGACCTACCATTGGGTCAACTTAAAAGTGAGGCTATGGGCTTGGAGCAAACGAGACCCCAAACCTTGACTTCGGAAGACATTTCTTTAACTATTGAGGAAGGCAGTTTCGACTACTGCTGGGTTGGCTTCCTCTTCAATCTCCTCACCGCCACAGCAAAACGAGATATCGGCCGGCCTTGGTACTCAGGCCCATCGGACACCATAAAAACCTTGAGTTTGAACTGCCGGGGACTCAGAAATCCTCGGGCAGTGGCAGCTCTTTGTGAGCTAAATCAAAGGCATAAACCAAATGTTATTTTTCTTATGGAGACCTTGGTTGATAAAAACAGAGATGAGGCTATTAAAGCTAGAATCGGCTTTGATTGCTGTTTTGTTGTGGATTGATTGGGAAGGAGAGGAGGTTTGGCCGTCTTGTGAAAGAGTAATCTTGATGTTTCTATTGTTGCATTCTCAAATAATTTTATAAATTTGCAGATTGGGTTGTTAACTGGTGTAGTTGGTTTCTAATAGGTTTTTATGGTTTTCCTCAACGTAGCAGGAGAAGAGAGTCTTGGCAAATGCTTATTAATTTAGCAGAGGGAAGAACGGAGCCTTGGGCTATTATAGGAGATTTTAATGACTTGATTTCTAATCTTGAGAAGAATGGAGGAGTAGCCCATCCTCCCAGAGGGTTTTTGGGAGACTCTGTTTCTCTGTAGTTTATTTGATCTCCCTCTAATAGGCCATCAATTCACGTGGGAGCGTGGAAGGAACTCTGGTAATGTTGTTCAAGAGCGTCTTGACCGGTGTGTGGTGAATCTTGCCTTGAATAATTTATTCCTCAATGCTCAGTTGGAGAATTTATTTGCTATTACTTCTGACCATTCCCCAATTTTGTTAGCTTGTGATTTGTTCTTACCTCATTCCTTTCAAAAAACCTTTTTGGTTTGAGAATGCATGGTTACTTTATCCTGATATAAACGGCGTGATCTTGGGTAGTTGGAATAACAGTATTGCTCTTACTATGATGGAAAAATAGAAAGATGCGGGAAGGCGCTTTTTGATTGGGGTCGCAATTTGGTTGGTGATTTTAAGCATTGAAAGAAGGTGTTGCACGAATCTATTGCACAACAGCGTCATGGTTCTGGTAATGTGCTTCAATTGAAAGAGGATTTAGCAAGGGTTATTGAGAGTGAAGAACTATTTTGGAAGTAATGGTCTAAAGAATTCTGGCTTAAGCATGGTGATAGAAATTCAAAGTTCTTTCACTTGCAAATGAAATCTAAAAGACAGAGAAACTTTATTGCAGCTTTGAAGGATGATTCTGGTATATGGATTTCAGATTCAGATGGGCTTAAGAGGCATGTTCATAATTACTTTTCAGGTCTCTTTTCGGCTTCGGATGGCAATTTTGATCAAGTGCTTAAGCATATTGACCCACGAGTTTCTCTGGAGGATAATGATGCTTTACTATCTCCTTTTACTTCTGAAGAGATCAAGTTTGCTGCTTTTCAAATGCATCCAGACAAGTCTCCCGGACCTGATGGTATGAACCCCTCCTTTTATCATAAATTTTGGCACATAGTAAGCTCTGATGTGGTTGCTAGCTATAAGGATTGGTTTAATAATTGTTGCTTCCCTGCCCATCTAAATGAGACTGTAATTGTTCTTATTCCTAAAAAGAATAGTCCTAGTTCTATTAAAGATTTGAGACCTATCTCTCTTTGTAATGTGATTTATAAGATCTTTGCAAACGTTTTAGCTAATAGACTTAAGAGAATGTTGCCCGATATTATATCCAATTCTCAGTCTACTTTTGTTCATGGACGGGCTATTACAGGTAATATTCTGATTGCTTTTGAAGTTATTCATCATATGAAGGGTAATAATAGGAAGAATGAGGGGGAAGTAGCACTTAAAATAGATATTAGTAAGGCTTATGATAGAGTGAGGTTGGATTATTTACGTCTTATGCTTCTTAAGCTGGGTTTTGCTGACAAATGGGTTAAGCTGATTATGCTTTGTGTTTCTACTGTTTGCTATAATATTGCCATAAATGGAGAAGAAATCGGTCCTATTATGCCTGAAAGAGGGCTTAGGCAGGGGGATCCTATTTCTCCTTATCCGTGTATCCTTTGCGCGAAAGGCTTGTCAACTTTATTTCATAGAGCCGAGGAGAGGGGTTTCATTCATGGTTGCCAAATAAGCAGAAATGGGCCTAGCATCTCTCACCTTTTGTTTGCCGATGATTCATTCTTCTTTTTTCGTGCTAATTTGGAAGAGAGTAATTATGTTAAGCATTTACTATGGACGTACGAAAAGGCTTCAGGGTAGGCAGTAAATTTTCAAAAATCCGGAACCTTTTTTAGTGCTAATGTAGGGTCAGAGTTGAAGGATAATATTGCTTATATTCTGGAGGTTAACAATAGTATTGATCATGGGAGATACTTGGGGTTACCTTTGTTAGTAGGAAGAAATAAGAAACAGGTTTTTGCCTTTCTCAGAGATAGAATGGCAAAGTAGATTAAAGAGTTGGAGTGTCCGCTTTCTTTCTAAGGCAGGTAAGGAGGTGCTCTTAAAATCAGTGGCCCAGGCTTTGCCTAGTTTTTGCTTGGGAGTCTTTCTGATTCCTTTATCACTTTGTGATGCCCTTCAACGTATGATGAATAGCTTTTGGTGGGGGAAGAAACCGGATGGTACGAATAGGATGCATTGGATGTCGTGGGATAAGTTATGTCGCAGTAAGGAGAAAGGAGGCATCGGTTTTCGCAACTTTCACCAGTTTAACTTGGCCATGCTTGGTAAACAAGCTTGGTGTCTCTTTTCTGATTGCTAGAATTTATAAAGCTAAATACTATCCTGATGGGGACTTTTTAACTACAAGGTTGGGCTCCAACCCCAGTTTCACGTGGAGAAGCTTATTTGAAACAAGGGATTTGCTGAGTTTAGGCATGAGATGGGTTGTTGGAGATGGTATTTCTATAAAAGTTTGGTTAGATCCATGGCTCCCAAATGCGGATAGTTTCTTTATTTCTAGCCAATGTGTGGAAGGTTTTGAGGATCTTCTGGTGCCCGATTTATTGAATGAAGACTTGAAGAGTTGGAATGAGGGTCTTGTGCGTGGCTTACTGTGCGTGGAAGAAGCTGATACTGTTTTAAGTATTCCGTTGAGCTTGTATAGAAGGCCGGATAGACTGATTTGGCACCACTCCAAAATAGGTTCTTATATGGTGAAATCAGCGTATTCGCTTTTTTATAGAATTGCTGCAGTTCATAATGGGTCTGGCCTAAATGTTTGGAAGTGTATATGGAAAGCTGAAGTTCCTCCAAAAGTATGCAATTTTGTTTGGCGCTTGTTATATAATATTTTACCAACCAATTTAGGGTTATTGAATAGAGGTTTTCTGGTTGAAGGGGCGTGCAAAAGGTGTGGGGAGCTAGAGTCGACTGCGCATGTGTTCTTTGAGTGTTTTAAGGCTAGAGGTTGCTGGAATATTTTGGGCTCTTCGATTAGTCTTCCTTCTGGGGATGACATTTTCCTTTGGATTGAATTTGTTTTTCGGTGTTCTGATAGGGAGCAGGCTGCAAAGATTTTTTGTTTGCTTTGGCAAATTTGGTATGAACTTAACTTGTTCGTTTAGCATGGTAAGAGTTTTCCTAATTCTCTTATTGGTTCTTTTGCTCGTAACTTCTTGGGAGATTGGAGAAATGCCTTGGTTTCTCATAATGCTATCACTCGACAGGCCCCTACAAGCAATGAAGTGGTTGATAGTTGGATTCGTCCTCCTACTGGTGTTTGGAAATGTAATGTTGATGCTTCCTTTTCTTCGAACAAGGTTGGTGCTGGGTTTGGGTTTGTGGTTCGGAATGATGAAGGAAGACTATTGGCTGTTGTCTCAGGTTGGTTAAACAGTTGTAGATCTCCTTATTTAGCAGAATTGCTGGCAATTCGAGAAGTGCTGCTCTTTGTCCTTCCTCGTTTTCATGGTCCAGGAATTGTTGAAACTGATGCCTAACAAGTCCATCTTGCTATTTCATATCAGACTCAAGACTTTTCGGCAGCGGGAAACGTGGTGGAAGACTGCAAAAATCTTTTGAAAACTAGAAGTAATGTTTCGTTAGCTTGGATCTTTAGAAAGCTGAATGCAGTGGCTCATGAGCTTGCTAAAGCCACTGCTCCTATTGTTCCGTTTAAGGAGTGGGATGTTGTCCCTCCTATTGTTTAAGGAGTGGCTCATGACCTAATCACAATTAACTAACAAATTCATCCGAATAGAAATTTTCAGATTAGAATATAAACTAGCCGTAATCCCAGGCTACATGGGATTATAAATAACATTAATATTTTGATTATAATAAAAGTGAAAAAAATTGAAAATTTCTTATTTTGCCGTGGGGTGCTTGCAAAGGCAATAGAGTAAGATAAAATAAATGACTTAAGAAATTTATAATAAAAAAAAAATCACATCATCTATCTCATAAATTTAAAAATAAAAAGTTTGCATTTACATTCTTTCTTATATTATTATTTGGTTGATTTTTTATATTAATTTTTTTTATCTTTTGTCATTTTGTGATTAGATATTTGATATGTTCCGTTGAATATTGCATTTAATTTCTTTTACCTTAAATTATATATATATAAGTTTAAGAAAAAAAATATAATTCAATTGGCTCAATTTATGAAATAAACCATGAGTCCGTGTGTCGTGTGTCGTGTGTCAGTATAATACAATTGGATTACATAACTAGCACAAAATTTTCGAGGAACACAACCGCCGTATAATTTGTGAATAAATAGAAAATTTAGTACCATATTCCTCTTTAAAAAAAAAATCTTAAACAAAATCTATACTTCTTCTGCTAAAAATTATTAAAAAAGAAATTAATACTGAGAATTACTTATGGTTTAAACAGTTAAAAATTTGATTATTTTTATCATTTGATCAGTGTCTAAATCTCACTCTTTTCGACTCTCAAAAATTATTAATAAAATAAAAATTAAAGTAATGAAATTATGTCACTATATATAATTATATATATACATATGCTATTAATTTTTTTTAAGGTAGGTAAGTAGGTAACCATGTATATAATCTTTTTTCAAAGTGTGATTGTGATATTATAGCAATAATTTTATCTTAACAAACCTTTTTTAGCGTTATACAAACTCTTGTAACGAGAGAATGAATTTTGGATATTTTTTTATTCTTTTTATTTCATTAACCTTTAAATACACAGCGAATAGTGAAACAATCGGTAACGTAAAATAAGAATAACATGAGAAGAAAACATGAGTTATAAGATCCATAAATCACAACAGAATTTAAATTTATACATGCAATAATTTCCATAAGAATTTTATTTTTAATTTCTTACAGTTAAATATTTTTCAGTTACTTTTACAACCTATATATAATTCACTCCTAAAACAATTTTTACAGATTTTTAACAACAAAATCAATGAAGAGAAAACTATGGGAAAGGTATAACGGGGAGAAAAAGAGAGGAAAACGGTATGAAGAAAGAAATAAAATTAATTAATTAATTAATTAAATTTATAGAATTGAATTGTAATATCCTATACCCGATCACTTAAAAGATCCAGATATCGGATGTCACGCTCGGACTTTGGTTCCTTTAAGAGGGTCAAAACAAAATTTTCTATTTTGAAAACCTTATTATTTAACAGTTACTATTTGTTTTTCTAAAATTTCGACAATACTCTTGAAATTTCCTAAATCCCCTATATGAAAATTTTGAAAACACTTATATAATCATACAGCTAAATCCACAGCGCCAAACGAACTCTATCATAGTTTTCCCATCCTCCGCAACAAACATTCAAATTAAATTTTCACTTGTCAAAATAACATTACATAGGTAGCTCTATTTTCGACTATGCTTCTAAATTTCACCATATATTGTAATAACCACAAAATTTCTTTCTTAACACGAACCACCCATCAATAATCGTTACACATTAAACTTTAACTGCGTACATGCCAAAATGAAATAATGATAATACAACCAAATTTAGTTGCTATGCTCGAATTCAACTCCTTAATATGATTAGCTGTAGCCAGCTCTGAAATCTCCTATATATAAGTTAAACTCCTTGATCCTCAACCTATGCGCGGAAAAAAAACCACGCGCTAAGCCAAAGTTTAGTAATGACTACCAAATTTACCTCTTAACAGTATAATTTAAAAAAAAATATTTGTAACACTTCAAATATATACATACAAAATGGTAGAATATATATAAGGATTGTAAATTCTAAATTTGTAGTGCACACAATGCATGAGCAGTCAATATTAAAACTTTACAAGTAATTTGCATAAGTGATTTCTTAAAGGTATGCTTAATTTCTTATAAATTATATAAGATTAAATTGTCAGTAATAATTGGCCTATTTGCAGTGAAAATGTTATTATACTAAAATGTGTATTTCCACAATCGACATCTTAATTGATGCAAATTGTTCGCTAAATAGTACCACTTGGACATCAACAACAAAGTTCAAACATTCATATACAATCACGTGCATAAGCATACTTGTATATATGTATATATATTCCTAATCGTACTAAATTATACCAAATCATGTCATACATAATTAACCACAATATAATTAAGTTATTTACTTTGTTCATTACAATATATTTATAAGAGTTTTAACTACTTATTTATTTTCGATATTTGCCCTCAGTAAAATCCAGTGAAATTGTAAGACGAGCAATATAAATGAGAATCAAATACATGACTGAGTTCTCAGAACCATGCGGTCCATTAACATCATTTTCTCATTATTGATATTCAAAAATTTCATATATTTAAAATACACATATACATATATATTTATATATATACACATATGTGTGGACCGAGTTCTCGGAACTATACAGCCCACCATTCTAATTATTTATACCCATCGAACGAGCTCTCGGAGCCATACATCCGGTAACCACATTAAGATGCAGCACTACTAAATTTCCTTAATTGATATGTCAATCTTATTCCGTTACTCCAATTCATGTCTAATTTTACTAAGGGCAATATAAAATCATCATTAATAAAATAAATAGTATCTTATATATGTCAACAGTACTTATTCTCAATACATGTCATTTTTATCATCTTTATTATCATAAGGTATGGCATCATTAACTTAGCCATAATCCATGCATTATATCATTTGTGTCATAGAAACAAGGTTAAAACATAAACATGGTATGTTTATAAGCCATCTTAAATACATATACAAGTTAATATATTAAATAAGTGAAAGCCCGAATTCTCCATCTCGGAAATGTTCATTATGATACATAACCATATGTCTTCTAATTATGGTCCTAACCTCTGAGCAAGGATGATTCGAAATAACAGAAAATTGACCAATCAAAGAAAACACATTCTTATAATTAAACAATTCAAGTTTATTAAACTTCACAACCCCATCTAAATAATTAACACAAACTAGCCTATTAAATGCAATTTAACTAATTAAACTTTATCCCCTACAAGCTCACCAAAGTTAAACCACTCGTTCCTTTTTATCTTTTAGTGGCATACCTAACTTGTCAATAAGCATTTATAATCAATTTTCTCAATTTCCCGTTTAAATTATACATGTTATTTCTTGGTTTCAAATATATATATATCGGTAATTACATACGCTAACTTGTGTCTTATTTTGTCAAGAGTCTGTCGATCGTTCTAGTTTACCAATCAGGTTAAGCATAGGAGGTATTTAATCCTTAGCCCAATACATCTAACTAATTTTACAACCAAACTTAATGAATAATATAAACTAATCTACCAAAATGAAAGTCAATTGATTTGAACCTTGTAATTTATCAACAACCCAAGGTTAAACTAACTTATTTTTTTCTATCTTCGAATTGCATGCTTGACCCCTCTTTAAGGGCTTTTGGTCAATTCCTCATGTTCTCATTTAAGTCATACATAGCACCTTCTAAGTCCAAATGTATCTATATATATATTTCAAAGTTCTATATCTTAGTTAGTTCTCAATTTCAACAAGTACAATTCAATTGCAACCATGGGCAAGTCAAGTTAGGCATATAAAAAAAAATTTGTATTAAAGACAATGCATCAAATTTGGGAAAAATAAAATTTACATGCCTAAAATTTAACTTGAATATATTTTGCTACTACATTGCTTTAAGTCATGGCTTTTATCTAACACTTTTATCCCCATACCTGTCCTTCCCATGATTACTAAACAACATACTAATTAAATAACAAATCAACAAATAATAAACTTAATAAAGATAAGCCAAACTATAAAAGAAACCCATGAATCAACTTAACTATCAATTTGTTTAACTACATTTAATCAACAAAATTAGAACTCCATCTAATTTCAATCATACAACCTATTCAAATTTTGGGTTTTTCTCCTGGCTAATATGATTATTAACGCAACAATTACAGCCTCAATTTTATAATTAATTTCCCCATGCTTAACTGGTTAGTAGTATATCTACTTAATTTTTCATGTTCAACAGTATAGAGAAGTTAAAACAATAACACGAAGCAATCAATTATTTTTCAATCTAAAATTCTGTAACTAGTTCCGTTTATTATAAAAAAAAAAAAGATAAATTTGGTAATCACATACCGGTTAGAGTTAATTCCTTACATTTGTCCTCGTTTTGGTCCGTTACTGCGCTCGCCGAAGCTTTGCCGGAACTTCATCGGACTTGCCAGCACAAAATCGAGGACACCTGTAGGTAGCTATTGTCGCAAGGAGTCCAACGACGGTGGTCACGCGCCTAACGGACACCGTTTATGGGCTAGATCTAACCTGAAAACTGCAAATGCCTTGATTGCTGATTTGCTGATTTTCGATGAGTGGCAGCTGAAAAAGGACGCCGCTAGATTCGCTTAACCGCCAGGAGCTCACCGGTGTAGATGGCGTTGCGGTAGGCTGTTGCCGTTTGCCGGAGAGTGGGACGTTCGGTAAGGAGAGGAGAATGGGGGAGAAAGGGGGTGACGTTGGTGGTGGACCGCAATGGTAGGTGGCCGACGATAGAGGGAAGGGCAGCGAAAGGGTCAGCGATGGCTATGCAGAACGCCGTTGATCGGTAGAAATATGATTGTCTCTATTATTATTATTATTATTATTATTATTATTATTATTATTATTATTATATACAACTATTTATTTTAATTCTTTATGTGTTATTAAATGTATTTTAATTAAAAATACCAATTCGTAAGTCTAAAAATGCTTAGTCGTCCTCAATCCTCAATTAATTTATACCCTGACTCACCTGAATCCACATATTATATAAGAGTTAGAAAATATTTTCGGTCGGCTTAAATTTAGGACGTTACGTAAATAGACATAAAAATTCCGAAACAAATGCAAATTAATAAAAACAAAATTAAAAATAACTTGAAGAAAAGAGACTCTGGTTTGCTAGAAGAAAAAAACCTAATAACAAATAAAACAAATAACAAAAGAATAAAAAAGGAAAATAATAGGCAAATTCTAAGGATATACACAGTACAGCACAATCCGAATATTTTTAAATCTTCGTATTGTCTTAAAATTTTAGATATTTTAAAAATTAAGTATTATTATTGTCTTAAAAATTCGGGATAATTCGGTACAGTTCGGATTGGTACTTTAATTCTTTCGATACTAAACAATATAGTACAATACAATTCGATATTTCGAATAATTCAATATTTTTAAAAATTTACAAAAAAAAATTCACAATATAATAAATACAAATACAATTAAAATATTTGAATAACAAAATGTAAAAATAAATATTTGATAGTCTTTCTCTACATTATATTGGCATTGATTTGAAAATTTTGAATAATATTTAAAAAAAATAATACATATTTTAAATAATTAGACCACAAAAAATCTAAATATTAAATACATAATTTAAAAATTTATGCGAATATAGTAGTTATCCGATTCAAACATTTAAAATTTTTCAGTTGTTACTTCTAAAACCAAAAGTATAGCCGATCTCAACCAATTTTAGCAATAAATGAGAATCTCAACTGTAATCGAATGGTAATGACGAGAGGTAGAGCCAATTTGCTAGCTTAAATTTAGCGATGACGAATGAAGAATATGCACTAGTCACCAAGGAGAGCAGAAAAGGGACGTTGGTGAGAGAAAGAGCAAGATGGTGAAAGGCAAAGAGGCATGTGAGACGTAGAAGAAGGTAGAATTGAAAAAATAAAGACAAAAAGGAAAAGGAAAAAATGTTGACCTAAATCTAATATTTTCTTTTATTTTTATACCTCAAATAATTTAATTTTTAATATTTTAAAAATCATTAATTATTAAATTCAATTTTTAATTCCCTCCAAAAACTCAAAACAAAAAATATTCTCTCTTAAAAAATTTTTATTTTTATTTTTTAATTCCCTCTAAAAAATTTTATTTTTTCTCTTTTATCATTTTTAAATATACAACTAAATTTTCATTATATATAATAACTACAAAATTAAATTATTAATTTATATATTCATATACATATTGAGTTGAAAATAAATGAATACTATTTGAATGACACTAAAAGTAAATAAAATTAATCAACGTAAGTTGTCCTGAGTGAAAAGGGCTTTAGTCGCTTAATTAAATAAGTGGTTTCAGGTTCGAATTCTTGTGGATGTAGAAAACTTTATTGGGAGAGGTCCCCACAATTGTACCTAATAGTACCTTGAGTGTAAATTAGTGCGAGTATGGTATAATTTAAAGATATCTCCCGTCAGTACGAGTTTGCTTAAGATACCACATAAAAACACAAAAAAAAATGGTAATATAACTATATAAATTGATAAATTTTATTATATATAATAATTGTATATAATTACTTCA
The DNA here is from genome assembly GCA_037975025.1 of Excoecaria agallocha. NCBI lineage: Eukaryota > Viridiplantae > Streptophyta > Magnoliopsida > Malpighiales > Euphorbiaceae > Excoecaria > Excoecaria agallocha. The sequence goes on along the minus strand of CM075809.1, from coordinate 26,056,015 downwards.
TTAATTTATATACTAGATTACTCATACAACTATTGAGCCAAAAATAGATGAGTACTAGTTAAGTGATGCTAAGAGTAAATGAAATTATTTGTAAGGTAATTATATACTCATTTATTTACATTAATCGGTAAAATTTTATAATAAATAATAATTGTATATAATTATAATTTTAATTTACATATTCATATAGTTATTGTACCAAAAATAGATAAGCTAATACTAGTTGAGTGGCATTAGAAATAAACGAAATTAATTTGTAATGTATTTATGTGATAAATTGCTTAGCTTACATATTTATATAGATATTTGTATAAAAAGAAAAATTAAGTAGTTGTTGAGTGATATTAAACATAAACTAAAATAAATACAAATTGTTTTAGTTACGTATTCATATTCATATGGATATAATAATTATTATAATAATTAAATTTATCTTATTAATAATTAAAATATTTAGTTTAATTTATTAACTAATTATTATCTTAATTTATTAAAATATATAATGCAAATAATTATGAAATTAAATTTATATAGTACATATAGAATAGGAATTATAAATAATATTTATATATAAATTATTAGTATTATATATAATAATTAATAAATATTGATTCTTTCGGTACAATTTGGTTCTAGAACAGTTTGGTATAGTTCAATGAAGTTATTGGTTCAATTCTAGATAAAATATCCATATTTGTTCCAAATAAAGTCAACGGTACAATTCGATTCGGCATCAGTCAAAAAGTCAACAGTACAGCTTGATTTTAAATTTTTTTATTCAGTATTTCGATTCGATACAGAAAGATCCAAACTCATATACACCCCTAACAAATCCATTATTATATATTACGTGATACTTAGCTATTAGAGACTAAAACTTCTTATTCAATAAGAAAATGATAGAGTTTGAGTACGCACATGACTCTATCAATATTTATCTTAATTAGTTTAGGATAATTAATACCAAAATTTAAATTGAAATTAGAGTTAAACTAAGGTTGAGACTCTGATAATCTCTATAAAAGTGGATTAGAAAACCTAATTCAGGTTATTGAATCTATCGAAAATTTTTTTTCTCCCATTTTGTCATTCTCGATTTTCTCCAAAAGATTTTTACACTGTGATGAAAGGATTCATGCACCCAAAATAACATAAATACAATAATCAAGAGTAAACATATTTACCTCTCATAACGCATATACCGTTGAAAAAAGCCGAAGCACGAAATCAGCATCTTTTTCTCGGCACAATTGCTCGTTGTTAAAAACCTTTGCCAGTAACGTAAAAATAAGAGATCCCGTGCTTCTTTTTTTAACAATATATGCGCTATGAGAGGTAAATATATTTACTCTTGATTATTGTATTTATGCTATTTTGGGTGCATGAATCCCTTTAGAAAATGATTTATTTAATTTTATCTTATACCATTGTTATATATTTATTATGTGATAATTATACGTTATTATTGAATTTTTTTTTATATTACCAACTTATATATATATATATATATATATATATATATATATATATATATATATATATATATATATATATATATATATATATATATATATATATATATATATATAAGAAAGGAAAGCAAAACCACAAACTAATAAAATCTCAAGGCACTTAAGCCTCTATTATCTTGCTCGATAAACTCCTTCACCCATTGAGGAGGGACGTCAAACCAGCTGAAAATCTCATTACAATTAGCTTCATTCTTGATTACAGCATCCGCTACATGATTGACCTCTCTCTTAACATGAATGAGCCGCACTCGCCAACTTCGTCTCATTAGATTTTTAGCATCCCTAACCAAGTCTGAAAGATGGTGCACCACATCAACTTGGTTTTTCAAACGATTAACCACCTCCATGTTATCAGATTAAACTAAAACATTACTCCACTGCTTATCCCAAGCCAACTCCAGCCCTTTTTTTATCGCCCACAGCTCTTAATACAAAGAACTTGCATTGTTTAACTTCATGGAGAAACCACCTAACCAAGAACCTATGCTGTCTCGAAAGACTCCACTAGCCCTACTATTGTTATTACCGATTTAAGAGGTTCCGTACGTGTTTAATGCCACTCGTCCCACATCTGATAGCTGCCATTTCGCCATTGCATTATCAACTCCCCTTCTCGAGTATGTGACATCCTTAAAAGAAGACAAGTAAAACAAATCGAATTTAACAGCATCAATAATCATCTTCATTTTAGATTGACAGGGGATCATTGCGTTGTTAAAAACTCCCTCATTTCTCTATCTCCACATATGGCACATCGCAAACCCAAATACAGTTCCCAGTCAAGAGCATATCTACCTGCAAATCCTCCCTTCAAGTTCAAGGTAAGCCATTCTACATAATTACCAGAAAATAAATCAGCTCTTTCCCATTTATTGAGAAGACCAGCCCAGACTTCTTTTGCCTTGATACAATCTCTTAGAACATGCAAGAGATCTTCTTCACCTTGTCTGCACATGGGACAAACCTTTGAATCAGCTATACGTCTTCTTGCTCTTTCCGCATTACTAAGCAACCTGTTGTGAAAGCAGAGCCAAAGAAAACGTCTTATTCTTTAAGGACCTCCCCATTTCCAAGCCATTTGCCACTTGCTGCTCTCCCTGTTATTCAAATCTTCATTAAGAATTTCATATGCCGACTTGATAGAGGAACTCCCAGATGCCGAAACTTTCCATATTACTGTATCCATCCCCATTAAGTCATTTGGCGGTGAACACTCACAAATTCTATTAATTATCTCTATTAGAAGTAGAGGGCTAATTCTTTGCACATTTCAGTAAACCATTGCCGTAACTGCATCTTTAACTCTCCATTGCTTCATATTATATGGAACTTCACCTAAAGCATGGTCAATTAATTTGAAACTGCCACGCCATTTCTCATACCAAGACCTCACTTGCTTACCATCTCTCAGGCAAATGGTCGCGTTATTGGAAACGAACGCCCAGAGTCTAACCAAACTTCTCAAAACTGGAGTGCAGCGAATAGCTTGAATGCTGTTGGTATTATCATTTTTCTTCTTAATATACTTCCCACACATCACCTGAACCCATAACGCATCCTTTTCCTTTATAAATCCCTAAACCAGCTTTGCCATGAAAGCTTGATTTAAAACCATAAGATTTCGAAAACTCAGCCTACCCTTATTCTTCAGTTTACACATTTTCTCCCAGCTAATCAAGTGAATCTTCTTTTGATCTGTATTAGAATCCTAAAGAAAGTCTCTACATAATTTTTCAATTCTGCTACAAACTTCTTGGGGAAACACCATGGTCTACATGCATAAATAGGCACTGCCATCAACACCGATTGGACCAAAGTGACACGACCCATAAAGGAAAGAGAACTTGCCTTCCACCCACTTAGACGACTTCCAATTCTATCTATTAAATACTGAAAATATTGGCTCCCATTTCTACCATTAATGATAGGGACCTCAAGGTGGTTACCCAAATTGGAAGCGATTAAAAAACCAAACTTCTCCTCCAGCTTTCGTTGAAGATCAGAGCTGACATTCTTAGAAACAAAAAAGAATGTCTTGCCTTGTTAATCTTATGCCCTGAACATTGACAAAATCCTCCAACACATCACAAATAAGTAACATATTTACCTCTGTAGCTTCTGTAAAAATGAGTAGATCGTCAGCAAAAAGCAATGAGAGATCGAAAACCCATTTCTGCCCATTTTAATTGGTTTCCATAGAAACTCATTAACTGCTTTGTTGATTGCCTGAGATAACCGTTCCATGCAAAGAACAAAAATGTATGGTGATAGAGGGTCACCTTGTCTCACTCCCTTAATCGATTTAAATGAGTCTAACACCTCACCATTCCATAAAATTCTTGCATTACTGCGCTCCCAACTATTAATCAAGACTTGAATGAGGAAAACTTGCTTCAACCAATGTATCATAAATAAAATCCCATCATAATCTGTCATAAGCTTTTTCAAGATCCACCTTTATAATCATCCAACCTTTCCTTCCAGTGATGAGAATGTTATCTATGATTTGTCTACTAGGAACAAAACTCAACTGGTTTTTGCTGATGAGATTGACTAAACAAGGTTTAATTCTATTCGCTAACACCTTCATCAAGAATTTGAAAATTACTGGGAGTAAACTTATTGGCCTGAATTTTGCAATGGTGGACGGCTTGTCTTTTTTGGGAATGGCCGTAATGAGAGACTGGTAAAGCATCTGATCTAACTGCTGCCCATTCAAGCTATCACTAACAAACCTGCAAACAGACTGCTTAACAATATCCTAGTTGCTCTGAAAAAACCATCACACATATTGTCATTACCAGGAGCTTTAAATGGTTTCATGCTAAACAATGCCTCTTAAACTTCAGCCTCAATAACTCCTGCTTCAACCATTCCTAAAAGCCTTATAAGGAGCTTGGCAAATTGATCTCTAATGGGATAGCCCGGAGCAAACTCCCTTTCTTCAAAGTAAAGCTACGCATAATGACAAATAAACGAGATGTATTCCAAAAAAGTGTATCCAATGTATTCTGGAAAAGTGTCTCCAATGTATTCCGAAAAAGTGTCTCCAATGTATTTCTCATTCTTATATTTGTACAAAGAAGCTAAAAAAAGGAAATAATCAAAAGAAATAATTACAGACAATTAAGGAATAAAACAACCAGCTGTACAATCAAAGTCATATTTGGAAAGATAATCCTTCTGTCCCGTGAATGGTGAATTGCCTCGTAAGTCTTGCAACAAACCCGTTGTGATGTATGGCACTGCATATACATTGATATCCCCCCTCAAATTGATGCAGGTAAATCGACCAGCAGCAATTTGTTACGAAGAAATTTGTGTCTGTGGTGTGTCAAAGCTTTGGTAAAAACATCAGCAATTTGAAGATCAGTAGTAAGATGAGGAAGAGTGATAACACCACGAGTAAAAACCTCCCTAATGTAATAACAATCCACCTCTATGTGCTTTGTGCGTTCATGATAGACAAGATTCGCAGCTATTTGAATGGCACTAGTGTTATCACCATGAAGTGGAGTCGGAGCAGTTTGAGAAAATGCAAGTTCAAAAAGAAGACCACGTAACCACACAACTTCAGAACAAGCTGCTGACATGGCTTTATATTCAGCCTCCGTGGAAGATTTAGAGACACAGTCCTGTTTCTTACACTTCCAAGAAATCAAGGCATCGCCAAGAAAAATGCACCAGCCTGTTGTAGACTTCCGAGTATCCGGGCATCCAGCCCAATCTGCATCACTATATGCTGTTAACTGAAGAGCAGATTTTCTAGAAAAAAATAACCCAAGAGTAGGTGTCCCAATTAAGTATCGAATAATGCAACGAACTGCAGCAAGATGAAGATGTCGAGGCGATTGCATAAATCTGCTAACTATATGGACAGCATATGAGATATCAGGCCTTGTAATTGTTAGGTAGATAAAACTTTCCACAAGTTGTCTATATAGAAAAGGATCAGGCAAAAGCTCACCCTCATCTTTTCGGTATTTTACATTCACCTCCATTGGCGTATCAACAGCAGTAGCCTCCTTTAAACCAGCGAGTTCAATGAGATCTTGGATATATTTGTGCTGATTTAAAAACAAACCATGCTCGCGAGTGTGAACTTCCAGCCCCAAAAAATATGTGAGATGCCCAAGATCTTTCATTTGAAATGTACTATGCAACTTATCTTGAAGCTTAGTAATAAGTCCATTGTCATTACCAGTAATGATAATATCATCAACATAAACTAAGAGAAAGACCATACCAGTGGAGGTCTTATGAAGGAAGAGAGATGAATCATATTGACTTTGCGTGAAAGAGAGGCTAAGAAGAGTGCTGTGAAACTTCTCAAACTAGGCTCGTGGGGCCTGCTTCAAACCATACAAAGAGCGTCGGAGCTTGCAAACTTCATTAGAAGTAGTCATGGACATACCAGGTGGAAGTTTCATGTAAATCTCTTCCTTAAGATCCCCATGCAAGAAGGCATTTTTGACATCCATCTGATGTAAAGGCCAAGATTGAGAGGATGCAATAGCAAGAATGGTTCTCACCGTAGTCATCTTAGCAACTGGTGCATATGTTTCGTCATAATCAAGGCCATATTCTTGTTTATTGCCAAGAGCAACCAATCGATCTTTGTATCTATCCAAAGATCCATCAGACTTAAGTTTCACAATATAGACCCACTTACTACCAATGGATTTAACATTTGGAGGGCAAGAAACAATGTCCCAAGTATGATTTTCCTCAAGAGCCTGAAATTCAGCCTCCATCGCTTGACGCCAACACTCAAGTTTCATAGCCTGCTTATAGCAAGTGGGAATAGAAATAGAAGACAAAGTAGGAGACATAGCCACATGGGCTGAAAAACCATACCAGTCAGGGGGTTTGTGAGTTCTAGAGCTTCGACGAATAGGAGGTGGATCGTTGGAAATAGGTAGAACAAAATCAGATGCCACAGGAAGAGTTGGAGGAGCCTCAGTGAGACCTGTAGAAGAATCAAATGCAGAAGCACGTCTATGATAAACATGACCAAGTTTAAACCTTTGTATAGAGGTGGAGGACTCATCAAAATGTGGTAGCACAAATAGAGAAGGGAATTCGGAAGTCTGTTGGGAGCTAAAAAAGGGTTGATGTTCAAAAAAAATTACATTCCTAAAGACACGAGTACGTTGAGCATGAGAATCATAGCAAAGAAATCCTTTTTGATTGCCAGCATAACCCAAGAAAGCACACTTGACAGATTGAGCAGTAAGTTTATTTCTCTCATGTGCAGGAAGGTGAACAAAACACACACATCCAAAAATATGAAGATTGGAATAATCTGGTGTATGCCCAAACTGTTAGTGTAAGCCCTAGCCCCAATACATTGTAATAAAACACTTAGTTAATAAAATGAGGTATTTGTTTTATCTTTTGTATTCCCGTGCATGTCAATTGATAAAACTATCCAAGAATGTCGTTTCGGTTTAAGTTATCATGTGTGAGGCACATGGATTGTAAGACCTTGAAACAAATGGGACTTCATTCTAAATATCCCTAGTCAGTCATTGTTATGGGAATAACAAATGAATTAAGACTAGTATGCTCTCTCTGATATTATGAGTTCTGTCTTACGGATCATTAGGACAAGAGTGTCAATCAGAGATCATAGATACATGTTAAAGAATATGGTATCTGGATTCGATCCGCTCATGAGAACACTACATGGTACAAGTCATAAGTGTTTCTCATATGTAAATTTTGTATCGGAGTTCTTAGACCTGAAATCTCTGTGAAACTCTTTATGAACTACTGTGTACTTTGACATACACCTAACGTGCTCGTAATAGAGTGACAAGTACGGGTATGATTGGGTATGCATTGATTCATGTTAGAGAGCATGAGAGAAGTGAAGGGATTACCCCTCTCGATAAGAGAGAAAATATCACCGGCCACTTGATCAGTGAACTGAGAAGTGTATGGCCATACCGAGATGGAATAATGAGTAATCATTATTTATCTGAGAGTTCAGTGTCACTGGAATATCAAGAAAGGAATTAATATATATAAGGATTACTAGTTCCATGCCTTATATTAATTCTGATATTTAAGGATAAGGGACTATGCAAAATTGCATTAGGTCACTAAATGCCATATGTATTTTCATTTAATTTGGATTGCTATAATATCTTGCTAGAGAATATATATAGCTTTTGAATTAATTTATTAATTCATTGCCAACATTAAATGGACCTATAGGATCGCACACAAAGCATTGAATTTAAAATATTTAATTAAAGTATTGAGCATTAATTTGGACTTTTAATTAAAGTCAAATTAATGTGTGTAATGGGTTATAAAATTGCTATTGGGCTTTGGTCCATGAGAGAGAGAAATTCAGCCCACAAGGTTTAATTTCAATTAATTAATTATCTTGTATTAATTTAATTAATTGAGTATTAAAGCCTAAAGGATTTTAATTAAATTAATTCACTTGATAATTGGATGGTGTGGCCGAAATTCCAAGATAATATCAATGGAATTTCGGCACATGATTAATTCTTTTATTAAGTGATTTATTTGATTAATATGTCTTACATTTATCTTAGATTAAATCAAAAAGGATTTTCTTGGATTAAATGTATTATCTTAAGGTGTTTTAATCAATATATATTTCTTATTTTAAATAAGTGATAAAGGCTAAAATTAATTATCTTAAGGTGGTATATTTTAGCTTAATCACTTAAGAAAATAAAGGGATATATATTAAAGGAAATAAAACCCTAAAGATAAGATATTATATTTGGTTTTTGACGTAAATACAAAAGAAATTTGACGTAAATACAATTGGTATTTGGCGTGAAAACAAAAGCATTTGGCTTGAAAAACAAAAGGCATTTTTGACGTGAAAACAAAAGGTTTTTGACGTGAAAAACAAAAGGTATTTGGCGTGAAAACAATTTGTTTTTGGCGTGAATTACATCCATCTCTCTCTCTTAATTTTTGGTCCAATTTTCACAAGGAGAAAGGATTGTTCCTCATTCTCTTGTGTTCTTGGGCAGGAAAAGCAACCTAAGAGAAGTATAAAATCAAATTTTGTAGCTTCAAACTATAACCATTACACAATACCGAAAAAGAGAGCTAGCAATCTCGATTTTAAGCCGTCGGTGCAATTGTGTGTGTGAGAATAGAGGGAGTGGCATAAAAGGCTATTCCTTGACATTGGTGATCGAGATCTAAGGCGGACAAAGTCATCTTAGTTGCTAGCCATCACCGAAATTAATATCTAAAAGGCATCTTAACTTGTAAGTTCTACAACCTAAAATTGCATGTTTTCGTTCCTAGTTTTGGATATGTATGGTATGTATGATAAAAATTTTTGTTTTTCCGCTGTGCTATCATGATTATCATACCATGTCATATTCCTTCACAAACAATCGAAAGTAAGAAGAATCATTGTTCAAGGTGGGAGAAGGTAATCTATTAATCAAATAAACAGCAGTAGACAAAGCTTCACACCAAAATTTAGGAGGAACATAGTATTCTATTAGAAGAGTTCGAACAACATTAAGAAGATGACGATTCTTTCTTTCAGCCACACCATTTTGTTATGGAGTGAAAGGACAAGAACGTTGTGATATAATCCCATGACTTTGAAGAAATAATTGAAATTCATTGGACATATATTCACCACCTGAATTAGATTGCAATTTTTTTATTTTGGCAGAAAATTGTGTCTCAACTAAACCAAGAAAGACTTTGAACACAGAGAAAACCTCACTTTTAGACCGAAGAGAGTACACCCAAGTAAAGCGAGTGAAATCATCGATAAGTGTAACAAAGTATTTGTAATGTTGATGAGAAATTACAGGAGCAATACCCCATACATCAGTATGTACAAGTTCAAAGGGTTTGGTGGTGCGTGTTTTATGAAAAGGAAAAGGAAGAGTTTTACTTTTACCAAGTTTGCAAGATGCACAATCAGCAACATCATTATAAGAAAAAGGTTAATTTTTATTGCAAAGTGAACCAGATTTAAGCAAAACACGAAGTACATGAGAATTAGGATGTCCTAAACGTCTATGCCATACTTGATTATCACATTGAACAGCATTACAAGCAACATAATTGGACAAAGGAGAAGAAGATAGAAACAAAGGAAAAAGACGTCCCACTTTAGGCCCCTTCGCGATCATCTTCCCGGACACTTGATCCTGCACAAGACAACCAGGGTTTGAAAATTTAACAGTACAATTGTTGTCAACTAATTGGCCAACAGATATAAGATTAGTGGACAGTTTAGGAGACACAAAAACAGTATTTAAAGAGGCTGAAATATCACCAACGGTTGTTATAGGTAATGAACTTCCATCGGCAGTATGAATATGAAGATCTCCTTTATATTTTTGAACATTATTTAAAGATATAGCAGTGTCGGTCAAGTGATTGCAAGCACCGGAATCAAAATACCAAGGCTTAGAATTAGAATTTTTGGGTACCTGAAATGCCTAAAGCAGAAAAGGCAGAAACTATCATTTGTTGGACCATTTCAGGAGTAATCGAAGACTGACCAGGACTAGAAACAATTTGAGGAACCAACCGAGACATTGTAGGCATTTTCAGATTTCTTTAGAGGCCGAATGGAACAATCTTTTTGATGAGATGCCCTGATTTCTTACAATAATTGCAGAATTTTTTAGTGCAATTAGTGGCAATGTGCCCAAATCTTTTGCAACTATAGCACTGAACATTAGTCATATCTCTACCTCCTCTAGACTTCCCTTGAGCAGCGTAGGCAATAGGAACAGGATTTTGAGCTTGCTGCTCCATAAAATTCTGTGTAATGAGCCTTTGTTCCTCCCTGAGAAGCTCTCCCACACAAATATTCAAGAAAGGTACTGGATCTCTGTTCATCAGGTTGGACCTGATTGTTTCAAACTCCCCTCTTAACTTCATTAAAAATTGATCATGCTTGCTCGTTTCATACACACTTTGGACAGCAATGAGTTCTTCAAGAGGTACACTAGCATATACAATATCGGTGTATTCAGCCCAAAGATTCTCAAAGGAAGAATAAAACTCTTGGATTGACATATTCCCTTGATCGAATTGACTCAACTCGAGTTCCAATTGAAATTTTCTTACTGTGTTGCTTTGGTTGTAAATTTTCTTCAAGTAACCCCACATTTCTTGAGATGTCTTATAAGGCTTGAGATTGAGAAGTATGGAGGGTTCTATACTTCCTAGAATCCAAGACATAATCTGAGCATCCTTCACTTCCCATTTAACATATTTCTCTCTCTCCTCCTTGCTGTCAGGTGCAGAATTGGTCCCATCAATATGACCCCATAAATCCTTTCCTTTGACAAAGATCTGAAATTGGAATGCCCAGGCTGAATAATTTTTACCATTAAATCGAACAAGAAAATGTTCAGATCGCTCCTAAGACATAATGCAACCAGAAATAATAACTAAGAAATCAAATCCAAGAAGCCTGAATAGAACGTAAGAAAAACAAGAACAAATATCCAAGATCTCAGAACTAGACAATGAACCAGACACAAGATGAAAGGATCTCAAAATTTTGGCTCTGATACCATGACAAATAAACGAGATGTATTCCAGAAAAGTGTATCCAATGTATTCCGAAAAAGTGTCTCCAATGTATTCCGGAAAAGTGTTTTCAATGTATTTCTCATTCTTATATTTGTACAAAGAAGCTAAAAAAAGGAAATAATCAAAAGAAATAATTACAGACAATTAAGGAATAAAACAACCAGCTGTACAATCAAAGTCATATTTGGAAAGATAATCCTTCTGTCCCGTGAATGGTGAATTGCCCCGTAAGTCTTGCAACAAACCCGTTGTGATGTATGGCACTGCATATACATTGATACATAATAGGACATAGCATTCACTTTTAACTCCTCCTTATTTGAGCTCCACCTACCATCAGTCAATTGAAATCTATCAATCTTTAACCCGTGCTTCTTACTTCGATGTTTATTATGAAAATAGCTAGTATTTCTATCTCCTTCCATGATTCAATCAGCATTGGACTTTTGTTTCCACAACAGTTCCTCCTGGTTAAGTACATTTTCTTACTTGCATCTAACTTTAGATTCTAAATGAGAAAGGAAATGGGAGTGTCGTTTTTCAAGTGCTCGGCTGATACCATTTAACCTGTTCAAAAGATGTTACCAAATATCTCCATATTCCACACCGTAACTTTCTCTACAAATGAAGTCATGGCTGAGGTAATGGTGGCATCTAAGTTCTAGTTATCTTTAACAAAAGAAGTAAAATCTTTATGTAAGAGCCAAGGTGCCAAAAATCAAAAGGGAGCTCCACTTCTTGTGTCCGATTTGGAAGGCAGAGAAAGCAAAATAACGATGATCTAACCCTACTCTAGGCAGATGTTGAACATTAGAGTGCTCAAATTTTTGCTGCCACCTTAAATTCCACACTACTCTATCCAGTCTCTTCTGAACACATCCCTTTTGCCAAGTAAACCTAGGCCTTTGGAAACCAAGATCCAATAAATTGCATTTAATCATGCATTCTTGGAACAATAGACAAGGTTTACTGCCCCTTGGAGATCCATATAATTTTTCATAGGCAAATAGGAAAGAGTTAAAATCACCAGCCAAGAGAAAACTCACTGTTGAGATTGATGATGTCTGTCCACAATTTTCTCCTATTCAAAGCCACAGGATCCACATAAACTACTGTAAAATAGAATCTAACCGGTCAGGGTGAGTAATCCTCAAGTTCACCCATTGATAAGAAAAAGGGAACACATTAAGATTAACAAAGCTCTTCCAAAGTATCCAGATACCCCCCTGAAAATTCCGTCGCTTCTACCCAAAAAGAACAATCAAAACTAATACTTTTGATGATTCTATCCGCCATAATGCCACTCACTCTAGTTTCTAAAAGAACAAGGATGGACACCCTGAATTGTCTACAAAAATCCTTAACAATAGTTACAAACTTACTTGATCCAGCCCCTTGGCAATTCCAAATTAAAAATTTAGAATCCATCAAAAATAGAACTGAAAAGAAAGTAAAGCCATCACAAGAATAGCATCAGGTCTGATAAGAATTACCATCTGCACTACCATCTTGACAGCACCCTTGTTCCCTTTATTTGCTCCTATCAGACACTGTTATCGTGTTCACTAACTGAAAAATAGATTGGTTGATATTTATTATCAGGTACCCGTGGAAGAGAAGTGGTCTTCATACTGCTCTTTGATTTCTTCTTCATGTGAGTATATGGAGACCTGCTTCCAATGTTTTTTCCAGATTTTAAATTCCTTTGTGAATTAAATCTAGAAGAGGAGGAAAGGATAGGAGGTTTCTCAGCCACCACTACAACATGTTTGTTCTTATCCAAGACATGAGTGACTAAATTATGAATGTCGCCATCTAGCTGGTAATCAGAATTAATTCTTTGATTTATTTCAAGCAAAGCAACATTCTTCGTGACAGTACTATCCTAAATACCAGGTTCCCTTGTTTGAGCCACTGAACTCTCATCATTTTTGCCCGACTCATCAATCTCAGCATTAACACCTTCATAAATCATCAGGTTAGTCTCTTAACCTCTATTCTCATTATTTGAAGAAGCCATTTTGGATTGATATCTATATTTGTATTTAACATGCTCCACATTTGTTACTCCCACATTCTGTCCTAACTTTCCAGCTGAACTTTCTGTCTTTTCCATTGTAGGCGTTATCCATTTTACCTGTATCATTGCTCCCATTACCCACTTCAAAAAGAGTAGTCGATGCTAATACATTAAAGCGTGATCCATAATTGCTCTAGTTTTTTTCTAATTCTCTCATGTTGGAAGCCTAGGCTTTTCCTCTCCACCCCTTCTTGGACACCATCATCCAAGGACCATACAATGCGTCCTCTTGACATAAAGTTTCCTCCTCCTTTGCCTCGGAGATGAAACCACCCTGAATAGGGATAGTTGAATTGTTTTCTTTCCCTTCATTGTGACTCTGGAGGCACATATGAGATGTGTGCCCATATTTGCCACATTTAAAGCAAATTTTTAGAAGTCCCTCATACTCTATTCGGTGTATACTCCCATTAAGTTTGAACTTAGATAACAAAGGTTTTGTGAGGTCTAATTCAACTGCTATGCGAGCAAATCTCCCCCTCTCCAACTGAGATGTATTATAATCGATTTTAACCGATCTCCCTAACACCTGACTGATTTTTCGAAGAACTCTTTTGTGATATCTGTGCAAAGCCATACCCGGAATACGAATCCAAGCCACTACTGCTGATAAATCATAGTTTTCAGTTGAGAACTTTGGGTTTCATGGCTGAACTGTCAAATAATGACCAAGGACCGCCCAATAAAACTTTGAGGTAATCCTTTTTGTCATCAAACTGCATCAGAAAAAAATTATTTTCCAAATCCACAACTTTATAGTCTCCCATTATGTTCCATAGCTTCTCTATTTTAGAACACAGAAAACTGTAACAGATGCATTTACCTAACATCTTCACTACTACAGATTGTTTCCACGATTTGGCCAACCTAGCCTCCAGGCATTCTGATATAGTTATTGAGGGAAGCCCTTCATCCCAGTTGATGGAAATCTCATTGTCATCATCCAATATCTCAATAGACTTTGTTTCAGCCCCCACCAAATCCATACTTTTTGTTTCATCAACATCATTATCCTCATTCTCAGATGCCCATACTTGCACCAATGGGTCATTTGCGTGCTTAGCCTTACACAACAAGGCATCACGAAAGGATCGATTAGGCAAAGAAATATCATTCCCATTGTTGCTTCGAACCTCTTCCACATTTTGCCTTGACATCTTGGTTGACCTGTCGTTCGGTGGTGTTGGCGGCGGCGCCTTCTCCAGCGGCCAGGTAGCTACCGTCTCCACTAAGGTTTCATCGTTCACGTTGGACTCTCTTTTTACGGATGGGTAATTTTCCAATTCCAAATATTTGAAAAAGTATTGTTTTAACTTTTTTTATATTTTATTTAAACTAAACTTCTAATTTGATAAGAATATAATTTTTTTTTAATTTTATGTACATTATAATAGTACATTAATTAAAATTAATAAAATGTCAAATTAATAAAATAGAAAGATAATTAATTATCTTGCATGTGTGTCTCCTATAGCCACTTTAAAAGCTTTCGCTTATATATGGGATTAAAATTTGACTGCTGGTCCTGCTAATTGTATGTATAAAATGAATTATTTATTTCTTAATTGGGAAATTTAATCCGTACAGCACATATCTTTCTCGAAGTAAAAGAATTAACCAAAAAATAAAAAATAGCACTTTCTAACATTGCAGATTATACTAATTACTTCTTGTTTTAACAAAACAAATGAATTAGAGGTCCTTATTAACAGATTAATTTTTTTAAAAATAACAGGACTAATAAAAAATGCAATTCCTTCCATTACAGAACACTAGAAGTCAGTCGGTAGCACTAGCAGCCACCCAAATTGTATGTACATATAAAAAGAAAAACAGTGTTACCAACTACCTAACTGAATAAATAATTATGATTAGCTGAATTTTATATTACTTTATTTCGGTAATCTAAGTTTAGAATATCAATTATATGTGACTCGCCTATAATAATAATAATAATAATAATAATAATAATAATAATAATAATATATCGTATTATATATATTAAAATATAAAAAAATGGGTTTCAATTCGGTTAAATCTATCAAACTGCAGTCCAGTTTTGAGAGAAATTCCACCTTGGATCCAATATTATATTGCATTATATCATATATATTACAAGTAATTTTATAATTAATCAACAATAGGTTTGTGTAATTTAATCAAACACTAAATACTAAATAGTAAATATTGTTGCACATTCACTAACATATGTCTTAGGTGTAAGTTATCAACTGTACTGAACAAATGGGGCCGTACTGTAGTGTGATCAAATTATCCATTAATTTTTATAATCTCTTTTTAATTAATATCAATCTTTTAGTTAGAAGGTCACCAAATGTATAAAATTTTAGCTTAAACTTCATATCCCTTTCAAACTTGTTCTCTTTCTTCCAACTACAAAGTCAAACCACTGCCCGCCAACCACCAAAATCACACTTTAACTCACAATCCAATCCGCAATTAATCTAATTTTTTTTGTAATTATTATTAACATAAAATTTTTTATAGTATTAATTTTCTCCATTCACAAAATTTGAACTCAAAATTTTACTTAAAAAATGCCAAATTGCTCAATGTTAATAGTTTGCCTTGCTTCTTGGCTTTACTTTTTCACAAGAAAATAAAATTTAATTGGGAATTCAAATTCAGCTAATTAGTTGCTCATGAATTTATCTGCTTGCATAAGAATTAATTGAATTAGTGAGAAGAAAAAGTCTTCCTATAAAATAATTGTGAATTTAATTAGTATAATAAAGGTTGAATTACGTATTTGATTAGTTGTATAATGCAGAGAAATGCAAACTCAACTTGTCTCTCAAGTCTACTGGTATAGAATAATGGAGGGTATATGCAAGTGCTAATCATGCCAAATGGATATGATGTAAAATAATAATTTAAGAGGGCATTATCTAATTATTAATTAATATATAGTGTGATATTAATTATGATTGACTTATAATATATGTAATTTTCTAATAATGATTAAAAGATATTATAAAATGTTTAGCCATCTTTAGAGTAATTGAGGTTGAATTTAATATTGGTCACATTTCCTTTTCTTTTTTTTTCTAATAGTTATTATTAAAATTTTCTTGAAAGCTAAGAATCCATTCACTTGCCATGTGAGATATAATATATGTAACATCAAAAGGGAGGATTGACCCAGCTATATACCTCTTCCAATAATTCCACCACTTCTTGCATTTCATAATTCCAAGTTATTATTTTCTTGTATAATTTTTAAAGAGTTTTTATTAATTTTTTTTAATGATTGATTTATTTTTGCCACCAAATTCCAAGTTTTTCATTTTCTTGTTGAAACTCTCTTTTCTGTATCCATTAATTAGAACTAATAAATGCCCAAAATCTGAGAAGAAAAGTTTAATGCAATACTTCATTTGTAAGAATTAAATGATTGCCCCCATGAAAACCTATTCTTTCCTTTTATTTTGGAATTATTTTTGTCCTATACATGATTTCATAATATTACAAGGTGCCAAAAAATTATAGGAAGAAATAGTTTGCATTTGAAGCAATTTAAAAATAAAGTAATAGATTTTTGAGAAGGATGAGTGAAATTCAATAATACTAAATAGTACGCAAACACAAAGTGATGTATAGATAATTGAGAAATAACTATTCCCAACTAATGACATCTAATTATTTTCTTCATATTTCTTCTAGAGTCTTCAGGTTGCCACATTTTATATGAACATATATAGATAAATGCATCTAAATCTTTTTTCTTATCTACCAAGTTATGATATTTATCACAAAAATGATATATATATATATATATAGAACATAAAAAAACTTAAAAATTGAAATGATAATTTAATTCCTAAAAAAAATCCAAAGATGGATTAGTCCCAATGAGAGCAAGCAAGTATATATTATAAAATGGAGAAAACAAAGACATGCGAAGGCAACAAAGGCAAAGGGACATAACATTTTGTGAGAAACAAAGTTGAAACTTGAAACAACTCCATCTTGTTAGTATTGTAGTTGGCCTATCTGTTCCTCCACGTTAACCAATCCTCTAAACTCCTCTAACCTACCAATACAACTATGTATGGATGTATAAAACCATAGAAGAAATTTTTCATTTGATGCCCATCATCTTCCTCTCTTCAATGGAACCCAATTCAAGATCTCCGTTCCAAAATTCATCCAAAATCATCAGAAAATCAGTTTACAGTTTCCTTCAGGACTACCAATACTTCTCTTCAACTCCTTCTCTTCTTGCCTTACCTTTCTCCATTGCAGTTCTCCTTTCACACTTCTTCTTAGTCACTTCTTTCTCATCTTCTTCTCTCTTTCTTACCATTTTTGATCGCCTCCACAATCTTTTCCAAGCTGCAGGCTTCCCTTCGTCATCAGAATTCTTCACCGTTCTCAATCTTAAACTCTCCCAAACCATCACTTCTTCAATCTTTACTTTACCATTTACCTTCACTTTCTTCATCCTCGCCAAATCTTCTGTAATTCAGGCTCTCAACCGTGTCCATCAAAAACCAAGTTCTTCGCCTTCTTTTTCTTCCATTATCTCCATTTTTAATCCTCTTCTTCTCACTTATATCTGCAACTCTTTCTTGATCATCTCCGCCAATGCAACTGCTTTCTCTTTCTTATTCATTTCCTTTAACTTCCTTGAAAGTTTCGGCTTGTCTTCACCAAATATCTCACTCATTTGCTCAGTTTCCGGCGCCATTGTTTACTCCATTATGGTCGCAAATGTATTCGTAACATCTAATTTAGCATTAGTTTTATCCGGCGTGGAACGATCCGGCGGGTTACTTCCATTTCTTAAGGCTTGTGTGATGATTAGAGGAAGAACTTTCACAGCTTTATCACTTGCTTTGCCGGTAAACTTAGGCCTAGCAGGAATCGAAGCATTGTTCCAGTACCGGATTGTGAGAGCTTATCATCATAAAGGCCAGACGTTGAATTCTTTGATGGTTCTTGAAGGGTTGTTGATTGGTTATATGTATTCAGTTGTTATTGTTGTTGATACTATTGCCACTTTTATCTTCTTGAAAAGCATAACTCAAGATCAAGAAGGTTTGTGCGCATACAACAAGATTGAAAATGCAGAGGAAAGCAATAGAAATGAGGATTACGAGCATGTCAGCTTAAAAGTCTGTCAAGAATTTGCATAAATTATTATAGGTTGAGAAATACAGAGAAGATCAAAGTTTTAGTCTTTAACTTCGTTTCTTAAAGAACCACAAAGGAGATGGAAATCATCAACAAAGAGAAACGCAAGACAAAAGGGAAAAATACTTGAACGATTCATGTATTTCCCTGGCTAAAGTTTAACTTTTTTTTTTCTTTTTAAATTTGTTAGATTGGAATTGGAAATTGTTACATTGTGAAGTAAAAAGGAAATTTTTCTATTTCTTGTTTTAATTTTCCTTTTTATAATTCTTCTTAAATCTTATTTTTAATAGCAAGCTTATAGTTGATTACAGAGACATCTCAACATTCAATTATTAATTTATTTTGTGATGTTTAAGTCATGATATATGTAGAAGTAGGGAGAGGAGAAATCCACATTGTAAATGATGTGGGAGGTAAGCAAGAGAAATGAAATTGGAGCTACTTTGTTAATTTGACAAGGACAGGTAAATTAGTTTGGAAGGAAGAGAAATTAAAGGCAAGTAATCAATTCAAAGCAATGTAATTTATTAGCAACTTTGTGAACACTTCCGCTTTCATCATCATGCCTCCCACTAATACTTAATCACAAATCAAGTAACCACAAAACAAAAGTATCAACAAACATAATAATAGAGGCATCAAATTTTGATGCAGTATGCCTACTCGTAATTTTTTTAATTTAATCCGATTAAATTCATAAACACAAGTATATAATAATTCGATGTATATGATTCATCTGACTCGTACTTTTCTTGAGTTTTGTTTTCTTATTATGTCAGCCTATTTGAAATTTGCATTTAGATAATTTTCTGGATGGCAAAACGTCAGAAGGCCAAGATCAAATTAGTCAGTCCAAATCCAATAAGAGGGGCACGTCAAAGCCAGCATTTTGAATGGGCATACAAGATGTTTGTATTTTTGAGGAAAATGAAGATATGGAAGAAAGGGATTAAGCAAAATAAACGATTACAACAAGACGAAAAAAATACACGAACACAAGAAAAGAAAAGAAAAGAAAATTATTGATAGGTACTTCGTAAATTAAATATTTTGCGTATACATTCTTTAATACTGCAAATAGCAAACAGGAAAAAAAAAAGGTGCTTTAATTGGTGTCTCTGTGTTAGTAAGAAAATTTCAAGAACAGTAAAAATATTGATGGTATTGCAGCTGCGAGAAGGATTAGATTAAAGAAAAACAGTTGAGGATAGAGCCTGGAAGATTGGAACAACAATGTCGCATGCACTAATTACTTTAAAAGATCAAGATTCAAATTTTTATTTTGTTTGACCTCCAAAATCACTTATTTTATAAACACAAGCAACTTCCCCGCCAGAGGAAACGTCGCTAATTTTGGCAACCTGAAGGAGTGCGAGAATCACATTCTCCAAGGAAACAGCTTTTGATGCTTCCACTTCTGCAACTTAAGCCCCTTTAGCCCACCCCTGCCTTCTTCCTGGCAACCTCTTCTCTTTGATTCTCATCAAGTTATATGTTTCAAGTTTTAATCACTATCTCTTCGAATTTATATATATATATACATGGGTTGCTCTGTTTTAGTTTAAAGAAAACAGAGGAGACATGGACAAATAAGGTTTAAATAACTAAAAAGGCAAGAACATCTCTTCTGACATATAGTTTCTCAGCTACTTAAGTGTTTTAAGTTACTAAATTTGTGATTTTGATAATCTGCTAATACATTAAACAACTGGACTGTGTTGGATAGTTGAAGTTGTGATATAAAATTATATTTGAAACAGTGACAGGCAAAGGAAAGTAAAAGCTTCCAATGGTTGTTCACATAATTAAGTCTCTTCAATTGATGCAGGCAGGTCCACAAGTTTTGATTGGTATGCAATACTGACTTGAACAATATGAATTAGCCAAAGAATACGTTTCGATAAACTTCTGTGGGGCAAAAAGAATGTTCCAAGGCACTTATACCCCTATTCCAATTTTCTGATTCACCACGGATTGTTTATTTTTCATCTTCCTTTGGAAAGCTAAAAGTTAAGTCATATGTGCCTTTTTTTCAGCCTTCCAGAGATAATCCACTGTCGTGAACAAACTCGCTCGAGTCTGATTCACTAAAATTTTCAATTATACTGAAAAAAGGCAAATTTTTCTTAAGCCATGGAATATATGTGTATGATGTGCAATTGTTGAATGCTAGGATTATGCATTGAGTCAATACTTGGAATTGAAAGGCAAATGTGGAACTCTAAAGTTGCAGAAGCCATGGAAGCCTACAAGAAGGAAATAGAAGAGATTTACAGCAAAATGGATATATATAAAGGCTCGCACAGGAATTTGTTGATGGCCATGACGCACCCCAACTAGCCGGAACGAGCTACTTTTTCATTTTGTTAACTCTTCTGCTTTGGTACGCTTTTGACAGAAGAAAGAGAATACATTTTAATTTTTAAATTAGAGAAGTCTCCTTGTCATCTGGCAGAACCAATACCAACTTCCAGTTTAACATTGGAATTACGAGTCAAAACAGCCAATCGTGTAATACTGAAAAACACAAGTGATGATCGCCATTCTGTTTGTACGAGAAAAGGATGTGAACCTATAAACAGACAAACACCGAACAAAATAAAGGAACACAACCACAATAGTTTCTGCTGAATCAAAGTGATAGATTATAGAAAGATCAGAAGGACAAGAAATTTCCAATCTGTAACTTATAATTTCAATGTTATTTTACAATTACATTAAAAGCAACCTGTCTTCTAAATCACTCTATCTGAACCTGAGATCCTATACATCATTTTCTGGGCCGGGTTGGATCAAAATTTCAATTAGAAAAGAAACTACAGGGAGATGGAAAAATTCCTCTACATGTTACCAAAAAAAAGAAAAAAGAAAAAGATTCGAATCTAAGGTTAGGGAAGGGTTAGAGCTTTGTACATGCTTTCATGATGCAGAGAAGCTTAATGCTTTACATTACCCTCTGCTCTGGTTGTAATTAAGTTGCACCAGAGTCGAAAGCTTGAGTCGAATCACCTATCTTCTGTTGTAGTGAAGGAATGTCCGACAGAATGTCTTTCAACGATGAGTCTATATGGGGCTGTATCTATCATGCCAATAAATCTTGCAGAGAACAAATTTGCGCCCACATATGTAACCACTCTCTCTTTGGCAAAAAATGTGATCCGTGTTACATCAACGTGTCAAACCCATCACTAGCTGATTGAATGAGCCTTTGCACGATCTAAGCTCCACAAGCCTCAAGCAAATAGCCTTGTCCTTGCCTACATCACCTTGTGAGGCAGCTGCTGCACAATGCCTACATCACATTTTGAGCCTTATTTCACACTACAACCAATAACAATGGATTTGAGGATTTGATAACTTCTGACCAATCCTCGGCAGCCATTTTTCGACATTCACCAAAAAGTATCACAGCACAAGTCTGCTATGTAGTGGGAGCTCAAACTGCATTTGGGGGAAGGAAGAAATCAACTAACAGCTATTTCACACCCTTCTTAGTAAGATTTATTCCCTTGGCCTTCTCCATTTCAGCCTCTTTCTCAGCTTTCTTCCTTTCCAATTCTGCCTGTTTCACATTCTCTTCATGTGCTTTCCGAAACAACCTCACAAAATTTAGTAGGGTTGCGGTAACTGCATTGACCATTACAACATTAAGGACCGGGGATTAAGATTCTTATCCACATAAATCACGAGACAACAGAGAATCACAACAGCTTTCTTCTCTTTGTAACTTGTCTATTTTCCCCCTAGTTTTAAGGGTGGCATAGCCTTTTTCTTTCACACACATGTTTCAATATGAATACTGATCAACAATTCCAGTAAACACTACTGGATATCAAATGTATAGAATATGCTACTTTTCTCATATTGGACAAACTCTCCCCAAACTGTCTATTTCTTTTCCCATCTAAATCATCTCTCTATCTCGAAAGGGTTAAGTTGATGAAACAGACCATAATTCATAGTATGCATGCTAACTACTACCTCAAATGGCCTAAAATACAGATGAAACTACAACAATTGTGAAAATCATTAAAAAAATATACTACTTCCTCTCTCCCAAAACAATAGGCTCACTTTCCTTTTTAGTCTATCCAACAATATAGCAAACTTGCTATTTTTATCCTACTATTAACTTGTGAATTACCTATAATAACTTTATTTAAATTCTCAATAATAAACAAATATGCATTCAATTATACCATTTCCAAGTAAAACTTAAAATAACATGATATTTAATACCTAACTTTATATTTCTCCACTATATACTTCATTCAAACCATAAAAATCCCACACCAACACCTTTTCTTAGCAATCTTTTCAACCATATAGTGAGAAACATAATAAATATGAATGATATAAATGAATGCCATAATAAGTAAGCAATCAGTAAAATTATGTCTGTCTTATAAGAAACAATAGTAATTATGAATGATATAAATGAATGCCATAATTGGTACTTTAAACAATTAGTAAAATTATGTTTGCCTTGTAATAACAAAAACCAGCTTTTCTTAAACTATGTGAAAATAAAAGTGGGCCTATTGTTTTGGGACGGATGGTGTATATTAATATAGTAAACTATAAAATAGACGATGCTTAAAATTTAAGATGAGAACCATAATTTGCAACATCAAATTTAAAAGCTACAATTAGACATGTATAACAAACATTAATTACCTTGCTCAAATGGACAACGGGCAGGATCCTCACCAAAATATAATGCAAGTGCATCTGCATTTCTACCCTGTGGACCAGAAAATATAGGCGAAGAGCTAAAGATATATTATTGAATGTCAGCAGACACCACATAAAAGCAAGACCAGGAAAATTACCACTACAGAGTATAAATTTGTCACAGACACCACCTCTACCTCAGCAACAGAAATGAATCCTTTCAATGTCTAACATTGGTAAAAAGAAAAGATGTCAGTACATCCAAAAGATAAACAGACAAGAAAAACTATAGAGAGCAAAATCCAAAAATAACATAATTTACAATTGTTATATTACAGCCAACATTAGACATTTTCTTAATTATTCAAGTTACATCACTTATAGATGTCAGTTCAAAGTGCAAAGACAATTATTATTACTCAAATCTTATCTTTTTTTTTTCAAAGAAATACTCCATAATCGTATCAGTTGCACTCTTTCACTATGTTTGTCACAACTTCAATACAGAGGCAGCAGAACATAAAAAGACCCAGAAATTGCAGCAGACAGTCTAGGATCTTGAGGTAGCTGACTGAAAGAAGAAAGTTGTTCCTGTAAAAATATTATTGTTATTTACAACAACTACTAAACTTTAATCCCATAATATATAAGGTTAGCTATAATGATTCTCTATCTCCAAATCCCTTTGTCCAGAGCTAGATCCGTCTCAACATCTAGTAATTTTAGATCCTTAAAAACTCTCTCCCTGTGATCCTAGGCCGTACATGATAGAGAACATGCTACTGGTCATGAGTCCCAAGCCCACGGGTGGAGGGTCTATGCCAGGAAGCCCAAGAAGCATAAGGATAACCCAAGGCCCAAGGTATGGAGGGTATAATTCGAGAAGACAGAGGAAAAAGGAGATGAGCTGGCAAATAATTAGTTAGGAGGGAAAGGAAAGTATAAAGAGGGGAATCGGGTTTGTGAGAAAGGGGTGTTGGGAAATCTTTGGTAACTGTCAGCTGAGGCTGAAAAGGGGAGTGAGGGAAAGGAGAGCAGAATTGTTGTTTGGCTGCCCTTCTTACAGTTGGCTCTTACTATTTTTCTTCTTTATGTTTTTCTTTTTCTTGTGAATGTAAATCTACAGAACTTATGCTGTAATTGATTCTCTTTATCAATATCACTGCTATATTTCATTTTGTTCTTGTTGTGTGGCTTATTGTTGAGTGTTGATTATCATAATTTCCATCATTGATCCGACTTGCTGGATCTAAAGTGACCGGAGCAAATGGAAACTGAAACACAGGCGTTGGAAATTCAATTGGATGGAATGGAGGAGCGAGTGGAGGGACTAGAAGGTTGTGTAAGGAAGCTCAACAAAGCTGTGACACAGCTCCAAGATTGTTTTGTTGCTTCTCGACTGAACGACCAAGTGGAGAAAGAGAAGAGAGATGCCTTTAGAGAGCAATTAATTACATGGATGAAAAGATTAGACAAACAGCATCAATCAACGGAGGATTACAGTTTTCCAAGAGAATCGACTGGAGGAAAATGGAATCGCTGATCCTCATCAGCCCCTACAACAAATTAAACTTCCTATGTTCGATGGATCTGACCCCAAGGGATGGATCGTCCGAGCTGAGACACGTTCATATGTATACCAGATTCCTCCTGAGATGCGTGTTCGATTGGCTGAAAAATCTATGGAAGGTGCAACGATATATTGGTATTCACAGCTCCTAGAAATATATCCTAATTTGACATGGGAGCAATTCAAGGAGGAGATGATGAGGAGATATAGTGAGACCTTGACATTGGAGCAATTCAAGAAGAAGATGATGAGGAGATATGGTGAGACGGGGGGATGCTACTTCTCCAGATTTTCCAGAACCGCAGAACCTAGGAAGCTCCACTAATGGGTTGCAAGAAAAAGAAGCAAGTGTTCAGATCCGATCAGATCTGAGTGTTCATAAGCCGGCAAACATGGTGGAAGCCATGAAACCTTCTTGCGCTGTCGAAGCCCATCTGCAAACCGGCTAGCAGGTGATGGTGTCGTCAAAGTTGGGGCAGTGTTCGGTGATGGAGAAGAAAACGATTTTCACGCTGGTTTCTAAGGATGGACTTAGGAGTGGATTTAAGAAGAGTGGGCCATTCCAGCTGCAGCCCAAGCCTGCTTTTGAGTTAAGCCCAAACAAACATATAGCTCCTCCTCCAAACAACCACCCCAGTCGATTTTGCCGAAATTTTTTCACTCCTTAAACCTACAACCACCACTCGCCGATCGACGCCAACCGGATGGGAAACAAGCGATTCCCAATCCGACAACACCCTAAGACGGAATGGAAGGAGAGGCGCTGCAAGGGGTTTTGTTTCCAGAGCTGGCTCGTTTACTCACCTCAGCACCGGCGTTCCAAGGCAGAACCGAAGGAGATGCTGCTTGGCGAAGGAGAGGAAGACGAGAATGAAGAAGAAATTGTCGAAGCTGAAGAGGATAATTTCAAAACGCCAACTGATGATGATTTTCTTTCTTTGGGATTTACTCCTGAAGGGGTGGACATTATAGCAGATGGAAATACATTGCAAGCGTCCTATAGTGATGGGAGAAGCTGTTCTCGAAATTTTAAGGCGATAATGAACCAACTATATGACGTCAGGTATGAATTTGACTTCTCTTTTCCTCCTAACTATGCACTGGTGATAAGGGTACTTGGGTCACTTGATGGCACATCGAAGGTTGTGAGTACTATCCTTTTGTCATGGTTGATGAAAGCGAGAAGAATTTATACCCACTTATAGTTCCAGTTCCTGTTTACAAGCCATTAAATCAAGTTCTTTCATCAATGGTTGATCAAGAAGATGGCCATCAGATCGAGAATTATAATTTAAGTCCTGATGATATGCATAGAATGTATAGTTTAGGAGAATTTGAGGTTCGAATTTTGGAACCAGAAGGTGGCTTTTGGCAAACTAAGGCTACTAGCCCAATGCAAAGTTCTGAACATGCACTTACTGTGAGAGTGGTTACGCTGTTAAACACAACCACAAAGGAGAATGAAACAGTTTTAGCTATCGGGACTGCATATGTGCAAAGGGAGGATGTTGCAGCAAGGGGGCGTGTGCTTCTATTTTCTGTTGAGGAAAATACAGAAACTTCCTAAGTTTTGGTTTCACAAGTATATCATAGGGAATTGAACGGTGCTATATCTGCTTTAGCTTCACTTCAAGGTCATCCGTTGATAGCATCTGGTCCTAAAATTATATTGCACAAGTGGACTGGCATGGAATTGAATGGCATTGCATTTTTTGATGCTCCACCATTATATGTTGCAAGCTTAAATATTGTCAAGAATTTTATCCTTTTGGGGAATGTTCACAAAAGCATATACATTCTTAGTTGGAAGGAGCAGGGAGCTCAGCTTACTTTATTGGCTAAGGATTTTGGTTCCCTTGATTGTTTAGCAACTGAGTTTTTGATTGATGGAAGTACATTAAGTCTGATGTTATCAGATGAACAAAAGAACATGCAAATATTTTATTATGCACCAAAGATGTCCGAAAGTGGGAAAGGGCAGAAACTGCTTTCAAGGGCTGAATTTCATGTTAGTGCACATATGACTAAGTTCATAAGGTTGCCAATGCTTTCTGTATCTGAATGAAGTGGTGATACACCAAGCTCGGATAAGACCAATCGCTTTGCCTTAGTATTTGGTACTCTTGATGGCAGCATTGGTTGTATTGCACCTCTTGACGAGCTCACATTTCGAAGGTTGCAGTCTTTACAAAGTCTTCAGAGAGAAGTAAGGATGGCCATTCAGCGTCCCAATCTGAAAGCTGTGATGTATTTAGCAATAAGTCACAAGGAAAAGCAATAGTTGATAATGGTCCAGATTTTCATGATATTGATCCTATCTCGGACAGTCTTGAGGACAAGACTGCTTCCCCACCCGGTGACAATGATAGAGAACGTGCCACTGGTCACGAGTCCCAAGCCCACAGGTGGAGGATCTATGCCAGGAAGCCCAAGAAGCAGAAGGATGACCCAAGGCCCAAGGTATGGAGGGTATAATTCGAGAAGACAGAGGAAAAAGGAGATGAGCTGGCAAATA
Organism: Excoecaria agallocha; assembly: GCA_037975025.1. Taxonomy (NCBI): domain Eukaryota; kingdom Viridiplantae; phylum Streptophyta; class Magnoliopsida; order Malpighiales; family Euphorbiaceae; genus Excoecaria; species Excoecaria agallocha. The sequence continues at coordinate 26,028,905 of CM075809.1, read as the reverse complement.
ATTAGTTAGGAGGGAAAGGAAAGTATAAAGAGGGGAATCGGGTTTGTGAGAAAGGGGTGTTGGGAAATCTTCTGTAACTTTCAGCTGAGGCTGAAAAGGGGAGTGAGGGAAAGGAGAGCAGAATTGTTGTTTGGCTGCCCTTCTTATAGTTGGCCCTTACTATTTTTCTTCTTTATGTTTTTCTTTTTCTTGTGAGTGTAAACCTACAAAACTTATGCTGTAATTGATTCTTTTTATCAATATCACAGCTATATTTCATTTTGTTCTTGTTGTGTGGCTTATTGTTGAGTGTTGATTATCATAATTTCCATCAGTACATCTCTACCTTCTACTACTGAACTATCACTTTTTTCAACCAAGGCACCTGGGGTTCCACATAGCACATGAGTGCTATTGTTATTCAAGAAGAAAAACTGAGCAGATGTAATCAGTGAGAAAAAACCATGCGTGAATTCAAAAGAAAAAGAAAGAAAAAGAAAATAAAACCATGGGAATTCCAAGCCACACCAAATCAACAAATATTTATGAGAATCGATAAGAAAAATCACAACTCCGACAAACAATTTTAATACAGCCAGAAATAAGTAATCCATGTCCAATTTAACAATATCTTAGAGAATAGAAATAACAGATAGTACCTTCCGGAAGACGTCGGATACAGGACCATCATTTTCTGATGCTCCCAGCTCCTGTTTCACCTTTTCCAGTCCCTTGATTATAGCTTGCATTTCTTCTGCTAAAGACTTCAATTGTATCTGAAAGCAACAAAGCTCCCAATATAAAACTAATTTGGCAACAATCTCTAACTGTTAACAAGTAAGAAAAGATCAAAACCTTAGATGCAGCCTCAAGACTACAGAGGTCCAGGTGAAAATCCAGAAGTGATGGTGACCTATCTGCAAGTACCTGAGAGTGAAAAGCAATAAAAGACTTCCCTCAGTGTTTATCGACCACCAGAGATGATAAAATTAAAATGCAAACCAAAAACGCATTAAACCAGCTTCTCATAGCATAACTATGCCTTGACAGCAAGGCACAACCTAGAAGCACAGATTTCGCATTCAGAGAGATCTCATGAGGTCAATATTCAAAATGTTTATAGTAATATTTTGAAAAGTAAACACTGCATGTCTCCAGGTGATTTTACTTTAATTTAGCACTGAAGGAATTAGAATATAGCATTTGAATTTGCTACAAAAACAGAATAAAGTCTTAATCACTATTGATTTCATTAAGAACAAAGAAAACATAATCTTGATTGTTTGTTACCAAGGATCCTCCACATAAGCACCCTAACATCAAAGAAATATTGATAAGAATAGCATCAGCGTTTAAAATCCATCACATTCTGCCTCTAGCAAATTGAAGTTCAGCAATAAAACCAGCTTCTGAGTAACATCTATTCCATCCAATATAGTAAAGGACTTGACCAAAGTAATTCTCTAATATCAACTAAAAGATATGGTCAAATTGACAGTAACCAAATTCAATACCCCAAATTTCAAGCACTGAAATGCAGAACTGATTATTTTTTTCCCCAAGTTACAAACACTTACAAGGCATATACCTCAAATTTCCTACTCAGAAGTGAGTCAGTTAGAAGAACTATGTTCTGAGCTCACTTAACAATAAATAGCACATTCAATATACCTTGCAAAGGTAGTGCATGAGCGTTATCTTGTTGTTAATAGCACGGGTATCTGTGAGTTTTAAAAGACTGTCCAACTTGAATCCAATTGCTGAACCTGTACAACACAGATGTATTGATGTTGATTACATAGTTGCTAAACTTTTTGTCAAGCCATTTAAGAAAAATCATCAAAATGTTGAGCATTGGAAGGCACAAACATCCTGCAAAAAGTAAAGGAGAACCCCAAGACTTTGACGACAAACAAAGTTTAAAAAAAAAAAAAGAAACATTACCTGTCAAGCACTGTAGGCATAACAAATATACATAATGATAATTCTTAAGTGACCAAATGAAATATATATATATATATGCATACGCACACAGGTGGTCCTTGAACAGGCAATTTTTTACCAATCTCAATGTGAGGCAATTTGTACATATATCAACAAACTGGCCTCGGTAATTACTTACCCCTTGCAGTTCCTTGGTTCAAAACATTCCCTAAACAGAGAATCTTCTTCATAATTTCCTTCAACTTGACGGAACCTCGAACCTAAACAACAGATAATAAGGCATCTGAGTTAAAAAGAAAGCAACAAGCTCTAAAGAAAGTTCTGTCAGATTTTTGGCATACCTCATCACAAACAGAGTTTACTGTGTTTAAGCTCTTTTTAAATTCTGTTATCTGAAAAAGATGCCAAAAGTAAGACAACTGCAGCACCAGTTAAAGGGGGCAGAATAATAAATTGGGGGAATTAATTTATCAAAATCAGACTAACAATGCAGATACCGCCAAACCTGAGAGCCGAACTGAATCTTGAAAGAAAATACTCTCAATTTCGACTCAACACGAGGCACTTTCATTAGCTCCATAAAATACTGCATATTAAAAGGATACAGCAATTAGAAAAGAATCCAATGTTCCCAAATGAAAAGGAAATCACAGTAAGTCATGCATTCAGGTTATCCACCACACTGAACAAGCAATAACAAAATTCCAAGAATCATGATAATGCCCAATAGGACAAATTAAAATTTAACAAAAAGAATGAGATAGATTTTTCATTATGTTATGTACTATTGTAAGATTGAACCCAAATATCCTTGACCACCTAATCTAGCAGTGTCCTCTCAAGCAATTAAACTAACAGATGAAACAGCATGATAAAGTCAGATGTCACAATTCTGCCCAATCCCCATCTCCACCTCCCCCTTGCCCGCTGAATTTGAAATAGCACCTAGTCACTATCGAACTCCCATCATATAACGCCTTGTAAACTGTGATATACTATAGTAACTGAAACTAACTTGTTCTGCTCATTAATGAGATGCATTACCAAGAACTTTCAAACTATTTACACAAAAAACGAAAAGTTCAAACCTCCCTAGACCTACCTCAGATCCGTATCCATATATCCAGCAAAACACTTTCTGACATCATTAGAAAAGGCAAAAGAATAAAAGAGACCAGCTAATTTTACTCCTAAATATTCTGCTTGGTAGCTCAATTTCAAGTATGAATGCTGACATGATTATAAATATTTCAATAGTTAAACTGGCATATTAACTCCCCTCAGGATACCAGCAGCAATCAGAAACTTAAAAGCTACAGTAGCAGTCGACTTGATAACACCTTCATGAAAACATTCACTTAAATTAAAACAAGACAGATCTCTGAGTTGAGGAAATACAGATTGTTATTTTATTCAACTGAACAACCAGATTTTATCTCAGAACTGTAAATGTAGCAATACAATTTCCTTTTAGTTTACCCTTTTCTCTTCTCAACTGCCCCACTCAAGCAGGGGAAGGTTTATATGGTGAAATTTCAAATTTTACATCATTCGTCATGAAGATGATCTCACTACATAAAGATATTTTAAAGAAACCACCTATGCTACACTATTTACTGTTGCACCGACCTGAATCTACAACCTCTAAAATGGCACAGTTGGCTAGCAAGTATAAAACTCCAGGGTCTCAATGCAGACGTTCATTACCTATGCTTTCAGAAAAAAAGTCACTTTCCCCTTCCAAGTGTCCACCATAAAAGAAAGTCACTTTCCCCTTCCAAGTGTCCACCATTTAGTTTCTAGACCTTAACATTATTTCTCTAGCTTAGGCATCAATAGTAAACCAATACCACTGGTAGCGATCCAAAGTCAGTAGTCAGTTCTTGCATGATTTCCAGATAGAACTGATGATTACAGTATTCATGATTGATCCAAACCGAACCATGTACACAACCAGAAAATATGGAACTGATAATTACAATTCCCTTTCTCAGCTTGTTCCATTTTTCATTTAATGATCTCAACATCAAATCATTTATATGCTTCTATATTATAGAACACATAACATGCCAAAATAACTAGTAAAAGAAACATCTATTCAGAAAATTGGTAGAACACAAAAAACAACAAACAAAAAGTAAACATGCATGTTTGAACAATTAACAAGGTACAAGGAAAAATACAAGGAGAAAATAGATAATCTGAAACACATTAGCACCAACCAATTGTCTCATCAATAGTAAATCCACATTTATTAGCTACACCATAAGGAGGGAAAGAAAGAAGCTCACAACAAGAAATATGGGGGTCCATGCATCAAAAAGGTCTATCTTTGAGACATAAAATTTTTATTCCAAACAGCCTCTATGTGACTCTTGGGTGATGACTTTTTTATGCAATTGCACTGTGACTTTGATAATGTGAATGATTCATCATTCAGAGAAATAGAATAGCAGAAGCTGGTAATTAATGAAAACAGTGAAATAAAAAAGAGAATGGCATTCTATTTTAAATAGGTATTGTGAAGAATCAATGCAATGCTTACACGAATGAATAAGAATGCCGCTGTTTTAATCAACTTGCTAGGAAGTCCATTTATTATTTTTGAATATTTTGAACTGAACAAAAAACAGAACATTGATATATCAAAACAAATAGAACTTTTTAGTCATCAACCAAATCAATGGAAATGGGTCAATCTGGTAATTCCATTTTAACTAAAATTCACTCTCCCAACTGACTTAATGATTGAATTGAAGGCACAAAATAAATGTTGAATGGAAAAAAAGAAAATTACCTTGCACATAAGGCTATATAACCAAAACAGGTCAGGTTACATAATAGTACAAGGAAGTACTAACTTAAAATAATGATAATAATAATAATGATGATGATGTCAGATGAGTACATACTATTCAGCTGCCATTCCTAAATGTATACAATCAAGAGAAGATCAGATCATTTTTTAGAATAAAATCAGAACAGAAGGCCTCAAGGTGCAAGAATAGATGTTAATCTCCATTGATTTCAAATGACTTGTGCAAGATTGTCACAGCACTCAAGATAGTGTTTCAATAAAAGAACACCAAATTACAAATCTGGCAGGAATATAATGCTAACCTGTTCACACTTTCCCAGGTTGTCCTTGTTGCCACTGTAGCCCTATTAATGTAAAATGATACATGAGCAAACTAACATTGAACTCAAAAGCAAGTGGTAAAAAAATGTTGAAACCACTCTTGATTAGCTGACAAAATGAAAAAGGGAATTGCAATTTCTTCAAAATTTACCTTTAGAAGTTCCATTTCCTCCTTTGTAGGGCAGAATTTTATAAGATTGTCCACTTGATCAGCATCTAATACAGATTCATCCATTGCTAGAACTGCAGCCTGTAACAGGCAGACAAAAAGCTATACGTGAATGCAAATGACCTTAAACTAAAATATAAATGAAAGACAAAAAAAGGCAATCAAACAACAAAATTGGCAAAACAAAAGGAAAAAAAAAAGGTTTCCAAGTAGCAAGACACTAAAAATGGTAAGCCCCATCTGTAAAATCAGATTCAACACACAAAAAGAAGAAAACAAGCCCAGTTGTGATCTACTTATTATTCCTGCACCTTTGGAAATGATATGTGTTAAGTTATTGAAACTATACTTGCTAACACTAAGACCAAAACCAGATTGCCAAAACCAAATATATCCATTACAAGATACCCATCCTGAGATTACTAGTGCCCTTCATCTTCCTATTATTGTTGACTGAAGTCCCATAGCACCACAGTTTGAACAAATTCGCATTTCACGTTAGAAAACCAGACATATAATATAATATACAAAAATGATCCCCTTAACCACACAGGAAATATTAGATGCAAAAGAATATAGTGACTGACAACAAACACATGGTCCATTATATTCTATCCTATTCAATTGCTTAAAAGCATTCCCTTGGTTAAGGAAGATGACTTTCTTTAACACATAAACAGCAGCAATCAACATACCCTTATGCTATCATTCGTGCATGTATAGTAAGACTTGAGAATTCAGTACCCCAACCACAGAAATATGATATATGTATCCAGAAGTCACACATCCAAATAAGAAAATATCCCCAGATCATAGAGAGAGATGAAAGTGTCTATTTACCATCATGTCGGACAGTGGCATCTTAACTTTTGTGAGCATAATCTCTGTGTTATTGGCTCTTCTCAGGTCAATCTGCAACTCACAACAAGATGATTAATTTGTAAGACCTAGCTTGCAAACTTAATTTTCAGGATAACAAAAGATAAGAATTACCATAATAATGATTCTATCATATGGCTGCTTTGAAAATTCTTTGCAAGCAAATACATTATGACAAAAAAGCTGCATGCAAATCAATAGAATCCAGAACAAAAATACACAACAGAAATTCATATCTCCAAATATACAAACAGATAGACTCACTGCGGCTATTAGAATTCATTTGAAACTCATAAAATGCAAGTAGATATGAAAAAGCGCACACATATTCCCTTGCATTCTACTCAAGATTATCCTTTTTCCTCCATACCACTTTTGCAGCCATATTACCTGGGAGGTTTAAACTCAAATACTTCCTTACAACTTACAACCTAAGTTATTTTTAAAACCTCAATCTAATACTTACGGCTACTACTTGACAGTTAGTTGTTATTGCAATACCAGTTGGAACCTTAATGGTGTAGCATATGATAAACAACAAATATAATTTGCATGCTGCAACTGCCAGCAAACAAAAAATAAGGCTTTTGCCACATTTCATTCAAATTTATAAATCCAAATATGTAAATGGATAGACTGACTGCAGCAATAGGAATTCATTTGAAATTCATAAGATACATGTAGATAAAAAGCACGCACATATTCCCTTGCATTCTATATTCACATAATTATGACCTCTGTGAATCCTTTTTACTCCATACCCCTATTGTAACCATATTACCTGTGAGGTTTAAACTCAAATACTTCCTTACAACTTCAACCTAAATTATCTTAAAACCTCCAATTTAACACTTACAGTACTTCTTGATGGTTATTATTGTGATAGTACTTAGAACTTTAATGGTGTAGCATACAAGAAACAACAAATACAAATTGCATACTGCCACTGTCATCAAACAAACAATAAGAATTTTGCCATATTTCATTCGAACTGCTTTATATAATCCCTAGCAGGAAAAGAAAAAAGTAGCATTGATTATTTGAGCTATCCAATTTCAATCACAACGATGCATGCATGCATTAAAGGCTAATATAAAATTGTTCAAACTCTTTTTCATGCTTCTTTTTAGCGTAGTTGATGTATGACCTACGAACCTTATCTTTAAATTGATTTTTTTAGCTATTCAATCCAATACAAATGCTTAGGCTAAACATCAGCATCCAATCCAATACACATTATGCTTATGCTAAACATCAGCATCAAATTTTGCATTCTCATGCTTCTCTCTCACCTCGTTAAAATACAGTTTGTTATTTATTACATATTTCCCGCAATTGAACTGCTAGGGCAATAAGGTAAAAATTGATCAAAAAGATAAAGCATATTTCCAGCTAAATTGATTCAATAAGAAAGCATCCTTAACAGCAAAAAAGAAAAATATACTAAATGCAGCCAAAATTGAATTCAACACACACACAAACACCCTGCATCTAAAAGTGTATATGCATATCCGTGCAAAGAGACTTTGTAAGACTGGTAAACAATCACTTTCATAGGTATTCACGAAGTTAATGTAAAGAACAACACAAATACCAGGTGAACTTTGTCAGTTTTTGATCCAACAGATTTTCGTCTTCCTCCAGCTTTTCCTCCAGAATCAGCAGGCTTTGGGACTGACACAGCAAAAAGAGTCTCTAGCTCTGACACATCAAATTCTGGTGCACTACAGCATAGAGATGGAACATTAGCAATTAAAGGGGTCGGTACACTAAACATATCCAATAAAGCAAATTGAGCAACTTCTGTTTTCACAAAAATGAATAAATTACAAATTGCAATTGGTATGAGAAGTTACAATACTTTTGGGGCTCCCCATGTCTTTGCAGCTCCTCCCACAAGCTTCCTTGCAATGCCCTAGTCACCTTACTCCAATGCAAAGGCTTTAGTGAAGATCTTCTAGGTGCTGCACCAGCTGCAGGACGTGAATAACCACGCCCTCTTCCAGAAGCCAAACTTCTGGTATCAGCTCCAACTCCTTTGGCGCCCAAGGGTGGAGGTGGAGGAGGTCCACCACCTGGGGGTCCAGGAGGACCAGGAACACAGCCCCCAGGAGTGGGTGGGGGTGGTGGACCTCCCCCTCCTCCACGCCCTAGTGAAGGCGGAGCACCAAGCCCTGGAGGTGGTGGAGGCGGGGCTCCACGCCCTGGCGGAGGAGGTGGAGGCGGCGCTGCACGCCCTGGTGGAGGAGGTGGAGGCGGCGGTGCTGCACGCCCTGGAGGAGGTGGTGGACCTCCCCCTCCTCCACGCCCTGGCGGAGGAGGTGGAGGCGGCGCTGCACGCCCTGGTGGAGGAGGTGGTGGAGGTGGTGGCGCTGCACGCCCTGGAGGAGGTGGTGGCGCTGCACGCCCTGAAGGAGGAGGTGGAGGAACACCCATCATTGTAGGTGGTGGTGGAGGTGGTGGCACTCCTCGTGAAGGAGGTGGTGGTGGGGTTGGCAGGGACGCTGCAGTTAAAGGAGGTGGAGGTGGAGGTGGAGGTGGGGGTGGGGGTGGGGGTGGTCCCCCTCGTGAAGGAGGGGGTGATGGCAGTGCAACTGTTGAAGGTGGTGGTGGAACTCCACGTGGAAGAGGTGGAGGTGGAGGTGGAGGAGGGGGAGGGGGAGCACCCCCTGGCAACGGAGGGGATGCACTGGAAAGTCCAACTTCACTGACCTTCGTAATTCTTGATGCAATAGATGCTGACAAAGGACCACTTGAAATTGAAGCAGTAGCAGTACTTGAATTGAACACAAGTTTCCAAGGGGGTGGAGGAGGTGCAGGAGGCAGCACCATCCCCACATCCTGCCTATTAGATGGAGGAGGAGGGGGTGGAGAAGGTGCATGTTGTGGAACTATCTCAACGCTTTGCAGACTAAATGACGTGAAAGGTGGGGGCAGCGGTGGGGGTGGAGCGGGAGGGGGGGTTTCAACTGTACTCTTGCGTGAAACCAAACTGCTAGGAGGAGGAGGAGGTGGTGGTGGTGGGACTGGTAGGGGAGAAGCAAGCTTACTTGAAGTTAAATCTCCTGTAGTAGCTGAATCAGAAGAAACTTTCACATGAGCCTCCTCATTAGAATCCTTTGGAGAAGCACAAAAAGCAAGGGCAGGTGGTGCACTATTATATCGAGATGGGGGATGCGGTGCAGCCATTGAACTAGCCAAAGGTACTTTATTAGGCGGAATCCAACGAGGCACAGTATTTGGCCTTGCATGCTTTTCATTAGCTCCCTCAGGTTCAAGTCGGACGATTTTCTTTTTCACTAAGGTTGAATCTGCACCAGGTATCGTGTTCAATGTAGGTTGTCTCCTAGGGGAAGGTGGGACTACCTTCTCAGGTTTATCAACTCTTACCTGTGGAAGCATGGATTTCAACATCTTTGTTGTGTTGTCTTCTCCGTTCGCTTTATCTTTAAACTCTCGTAATTCTCTCACATCTTCAGTCACTTCATTTATTGCATTATTTCTCAACGCATCAACAACAACAACCATGGAACCTAACTTTGCATCTCCATTATCCACAGCTATGTCTTTCACTACTTGAAGATCAGGATCCACCTTCTCATCTACCTTGTACTTTACATCATCTACAGCTATGTCCTTCACTCCATCGACACTATAATCCATCTTCCCGTCCACTTTATGAATCGCATCCACAAATGTGTCCTTAAATACTTCTTTGCGTTCTAAATCAACTGAATTGTTGTCATGGTCTACCCGCGTATCATAGTCCCGCTTTGCTTCCTGTGCATCCATCGCATTGCTAAATATCTCTTCAGCCTCAAAAAATTCCTCTGGAGAAGCACTTTCTAACTCGTTCCCATCTTCATTTGCTGCAATTGCTGTGAGAGTAGGCACAACAGCATCCCCATCCAAAAAGAGTACCTGATACAGATATGAGTACGCACTCAACTCCTGCTTCAAAAAAGATTTCTATTAAAGAATATCAACTACCTACCTCTGCCTTAAAGTCCTTGGGAAATTGTTCCTTGACATCCCAAAGAGTGTCAATATCATCACGACAGAGCATCAAAATATTTGCCCTAACAAATGCCGTGTGAAACGTCACTCTGAAAATCATCTCTTCACGAACAAGATCTTCATCCAAATGGATGCATTCAAGAACAACATCCCCTTGAACACGGCACTGGACATCTATCTTCACCAGCGTACACTCTTCCTGCAATAAAAATTCATTAAAACAACTAACAACTTTAACAAAATCATTCGTCATTTTTAGTCATATGACTCGGGAATAACCTGTTGGTAGTGCCGGACATGCTTTTTTGTCTTTGAGGTCGAGAACAGAAGCTTAGAGGTTCTATTGGCTGGCTTTGATGCATCCTGACCATATACACGTATAAGCGGCCTACAACCTTTCCCCCCCTCAAACAATGGAAGGGAGCGAAGCATCAAACAATCCAAAACTAGAGGTGTATCAGATGGAGGCCAATCAGAACCAAAATTTCTTCTAGAAATATACTGAAGGTATCTCATTTGCGAAGCCATTGGATTTAAAGGAGACAAAAGGTGCAGCAGTTCCTTAGGAGCTTGCTTGTAAACCATTTCAAGAGTCTTCAGCTCCCCACTGTACTGTTTCCTGTATAATAAAAGACCTGCAAGCATGAAAGCAAGCACAGGCCATCCTCCTCGTTCGCAATGCATCAACAAGACATTTTGCTGCCCCTCCAAGGATAACCAACTTTCACTAGATCGAAGGAAGTGGTGGATCATCTCCAGCGGAAGCATAGGACACCCCTCATATTGTCGAGGATAATCCATTACTGTCATGTCGTACTGAGACAATATGTCTGATATCTGGCTCCGCCTCTCCCCTTCTCTAAAGTTAAATACCATGAAAGAAGCATCAGGAAAATGGTCCTGAAGTTGTGCTACGATACCACCCAAGTACACCTTGTACTCATCTTCTTCCAACACGTCCGTGGAGAAGCAACAATCAAACACTGTAAATTAAGCAAAAATAATGGGAGTAAATGAGGCAACCAACGGCCAAGGAAAACATGAAATTCAATGTCTCTCATCATATATAAAATATTAGTAAATTTGCTATAAAGCCAATTCAACAGTTACGAGACCAATTATGCACGCTCAATTCAATTATTCAACTTCTGGACACCCACCACCCAAGCAAACATCTCCAAAAGATAAATTTTATCTACAAAAGAAATCCGAATAATGCTGCTTCTCAAAATTTTGCTCATTTGCGTTAAGAAGTCAGAAAACCAAAAGGCTCCCGTGTCTTAAACGTAAGAAAAAACCGAAAACTGAGAAACGTAAGATATCAGACTAATAATTGAGTTCTTGAGCCTAAATTCGCAGAATGCGATTCAAAAAATTAATTGAGCTTCAGAAGAAAACACGCAGCTTCAAATACAATTTTCTGCAAGCAAAAGCAGGCGACAACGAGATAAATACTCGCGCATTTAACCCAGAATTGAAAAGAATTAAAAAAGAAGTCCGACAAGGAAAAGAAATCAATAAAAACGCAAAATATACCGTAAACTCTCTCAGAGATCTCGAGAAGCCGATCCGGCGGCTTCCGGTAAAAGAAGCGTCTGAACAGCGCCATCTAATGGCGCTGTTACTCCCCCGATCGGATCCAAACCGTTGATTTGTAATACCACCAAACAGATCACAATTGACCTGAAAAACACAATAGATCCCAATATTCTCCAATTCAACCAACGTTAACCTCAAAAAACTCCAAAATTCACAAAAATTCCGTATAGCATTCCCAAATGCCAAATCCTTTACAGAGGAACGGTTGATGAAGAAATTGCAAAAATGATGAGCATAAAGCAAAGACACCAAAAATAAAATTTAAATCCCTTAAACAATGAAAAACAATAATTCCAGCTTAAATCACAAAACGTCACAACATTTGATCGAATCGAACAGAAAATGAGATAAATTAAAGAGAGAAAGAGAGTTAAAATTAGAGATTAGTAAATGCGTGCAGGAGAAGAAGTGACAGTGAAGAGGGATCAAAGGTGAAAATGATGAAATGAAAAAATTTCTCAATTTCCTGAGAAATTTTCGATTTAGCAATTCAGATGAAGAGAGAGAAAGGGGAAAGAAAGAGAAAAGGAAAAGATGGAGAAGCGTAGTGGACTGAAAAGGAGAAATTACATTTGCTCCCTATATTTTTGGTCTGGTTCGGTCGGTTCCTTTGCTGCCTGGGTGGTTCGATTTCCGAGTGCTGAGGTGGGCTCCATATGGCTCGCCACGTGGCAACTATTACTACAAGCATAAAGAGAGAAATTTAAAAGCGTTGGCTTTCTTCTGTACCCATCTGGACAAGGTGGGTACGTAAAAGCGCATAGTAGCATGAGACGTGTTTTTTTTTTTTTTTGGGTAAATTGATTGTTTTACCTTATTAATTTAAGGATTAAACTATTTACAGTTCGCGGTGAAATTCGTAATGCTGGCGATTGACGTAGAGTGTAAGGTAAAACTGTTAAAAACGAAAAACAACTGTTTTTTGGACATAGATAATTCTATTATTGTTCTAAACAACTCTAATAATGTTTTTTAATCATTTACACGAATTATGCTAAAGTTGGAAGGCCATATAATATATTGTCCAAAAGAAAACGATTTTCCTGTTGCTAAATTATTTACGTATTATTTTTTAAAGATGCCTTCACGATTCAAAATTATAAAACTTAGCTTTACAATGATATTGTCGTACACTATGGTTACGAAACCATCTTCAAGTTTTATTTAAATATACTATTAACGTTATGACAATATCTTGCAATTAAAACAATTAATTTTAACAATATATTAACAAAATTATATATGTTTCAGCAAATATTTATTTCAATAGAAATAATTAAATCCGAATATGTGTAAAACTTGTAAGATTTCGTTGAAAAGCTGTTTATGATTTTAAGACCGTTTGTATAAGTGAAATATAATACCATTATAACAAGCAAATTTTGTTAATAAATTTAATCAAATCTTTTTTTAAATGCTCTGTGCTGATTTGCAATTGATGAAAAACTCCACTAGAAAAATTTATACGACAAAATATTCAAATAATTAATGAGTTTTTAAATTTTGATAAAATAAAAAAAATAAACACCTATTTGTAACGAAATTACATACTATGATACTTTTCTATACGAAATCATAAATCATAATACTAATTCGGTGTTTTTTTTATATCAAGAGAGCTGATCGAAATTTCATGTTTTATAATTAATAATTGATAGTTATAATCACCTAAAAAAGTGTTTGGTAAGCTTTTATAATGCCTCGGCCTCCATCTTATTTTAAATGATCGATTTTACCATTTAACTTTGTTACACTTTAAATGTTTATTTAAAAATTTAAAAGAAAAATTTATATATTTATTTTATTTATTATGCACCGCTAAATTTAATAGGATAACAAATTTAATTTTGATAATGTTCAAATTAAATAGAGTGCTTAAAATTTTTTAAAAATGTTAATTTTATCAATTGCTAAAGCCTTTTTATAGAATTAAAATTTTTTAATCATTTTCTTAATTTTTATTATAGTGAAAACGAGCACTTAAAATAGGATAAAGCAACTAATTAATAATTTATAGAGCATTTTTCTCATCCGCTAATGGCTGATTATATATTATTTTTATTTTGATTATAATGCCTTTTATTGATGATATAATTTTCAATTTAGAATATCAAAATTTTTTTTATATATATAAATAATATAATGGAAAACTAAATAATAATAATAATAATAATAATAATAATAATAATAATAATAATCATGTAGTACCCTCAATTGTAATTTCACAAATAGAGAGTTAGTTTCATAAAAACTAATATTAATATTCTATCGACTATAAACTTTATTTTACAATAAATTTAAATATCATTTATTGCTTTTAATTAGTCAATTAATCTTAATTTCGTGAAAATAACTTAAAAGTAATAAATTAGCTACTATATATAAGCAACTTAATATAAAAGAAAATCAAGTCAGTCTGCCGGTAGATTTATGAATAAAAAATTTGCACATATTATGATCCATTTTATACAAACATAAATATAGCATACAAGTCAACGAATATGAAGGTTATATATATATATATATATATAGAAAACCCGAGAAAGGAAAAAACTAGTGATGGAATGAAACTTGGGGCAGCAATGGGTTGCCCGAATTATGATTTGTCCCTGCTTTTTCCACATTTAATTATCAAATCTCTTTAGAAATTGGAATAAATAATTTAAAATATTTAATCAATAAATCATAATTTTTAATTTTTAATGAACAAATCATGCAAAAATTCTGCATATCTTTTTTGACAATATAATTTTTAAGAATGGAAAAAAGTGAAATTCGAATCTAATCAAACAAAAAAAAATGGCTAGACCTTCCATGAGGGGGGTGGCCCCAAAACTTTTTAAAATTTTTCTTTTAGTACATAAAAATTATCCTTTCAGCCAAATTTTTTAGGGGACTTTTATATAAATAATGTGTTTTGGAAAAATATTTATAAAAATGGGGTGGTTTTTGGAGTATTTATGGGAGGGGGGTTTTGCATAGATCCCGTAGGAAGTACCTACGGGATTGGTTAGGTGGGACCCGCTTTTGGGGAAAAGCATCCCCACTGAAACCGCAGGTGGCAGCTACGGGATCAGTAGCTGTCCTCTTCCCCTCGTCTGCCGCGCCACCGTTTGACCCGGATGAAGACTTCGCCTGGGGTAATGTGCATCCGACTGTTCCCGTAGCTGAGGATTACGGGATTGAATATCCCCAACCCCACTCCCATAAATACTCCAAAAACCACCCCATTTTTATAAATATTTTTTCAAAACACATTTTTTATATAAAAGTCCCAACAAAAGCCACCCCACAAGAACTCATGAACTGTTATTTTAGCATTTTAAATCACATTTTTATTTATATAATTCCTCATTCTTTCAACTGTAAAATCAATTAATTAATTACTAATATTAGAATAATGGATCTCTAATCTTTTATTTCTTTGATTTTTGTTGTTTTATTGGTTTGTTGCTGTGGTTGCTGCTGTTCTTACAAGACATTTCTTTTTCTTTCTATCACTTTTTTTGACTGTCCAATTTAAGAAAACTTAATATTTCTTCTATTCTTTATAATTAATTATGGTTATATATAAAAATATAACCATTTAATCACTTTCCATCCATTCAATTTTACATTCCCACGATTAAAAAAATATAATTTTCTATTCTAAATAACTGAAAATGCTGGAAACTCAAACTAGATTAATCCCATATAAAATGAAAAAGCTAAAATTCTTTTTTTTTAATATTTATGATCAGTTTGATAAAATTTATGAAGATAATTTTTTCAATTAATAAAATTTATATTTCAAAAACTAAGTAAATGCTTGATAAATAAAATTTAAAATAATTTATAAATTTAAAAACACTTTGTTAACTGTTTGAAAAATGATACGATTAAAAATAATTTTTTAGAATATATGTTTAAATTGTTATGGCATTTATTTCATTTAAAAATGTATTAAGTTTAAGATATTACAGCAAATTCAATTTGTAATATGTTGAAATCTATATCATTTTTGTGCAAAACTAATTTTATTTTAGTTGAAAACTATAAAAATAGAGTATTTTATTTTCTTAATTTGATTTAAAATTAAAAAAAATAGAAAAGTAAAATTTTAGGGACTTTTATATAAAAAATGTGTTTTGAAAAAATATTTATAAAAATGGGGTGGTTTTTGGAGTATTTATGGGAGTGGGGTTGGGGATATTCAATCCCGTAATCCTCAGCTACGGGAACAGTCGGATGCACATTACCCCAGGCGAAGTCTTCATCCGGGTCAAACGGTGGCGCGGCAGACGAGGGGAAGAGGACAGCTACTGATCCCGTAGCTGCCACCTGCGGTTTCAGTGGGGATTCTTTTCCCCAAAAGCGGGTCCCATCTAACCAATCCCGTAGGTACTTCCTACGGGATCTATGCAAAACCCCCCTCCCATAAATACTCCAAAAACCACCCCATTTTTATAAATATTTTTTCAAAACACATTATTTATATAAAAGTCCCATTTTTTAGTATATATAAAAATATTAAAAATTAAAATACATTTTTAATTGTATTTTAATATGGCTTTCCAAATACATAAAAATGGCTTACACAATAGGCCTGTAGAAAAACTAAAATTAAATTCTCAATTTAGTTGAAAAAATAATATTTATTATTTAAAAAACGTAAAAGTTAAATAAATAACTGAACTCTTATTCTTGCAAAATAGAAAGTCTTTAGTACTTTTTACGTAAAAGGAAAATACATTAACGACTTATTGATACTCAATTTTTTAATCAATTTCATTTATGTGTTTTTCTAATTTTTATATTAGTTTATTTCTACTTACAAAAACTATTAAAAAATTAATTTGACTATCAAAATTTTTAGTGTATTTTTCCTTTTTTTTTTTAATTTGGTCTTTTCGAATATTATTTTTTTAGCTTTACTAATGGAAATTATCAAGTTTTAACTGTTTAAATTATAGATAATTTTTAAAATTGTTTGATCATTAATATCATTTCCTTAAACACTTGTTTCCAATAAATAGATAGAAAGTTGAGTTAAAATTAGAAGAAAAAAATTGATTTTATTTTTTAAAGAAAAAATGCTAGAGGCCTAAGAAATTAAAGTTGAAAATATTTATGACAACTGAAGTGGATGTGTGCCAAAGGAGGGAGGAAAAAAAAAAGGTGGGCGAAAGGTAAGTCTCCAAGGCTATGTTTGTTTTTCCGTAGAGTACATGAGATAATATAAAATAATACCCTCTAATACAGTAAAGGATATTTGGCTAATTTTTTTTAAAATAATACCTAAATTATTTAATACGTAACTGAATTTCTATCCCACGTTTACTGGAGATAATAATACATTCCTCTCCCGTGGATTTACTTAATACGTAGCTAAGCCAAACCTCTTTCATCTTCTTCCCATCTCCTGCATTTTTCATCTCCATCTCTGGCATCTTCAACATGTTTTCATCTCCTTTTTGTTTATTTTTAATTTCAATTGCTCTGAATTTTGCTTTACACTTACAAGTTGAAGTTTGCTTTTAGGTTATTCGATTTCTTGAATTCCAATAATTCAGATTTTTAGCTTAATTATAAATTCATATGATGCCCAAAACAAGTGAAATAAAATTGAAGAGAAAAGTTCTTTTTTGGGGGTTCGTTTCTAGCCAGGAATAGAATTGAAGTTCTTCTCCTAGGTGAGCCTAACTAGGAATGGAACTTTATTTGTATGGGATTTAATTAATAAAATATGATATATGTGTAGTTTTGGATGATGATGTGAGCAATCTATGCATTATAGGCGTGAAACAAAGTGGTTTGATTGTTGAATTTTGTAACTAAATTGATTTTAGTTGCAGGGGCTATTCAACATTGCAAACCTTGTAATAGTTTTGCTTGCTAGAATTAAAAGTCAACACTACTAGAACTTTTCAATGATTTTTGCTTCTTTTGTGAGACTCAATTAGTATGTGTCAATACTCTTGTAATAAAATGTATGGCAAAAATCAAACATAAGAAGCTTTAACTTTTTCTTCTTCTTTTGTGATGTGCAATTTATCTCCTGTGAAGTTTGTCGATTGTTTTTGACAAAGTTACTATTTTTTATAATCAAGATCTGGGCTTTTTCCACTTGATTCGTGCATGTAAGTTTGTGCAGATCTTTGTTAATTCATTATCTTAGCATCATAATTGTATCAGATCTAAGGCTTTATCCTCCAATTTCATTGCTAGTAAGGTTTTTCATTTCTTGAAATTATTGCCATGGGAGGTCCTTATTCCCATTTTAGGTGATGACCATTAGCTTGTGAGTTTCTTCTTTTATTTTTCTGTTATCAGATTGCTTGCTAGTGTCCCTAATCTGGGTTTTCTGTATACTGGAATTTGCAAAATATTGAGCCTGCTGGACTTCTTTGTTTGGGATCCATAACAAATAAATGGCATTTCGAGAACCATTAATTTTGAATTAGCAGGCAATTGTCTTCCAACATTCACCCTTACTTGCCAAAGCAAGCCATAATTGTGGTTTAAGTACTTAATATACTTGTGTATTCTTAAGTTGTTGTGTTCAAAATGGATTTCATTATTTTGGAGATATTTGCATCATAATAGTCTTTTGTAGTTTAATTTCGGGGGATTCCATTAATTGTTTGGTTTCGAGCTGTCCAATTTAATTGTTTATGTTTTGACTTGATTTCAGTGATTGCAATATGTGCAAATGTGAAATTTTAGATAGTATCCATACCTGTTGAGAATATCAGAAACTATCTAGCTAGCAAGTTATATAATTGGTTACTATTTGTTCATTACCTTAGCGTTGATCTAGAAACAAAAATTATGACAGCTCCGATTTGGGCAGCATTGTTCATTTTCAAAGCTATCATTGCCTTTTAATCTATTCCATTTGGATTTATCTTCATACCCATATTCTGATTTGGATTTATCTTTATACCCATATTCTGAAATATTTGAATTATCACTTTGTTGTTTGTTTTTATTTAAATTATCTGAGTATTGATTTTTTTCTAATTTATTTATTACGTCTAATACTTTTCATATTTTAATTATTTGAGTAGATATGGATCAAAGAAATGTTATGTTTTACATAATCGTGAGGATATTGCATCTGCACATGATGTGGTTGCTATTGATGATGATGATTCATATGGAAAATATGAAAAAAATGCAAATTAGGAGGAGCAAAATGCATAGAGATAAAAGCATTGATAGGGATCAAGTTCGTTTTATTTATGTGAATAGCATAATTGGGAACAATGGCTTACATTGTATTAATCAATTAAGAATGGATAGAAGAACATTTTGAATACTATGTGACCTTTTTCGAACTCATGAAAAGATTAAAGATGATGGACTGGTACGATTAGAGGAGAAAGTATGTATGTTTTTATATATTCTTGCCCACCACGTGAAAAATCGTACAATTATCTCTAGATTTTTGAGGTCAAGTGAAACTATTAGTAGATATTTTAATTGTATTTTAAATGGAATTTTACGAATACAAAGCATTTTGCTTCATATTCCAAAACCTGTCCAATACAATTGTACTGATGATAGATGAAAATAGTTCAAGGTTAGTTAATAAAAATTAAGTACATACACTAATTTTTAATTCAAGATTTTTTTAGCACTAATAGTTGGCATTTATTTGTTGATTGTTCCATATCATAAAAAAAGAATTGTTTAGGAGCATTGGATGGAACTTATATTAAGGTTTGCGTGGGCGAAAGTGACAAACCTAGATATCGTACTAGAAAAGGAGAGATTGCAATTAATGTACTCGGTATTTGTTCACGTGATATGAAGTTTATATTTGTTTTACCTAGCCGGGAAGGATCTGCATCTGATTTTAGAGTGCTTCGAGATGCATTAAGTAGACAAAATAGATTTAAGGTTCCTACAGGTAAATAAAAATTCATATTTAAATTATATTAAATATATATTAAGAAAAATTTTATATAATTATATATATATTTTTAGGAAATTATTATCTTGTTGATGGCGGGTACACAAATGGAGAAGGATTTCTTGCACCGTATAGGGGTACCCGTTATTATTTATCAGAGTGGAGAGAAAAAAGTCACCCTGCTAATTATAAAGAATATTTTAATATGAAACATGCCTCGGCCAGAAATGTAATAGAAAGATGTTTTGGCTTGCTTAAGATGTGGTGGGTTATATTAAGAAGTCCATCTTTTTATCCTATTAAGATATAATGTTAAATTATTACTGCTTGTTGTTTATTGCATAACCTTATTAGAGGTGAAATGGATATTGATCCGTTAGAGCAAATAATAGAAAATTTAGATAATGATGAAGAAAATCATGAGATTGATTTCTTAAGTACAACTAAATCATCTGATCAATGGACTGCTTAGAGGACTAATTTAGCTATGAGGATGTATGATGAGTGGAGAGCACGTAGACAACATTAGCGGTGTTTATAAATTTATTACATTGATTCATGTACTATCATTTTGTAATTTTGATTATTAAAATATATATTTTTAATGGATTATGTTTCTATTTAATTGAATATTTGTTATGTGTTTATATTAGAATATTTTACTCCTAGTTCTTTTTGTGCATGCATTATATATGAATAATATTTTATATGTTTAAAATTGTCATTTAGGAATGAATATTGGACAAAGTTCTCAATTTAAATGAACCAGACAAACATGGAGTGAGAATGAAGAAGAGTTACTGTTAAAAATTCTTGAAGAAATAGTTGCTAATGGTGGTAAATGTGAAAATGGTACCTTCGGATCTGAAACTATGAAAGCCGTTGAAAAAAAGATGCAAGAGTTGTATCTAGGTTGTGGATTAAAAGTTAATCGCCATATTGATTCAAAGATGAGAAAATGGAAAAAAAAAATTATGCAATAGTTTATGACATGATGAACGAGAGTTGTTCTACTTGGAATGACGTAACCAAATGTATTGAGGTTGATAGCGATGAGGCATGGCAAATTTATATCCAGGTTTAAACTTTATTATTCAAATATTTAGTTTTTTTCATATAATTTAAATCTAAATTATTATACTTTTTGTATTTTTGTAGTGGGATGGAGAGGAAAATATTTTCCAATATTTGATCTGTAATGACCTCAACACCGGTCTAATCGTGAACAGTAAATTCCGATGGTAAATAGTGCATCCAGACCGTAAATCGGATCCGAAAGTGAAAAATATTTTATTTGACCATCGGAAAGTATTGGTCATGGTGAATCCGGAGTTGAAATTTGAAGTGAAATTAAGATCAAACAGACCTCCGAAAGTTAAAAATACGAAAAAGGTAGCGAGTCAATTTTCCTGATAGGAAAGGTGACTTGATTTTGCATAAATTTTTAAAAATAACGAATAAACTCTAAAAATTGCCAAATTTTGCAGTCCTTAATGAAATTTCATGTAGATTATTTTGGTGTAAAATAATAAATTTTTCAGTGTTGTCGACAGTTGTCGAATCGGACCGATTCGATTGAATCGAACTTGTAACAACTCTGATTGAGCCGAAATTTTATGTGTTACCTATTTTTGATATTTTAAGAATTATGAAATCAAAATTAAAGTGGATTGAAGTGAGAAAGTGAGAGAATTCTATGTGGGCCTCTAGAGAAGTGAAATTGGGCCTCAAAGAAATTATTTAAGCCCATGGAGTTTTGGCCCAAATTTTGGCCCATTTGGAGAGGTATTTAAGGAAAGAATGTCTGCAAACTTCTAGCAAATTCCAGCCCCTCCTCCCTTCTCTTCCATGGCCAAACTCTTCCCTCTCTCTTCTCTCTCAAAAATTTCTTCAATCTCGCTCATTTTTCTTTGGAATTAAGGCATCCTACCCCTAATCTGTAATGGCCTCAACATCGGCCTGGCCGTAAATAGTAAATTCCGATGGTGAATAGTACACCCGAAAGTGAAAAATATTTTATTTGATCATCGAAAAGTATTGGTCATAGTGAGCCCAAGAATGAAATTTGAAGTGAAACCGAGGTCAAATAGGCCTTTGAAAGTCAAAAATACGAAAAAGTTTGCGAGTCAATTTCTCCGGTAAGGAAGGTGACTTGATTTTCTATAATTTTTAAATATAGTAAATGAACTCTAAAAATTTTCATATTTTGCAGTTCTTAATGAAATTTTATGAAGAATATTTTGGTATAAAAAAATAAAATTTTTGGCGATGTCGACAGTTGTCGAATCGAATCAGTTCGGTTGAATCAGACCGATAACGGACTCCGATTGAGCCAAAATTTTGGGTACTACCTATTTTTGATGTGATAAAAATTATGAAATTAATTTTGGAGTGATTTGAAGTGAGAAAATGGAAGAAATTATTTTGGGCTTTGAATTAGGTTATCATTGGGTTTTAATTAATTAATTAAGCCCAAAACTAATTCATGCCCATTACACCATTTAAAAGGAGATATAAATTGATGGAATTATCTGGATTTCACCAGCAGCTCATGTCTTCTTCTCCTCCTCTTCTTGGCCGACCATATCCTCTCCATTGTTGCTTGAGTTTTTCTTCTTTTCTCTCTTCATTTCACACTAAATCAAGCCATCAAATAGTAATTCCTGCCTTCTTAGTTAAGTTTAGTGCCCTCCTCTCTTCAAAAGAAGGAAGAAAATCAAGGAAAATTAAGAGAGAGAATTTAGGATTTCATTTGAGGTAAGTGAAACCAATGAGTTAAAATTCTTTCTAAGGTGCCTACTTATGTTTTTGGGTGCCTAGATTTCATTTATGATGTTAATTTTAGTATTTGAAGCCAAGAAACTAGAGTTTTAATGGGTTAAAGTTTTGGTTTCTATAGGAAATCAAGGAGAAGTTCAAGCTTCCAAGGCTAAGGGCAAGGAAAAGGAAGCTTAGGCAACCTAAAGCTAGGAATGAAGGTTAGTGACTAATAAATTTTAGTAATTTCTTTGATTTCAATTAAGTAACCTTTATGTAATTTAGGGTTAAAGTGATAAAATGGTGATTAATTTGAAATTGATGATGAAATAGTGCAACTAGACCTTGAATAAGTATGTTTAAATGCCTAAATGATTTATTGATTAATTGTATGGCACACTTACCTTGATGGCCGAATTACACCCTAAGGTAAACCTAAGTGTATTTTGTGAATTATGATGAATTTAAACTTTTAAATGATATTAGAAATGAAATAATACATGTGAAAATTTTTGTAGAATTTTTAAGAATTTAAGGAATATTTTAGAATTAAATTTTCAATTAGGTAACTAATGAAAATGTTGATATAATAAGAATTTTGAGGTATATTGATGATTAAATGCATAATTATATTGAAATGTGATGAAACAATTCATAAATTATATAAAGAAAATCTAAAAGTTAAATAATGAAAAAAGGTAAGTATATGTGAAAAATGAAATAATAGATTTAATGGAAATTTTGGAGAATGGTGCCCTTAGAAGTAGTCTGGCAGTAAAAATCTAGTTCAGGGTAAAATTGGCTAGTCATAGGGACATCCGTACCACGGTGCAAGTCATGGCGACTTGCTTAGCTATGGTAGGATCACTGATCTCCATGGCTTCTGTCTGTATCTGATATTTATTCTGTGAAAAAGTGGTCTTTGAGATCATTTTTCAATCTGTATGTGGTCCATGGGGTCCACGTCCTGAGTATCCAGTCTGAGAATTTCTGTCGGTACTGTACTAGGGGCATGAAAGTGATGATAAGTTAAAAGAAATGAAAAGAATGATAAAAATAAAGTTTAAAGTGGAAAAAAAGGCATAAATGAAAGAAAATAAAAGTTCAGGGGCAAAATGGTAATTTTATCAAAATGAGTAATTAATAAGTAAACATAAGTAAGAAATGGTTAACAAGGGCAAAATAGTAATTTTGGAGACCTAACAGTGTCAATAAGATAAAACTTTTATGGTACAGGGACTAAAATATAATTTTACCCAAAAGTAGTAAAGTAAAGAATAAATGATGAATAATGGAGGAACTTGTGCAATGAAAATGAAAATAAATGACTATAATGGCAAAATCATAAATATTAAGACAAAAATGACATTTTTGGAATTTAGCACAATTTTGAGGACTAAATGAAAAATTTATCAAAAGTTATGTAATACATGAGAAAAAGAGCGAATTTTATAGAAACAACTGTTTTCACTTGAATTTAATGTAAATATGTTTAACTGTACTTATTTTAGAATTTAATTTATTTGGATGAATTATAGTAAAGAAATAAATATTATAAAGGAAGTATTAGGATTGTTAGTCACCACTGGGCATAATTTATGCTCAGCATGTAGTTTTTACTGCATGCAGGTACAGAGTTGGAGGAGCAGTGATGCACAAATGAAAGAGGAGAAAAGTTATTTTGTTATGTAACTTATGTAGGTTTTGGCATGTATATAAACAGACTGTTATGTATGAATACATGATTATATAAAAATATGTAAACATATATGGGTGTTTGTGGATATGGTTTATTTTGGATTGTTGGATGTTTGATGGAAGTTTGAAGAATGAGATGATTGTTTTAGAAGTTTTGTGCCTTTGAGAGACTGTGTTTTGTCTGTTTTTCAGGATGCTAGTTAGATATACAGCCGTTATATTGCCGAAATTTTCTTTGTGAATAGTAACCCAGGACAGTTATAGGTCATTGATCACCTAAGTATACTGGTAGTATTGAATCTTGGTATTACTTAAAAAAAATTATCGGTTTGCGTGCACTGTTCAGTTAGATCGGAGTGATAAGGGTGTTACATAATCCTATTCCTTTAAGTGTTTATTCTAGCCTCAAACCTTTAATTTAGAGGATTAAAGCAAGGAAATTAATAAGGAAAAGCTTTAGGTGTCTAAAGGAGGTAAGTGAAAATCATGAATTCAATTTGGTTTTATGGCATTTTTAAGTGTATTTGGGTGCCTAGAGTTTATTTATGTTGTCAAATTAAGCAAATAAGATAAAAAAAACTAGGGTTTTGATGTGTTGAAATTTTGGCTTCCATAGGAATTCAAGGAGGAGAGCCATCTAATCAAACCAAGGGCAAGGGAAAGGAAGTCTAAGCATCTTAAAGCAAGGAGAAAATGTAAGTGACTAATAAATCCTAGTATTTTCTTTTTTTTTCAAGTAAATATCCTTTATGTAACTTAAGAAAAATATGATAAAAAATGGTATTTAACTAAAAGTGATGGTAGATTAGGGTCATGAGACCTTAAATAAGTGTGTTTAAATGCTTAAATGAATTGTTAAGTGAATATATGGTATGGGTCCTTTGTTGGCCGAATGAAATCCCTAAGAAAACTAAGGTTTATTTTGTGAATTTCAATGACATTATGCTTTAAAATCATAGTAAAAATGAAATAACATGCCTAAGAATTTTTGTAGAATTTATAGAAATTAAATGAATAAATTAGAGATAAATTCTCTATTATGTAAGTAATGAGATTATTGAATTAGTATGAAATAATGTGAAATTTGATGAGAAAGTGAATAATTTTGGTGAATTATGATAGAATAATTCATAAATTATGTAAAGGAATGGAAAAGAATAATTAATAAGTAAGCAAGCATAATTAAGTAATGAAATAATAAGAAAATAACGATTTAATTGAATTTTTTTGTGAAATTATGCCCTTAGAAATAGTCTGGTAGCAAAAGCCTAGCTCATGATATAATTGGCTAGCTATAGAGACATCTGAACCGCAGTGCAAGTCATGGCGACTTGTTTTACTATGGTAGGATCACTGATCTCCATAGCTTCTGTATGTATCTGATATCTGTTCTGTGAAAAAGTGATCTTTAAGATCATTTTTCAGTCTGTATGAGGCTCATGGGATCCACGTTCCGAGTATTCTATCTGAGAATTTCTATCGGTACTGTACTAGGGGCATAAAAGTGATAATAAGTTAAAAAAAGTGAAAAGAAAGATAAAAATAAAGTTTTAAGTGAAAAAATGGCTTAAATAAAAGAAAATAAAAGTTTAGGGATAAAATGGTAATTTTATCAAAGTGGGTAATTAATAAGTAAAAATGAATAAGAAATAGTTAATAAGGGTAAAATGGTAATTTTGGAGACCTAACAGTGTCAAAAGATAAAGTTTCTATGGTATAGGGACTAAAATGTAATTTTATCCGAAAATGGTAAAATAAAGAATAAATGATGAATAATTGAAGAAATTGTATGATCAAAATGAAAATAAATGACTATAATGGCAAATTTGTAAATATGAGACCAAAAGAGACGATTTTGTAATTTAGCAATGTTTTAAGAATTAAATTGAATTTTGTTAAATAATTAAGTAATAAATAAGAATAAATGCAAATCGTGCAGGTAATAATTGGTTTCCTTTGATTTTGAACAAAACGTGTTTAATTGTGTTTACTTTGAAAATTTAATTAAATAATTATATCATAATAGAGAAATAAACTTTGTTAGTGGAAGTACTAGGATTATTAGTCACCACTGGACATAATTTATGTTCAGCATGTAGTTTCTGCTGCATGCAGGTAACGAGTTAGAGGAGCAGTAGTGCACGATCAAAATAAGTTATTTTTGTTATGTAGCTGTAGTAGAATCTGGCATGTATAAATGTTTATTAGCCGTGGCAAGTATATAAACGGACAGTTATGTATAAAGACATGTTTATGTAAAGATATGCAGATATGTATGCATGTGGTTATGATCTGTATATATATGAGTTATTGGAGGATTGATGGGAGTTTTGATGAATGAAATATCTTATTAGAAGTGTTGTGTCTCTGAGAGGTTGTAATTTGTCTGTTTTTCAGGAGGCTAGTTAGAAATACGGCCGTTATAATGTCAAAATTTTGTTAAATGAATAGTAACCCAAAACAGTTATAGGTTATCGAACAATTAAGTTAAATATATAATGTTAAGCATTAATGTTAGTAAATAAAATAAAATAAAATTTTTGCCTGTTTGTGCGTACTGTTCAGTTAGGTCGGAGTGATAAGGGTGTTACATGATCGCCTTGCTAATATATTTGGGAAAGATAGAGCAACTGGTAAAGGAGTAGAAATACCAGCTGATATGGCAAATGCAGTTGACCTTGAAGATAAAAATTTAGGTACTATTAATGACGATATTATGCAAATGATTGATATTGATGAGACTTCATCACTATCAGTTCCAAATATATCTACCAATGCATCTCAAACTATAAAGAGAAAGAAAAACAAGGCAGGTGATCATGAATCTGATGTCAATAGTATGAACTTATTTAGAGAAATGTTCAAAGAAAGTGTTGGTCAAATTGCTACTATTACTGAAAAATTTATTAGAGAAAACGATGAACGTTCCGACATTTCCAATGAGCTGAAGGTAATGAGTCTTTCTCCTGAAGATAATCTTGATATTTTACAAGCAATAATAAATAAAACTCAGCATGTGACATTATTCAGGTCAATAAAAAAATGAAATTACAGAGATATTTATTCAAAGATTACTTAGATAAATAAATGGTGATTAAGAGAATATTTAATGCATTAGTTATGTTTTTAATTAGATTTATTTTTCACAAAGATATATGAACTTTTTGTATTCATTGATTATTTGGATTATGTTTAAAATAATAATTATGAAATTTATTTATTTCGATTTGTTATTGGACATGTATAAAATTATTAATAGTAGCACATTTGTTAATATATTTCAGCTATATAATTAAATGTTATTATTTGTTTAATGTTAATTTATCTACTAATATACATTTGTATTTTAAAAAATTTATTTCTTTTAAAAAAATTGATTAATGTACAAAAATTGTAATTTATAATTAATACTTTTGTCTAAATTTTTAAATTACATAATTTTTTATTTTTTAAAAAGTAATACAGTACGACATTATATATCAAATATAATATAAAATAGTATAAATTAATACAATTTTGTACCAAATTCTGTATAATCTAATATAGGATAATACTGTATAGGTTAATTATATACAAGTTAATACTATACAAACTAATACTATAAAGTCTAATACAATACAATGAATCAAATGTGACCTAAAATTATAAAACATGCTATTATTTATGGCAAGTTTTATTTTTTATTTATTAGAATCACATGTTTTCTAAATTTTTATTTTTAATATATATTTTTTCTTTAGTTTTCATTTCGTGGACCATGTTACAAAAATATTTAACAATAATGCAGTATCTGTTCGCCTCTTTTTTTTTTTCTTGTAATTGGATAATGTTTTTTTTCCGAATGGATAATGTATGATATAAGCTTTTTATTATTAAATTATTGATCATTATTCACGGACTCTTTTTTTTGAACTGAATTATTGGAAATATTCAGAAAAAAAAAGTTGAATTATTAAAGATATACTGATCCAATAAATATGTAAATTTATTATTCTTGTCGTTTATGTAGATCCTAGAAATATCTAAACCTGGGTCACGCGCCAGAGGGAGTGGCGAGAAATTTGCCTGACGGCACTTCGTTTCGCGCATTGCGATAGGTCACGGGCACCCTTTCTCTCTCGAGGTTTCTTTTGGTGAATTACTATTTTGCCTTTTTTTTTGGGTAAAATCCCCGTTAAGCCCCCTAAATTGAAAGATTTTATGCCTTGAATTCTCAGTTGTCAAGTCCATTACAAAAAAACCCTTAAACGATTAATATATATGTATTAAACTCATAATTTTAAGAGAAATGTATTTGTTTATTTTATAATATGTAATTATACGTTTTTGGTGTGACTTACCTTCAAATATAAGTATTAAAGAAAAAAAGAGAGAGGAGGCGTGACTTCGTTTAAAGTGTTGTGGATGAATACATACATCCAATCCTCACGTGCTCTCTCACTTTACCAAATTCCAGAATTTGCTTATAAACCAGCTTTATTTGTCTTCTCATATTTATTTTTATTTCAGTGGTTTTGTGGTCCAGCTACTGTCTTTTGCTCCTTTAGAAACTCAGGATCACAAATTTATATCAAGTGGTAAAGTTATTGGTTAATCCTGCGACCGATCCCATTTGGATACTCTGCTCCTGCGCTGTACGTACTAATTTCTCATAATTGGCGGCTCAAGAATATTCATCAATCCTCATGTAGTCAGCCATGATATGCGCTTCATTCAACAATAGTTATTATTATTATTATTATTATTATTATTATTATTATTATTATTATTATTATTATTATTATTAAATTTTGCATCTAAATTCCTATTTTTTAAAGGTAATGAGATGAAATAGTCCTTTTACATTTTTCATAACAATATATTTTATTATAATTATTATACATGTATTGGAAATTCATGCCATTCATAATTAATTGAATGACCAAAAAAAGAGAATTTTATTTATGCATAATTAACAACTAATCATTGAAAAATAATGTGCATCGCTTGCTTTCTTTGCAAAGCTATGTTAACGTATATAGTACTACTACAATTTATTATTTAAAAAGTTATTTAAGACGTTAAATGCAGAAAATATGAGCATGCAATATCTTATTTTATTTTATTTTATTTTATTTTCCAAACAAAAGCCCTTTCATGGCTACGAGAGGAGATGGCTGTTTGTGTTATCTCTATTAGACTTTCATTGAGTGAACCACCCAATCCTAATATTTGTACAAAATTATGAGTATTTACTAAAAAAATAAAAAAAATTGTGAATTTAATAATTTGGTATATACAAATAACTGGGATATTACAAAATTTATTAAGAAAATACCATCTTCAGTTATACATATGGAAAATTACTAATTAGGTTTTTTTTTTCTCAAATAAAAAAAAGATAAAAATTGATTTATCGATTATATATTTAAATTAGTCGGAATAAATGAATTTTTTATGGGATTTAGTTTATACCTAATATACACATATAGTTATACATATTAAGAATTACTAATTAGAATTTTTTTTTCAGATTAAAAAAATAAAAAATAAATTTATTATATATAAATTTAAATTAGTTCAATAAATGAGTTTTTATTGGAATTTGGTTTATACCTAATGTATATATATAATAAAATAGATGTAAATATCACGTGTGTTGTACGTTGTCTTGTCCTAAGGGACAAGAAAGCCAGCAAAGAAAGCAAAGGAAAAGTCCTTTTGGTAAACCTTGCAGGGCCATGTTTTGAGATTGACCAAGTATAATTAATTTATTAATCAAGTTTAACATTCTTAATATTAAATTAGTAATAATAATAAATAGCTTTTTTTAGGCAACAATAATTAACAGCTGAGTAGAACAATTAAATTCTATTACCTCCATTCTTATCATTTTTTAGTAAAATTTACATTTTATTTATCTGTTGATTTTAAATTTTTAATATAATTTAATTTATTTTTTAATAAAATTAAAATTAATTAAATTTAATAATTTAATTTTAATTATATAATTTAATATTAAATTTAAATATATTTTTTATTTTTAATAAAAATAATAAAATGATAGGTAAAAAAATAGAGGGAGTAATTTCCTGTATTTAGGTAATATTACAGTCAAAGAGATGCGATTGCGGAAGATGATTGACCAAACGATCCCACGTGGACACCGTTACGACCTCTAATCCTTGATGAAAATACAAGCGAAGAGATGGACGGTTGGATGATGACCATGGAAAGTGGGGTCCATGAGATAATAATAGGCTTTAGAGGGAAGACGTGTGAGTACAGTACATTTTTTTTTTTAAATTCCCCATATAACTATTTTATTTTTAAAATAAATCTGAGAAATTAGAGAAAAAAAAAACACAAAAACAAGGGTCGGACGGAAAATAGTAATTTAGTTTACTTTATTTAAGGATATAATTATGTGGTAGTTAGGGTAATTATGCTTTGAGCACATTGTCCCTGTCAGGAGGCCCCACTTACTACATGATTCTTTTAATCTCTAGATCTTCTTGATTAGAATTAGTTTAATTATTTATTTTCATACACTTTTTTTATGCTATTATTTTAAATATTTACGTGCAAATTTTTATTACACATATCCATTGAATTTGAAATTCAATCGTAATGCATAAAATTGAAATTAAAATCTCAATAATTCTTCTCTACACAATAATTTAAAAGAATCTAGTTCATGAATAAATATTAAGATTTACCTTTTTTATTTCATTATTTTTTTTAATATTACAAGAAAAAGAGTTTACAATCAAGCTAGGCATAAAATAGTCGCAGTTTAGGCCTATAATTATTATTATTTAGCTCTAAAAACTAACTAATCGGGAGAAAATTGACTAAACTGTATATTTATATGTAATTTTATTTATTTATAGAAAAAATACATTGTATATCATTGAAACTGTTCGTTTTTTCTACGCTAGATCCTTAAACTAAAATTTAAAATTTTAAAGATCCTTAAATTTTGATCTTAAATCTTATTAAGTTACCATTTTTTTTTAAATATTTTAAATTTCTAATTTTATTCCAAGTCATTTTATTTCTTTTCTATAACTTATTTGTCTTCTTCAAATGCGTCCAAAATCTAATCACTCCAAAATTTTTTATTATAAGACATTGATACCAATTAAAGCGAGTCTAAAAAAATTATGAGAAAGAAAAAAATGAATTAGGACAAAAATAAAAATTTTTAAAATTCAGGAAAAAAGTTATGAATTAAATAAGATTAAAATTAAAGTTCAAGAAGCTAATTCATAAAAATTTGAGTTTAAAAATTCAATGTAAAAAAATCCCACAGTCAGTTAAGTAACCATAATGTGTTTTTCATTATTTATTTTACTGTACTAGTATTGGAGAAAATGTGATTAGATGAAAGCAAAATCATGTAAAAATTAATGAATGTAATACCTGTAGTTTATGTCCCCCCCAAAAAAAAAAAAGGTTTTCAATGTTAAAATAAAATAATGACTGGAGCATAAAATCATGAGAACTTATGCATAGATCAAGCTCATAATTCAAAATAAAATTTAAGGGTAATTTTAAGAAAAAAAAAACTTTCTTTGGTTATTTTATTTTTGTGTGGTGGTGACATAGAGTCCCAAATGGTCCCTTTTCACTTTATCATATACAATGATGGAAGTCCTTGCAAGGGGTCAATCTAAAGATACCCAAGTCACGGACATTTTTGCCCTTATCCTTTTGTGACATTCATATATGGAATTATCCCATTTTGATTATGAATTTTGGATTTTTGATGAAAACTTGGAACTAAGTTGTTTGTACGTAGCAAAGGAACTTTCTTCTTTGCTCTTAATTGCATATTTCCAACTATAATTATCTTTCAATTTTTTGGGGATGTGACAAGGTTTTGTTGTGTGAAAAGATAATATGTTGATGTTTACAGATAATATAAGGTTTTAGGTAAAGGGTTTTAGTCTCATTTCATAAAATAGAAAGAAATTTTGTATTTTTGTACTTGGACTTGACCACAGCCTATGCACCTTATTGATTTGGCCCAATTCCCAAATTGGTT
Organism: Excoecaria agallocha; assembly: GCA_037975025.1. Lineage (NCBI taxonomy): Eukaryota > Viridiplantae > Streptophyta > Magnoliopsida > Malpighiales > Euphorbiaceae > Excoecaria > Excoecaria agallocha. The sequence continues at coordinate 25,996,798 of CM075809.1, read as the reverse complement.
GGTTCAGCTATCAAAATCCACCTTACTTATCTATTTTTCACATGCTATGTATTAATTTAAGTGCATAATGACAAATACAAAATACAACTAATAGAAAAGATGAATAGGAGAGCAATTCAATTCGAAGATTGCTGCAATTATGTCAATGTTTTTCAACTTTTCTCTCAGTCTCTAAGTAATGAAGGCTTTCGAAGGATTAAAAGGCAATTTTTTGTCTTCCAACTTTAGAAAATAAGGAATCTCAAAACCTTTTGAATGAAGATTGCCCTTAAAGCCATTGAAATGGAAGTGAATAAAAAAATGCTTGTAATTTGTAGTGCATTTTTATCTTTCTACTTTTTGTTTAAAAGGAAAAATTTAGTGGAAAAAAAAAACCCTTTACTCTTCTTTCTTTCTTTCTTTCTTTCGTTTGTTTATTTATTTTTAATATTTCTTTTTTGAGAAGAAAAGGAAAGGAAAGGAAAGAAAAGGTAAGTAAGAAGCTGCGGAATGGATAGCCCCGAAACCGAATATTATTATTATTCTTATTATTCACTTCTTATTTATGCAAAACGAGCTCTTTCAAATTTTATCGTAAGCCCATTAGCCCATAATAAATATAGGAATTTATGTTATATGGGCCAAATTTGAACAGAAAAAATAGCAGGTCTTGGATGAAGAAATAACTATTCTTGTATTTATAGTTTCATGTTACATATTTATATCCGGTAAAAGAAAAAAGCTCATTCCAATAGGGCATAATCTATTCTTAGTTCAATGAAGATAATTAAACATTGTCATCAGTAGTTACATGAGATCAGAATGTTTTGATTATTTATTTGTCTTAAACGCAAGAAAGAACAATTTATCCCATTTTTTTAAGTAAAAAAAATGTTTTTTTACTCCATAATTCTAGATAGCAGATGCTCCATAATTCTTATAAACCGTGCGTTGGAATTTATATACAAATACATGGTGGACATGACCATCCAAAGGCACGTACAGAATTAAGGTAATCTAACTGAAAGGGGGAACCAAAAAAAGAATAAAAAGGAGAGAAAAGCAAAAGAAAATTGAAAAAATAAACTAATGCCATAATAGCATATCATTGTGCACATCTCCAAGTTTCCTCATTCCTTTCTCTTTCTTTCTGGTATGTACCTACTCTCAACTAGTAGTTTCTAAATTTCATTCAGCGCCACTCTTTTGCTTGGTTTTTCTACTGTAATGATGGATCATCGGTGCGATCAGTGGGATGACAATGACCTGTTGATGTAACTCTTCCTCTTGAGGACTGAAGTTCTTGATAACTGAATGCTCGTCTCAGTTCCCTTCACTTTTCCACTCGGAGGGACTAGAGACTTACCTTTCCTAAAACAGGATTTGAAGAAGCCAATATAGCCTATGATGATCACTTTCTGTGTTTCTTACCTGTGACACAATCACATGCCATTAGTCAAGCTAGTAATTATGTTTCATGAACTTTATTTGTCTGATAAGGTGGTAAAGTATGTATTTAGTTATAATTATTCATGATAAACAGTCTATGCTGGTGCCCCCTTATGCTCAGCTCAAGTTTCTTTAATAATTTAACGTCAGGAAATCTAGGAATCACTACTGCAGACATGAAAATATTACTTATGGCTGCCATAATAGCAGATGCTGGTCAATGATGGCTAAGATACATAGATGTTCTCAATAAATTGTGGAAATTGCTTATTTATCGTCCCATAAAGCAACCTTTTATACCTCCCAACAACTTATCAATGTTTGCAGTGTAAAGAAGCATTGTAAGAAAACATGCCATGTATCAGAGAACAATTTATATCAAATTATGACATGGTGAGACTGCCAAAGAATAATTTGAATCATTTTCATGTACCTCTTTGAAACCATGACTTCCGAACATGCTGTCGAATATGGCGCTCATGTCTTTCCAGAAGTTCATCCACCCTATGGGATTGAGTTAACAAGGGTCCAGAAAAATCAACCTTTTCCCCCTGATCTTGAAAACCCTGTTCGTTTCCAGCATTATGTCAGAAAACAAGAATGTTGAAATGTTTTTCCTATACTTCTAACTTCATTGCAAAAAAATTAAATAAACTGCCGATGCCAGTTGAAACTTGCTATTTCACTGGGTCCATGTTCATCATCACAGCACCAAAATTATTATCATTTGTGAATAAGGAACAATTTTGATTTAAAACATTTGATGTTTCCAAGGTGGGGTAAACAGGTTTGTTTTCTATCTTCTGCCAACCCTACAACAAATTTTCATTAAAATGGGCATTATAGCCAATGGTTTAATGTCTAGGGACCCAAAAAGGAGGATCTTGCTTATGTCAATGAAGTTATAATAATATCCACTGTCAGGTTTCACCATTTCACCTTCGGCGTTTCACATATTCCAGCAATATTTAGATTTTCATTGGACTTGAGGCTATGTAAAATTAGAAGATTTTTCAAAGTAATGCAACACCAAGGAAGATATCCCAAATCATCATTAGTGGAGAGAATCAAAGTTAAATACTATTTTTATGTTTACTGACGTACCAAATTATTTCTCTTTGCTTCCAGTTCCTCTTTTTGGTAAAGAGCCAATGATAATTCTTGGGAATGGTACTCGGAAGCATCAAAAGAATCAGGTCTTTCAAATTGACTCCATTGTTTCTGCAAACCACGTTTGGAAGACTCATATGAATCATGACCTCTAGAATTGGTACGAATTGCATATCCAGCATCCCCATTATCGTGTTGTCTTGAATCAAAATTGGTCTTTTCTTGCAATGCAGCAGGGGGTTCTATTCCGTTACTAATTTGACTTCTTGAAATAGATCTACTGTGGGATCTTGTGGATGCATCATCTTTTCGCCTTCTTGCCCATGCAAAGCCACTAGAACTAGAAACCTGTAATGGACCCGAATAGGGAATGTCTCCTTGAGATGCATTCTTTACGTTAAATATCTCTTCCAATTTGTCAAGTGATGACTGCCTTGCCTCTCTGCTGAACTTGGTATCTGCTCCCTTAGGAATTCGCATATTGTTGCTAACATTACTTTGAGCAGATTGCATCCGCACTGCTGCCTCCTGGAAATGAAAAGAAACCTGTCAGTGTGAGTTAGCTTCCTTAAAAACATGTGTTTCCACACAGAGAAAGATAGAGAATGAGAGACCTCTGCTGGTGGCATTTTAGGGATTCCGGTAGGTTTTTTTAACGGCTTTCTTGTCTCCAGACCACGACCTCTTCCACTGATCTTTTTCCTGAAAGTTCAACATGCCATCTTAGTTAGGAGGCAATTATGCAGAGTTCCTTTAGCACCTCTTGGATTTTACTAGACTATATTATTTTCATTTTCCTGTATCGTGGTGAGAATATGAGAGCATGGCAGTGACAAATGTATCTAATAAAATTGATAGGCAGATCTGATCTGCAATAAGTTCTGTGGCCATTAGCGACTTGAATCCAAACTGCTATCCTAAATTCTAGCCAATTTCATGTGCTTTGCTTTTGCCAAAACAATGGTTGGTGAATTGGCTTGGCTGAAGCAGTTCTTTGTTATAATGGCACAATGAAAATTTATTTTAGAAAGAAAAAGAAAATCTGAAATCTTTTAAAGGAAATGAAAAAAGAACACTGACCTCCTTGCCTCTTCACGGTTTTTTGCGTCAATCTCTTTGCTGGGTGGGTATTTTGGCAAGCTTGATGGATCAGATGCATAAGGTTTTGTAGTGAAATACTGAAATTTCAAAAAGGAACATTGAATTAGAATAATCCCGGTGACACAAATAAGAGGTGACATTTTCATAGAACCTCCCCAAATGCACTTGGCAGACCAAATCCATATATGAAAAGGTTAGATACAGACTTGTATTACTTTAATTGACGATTAAGTGTATAAGTGAAATGAATATGGTTACATATATAACAGAATCTAACAAATTTAATTGATATCTTTTGCACTTCACACGTCAAATTTCATAGGACATAATAATCACCTCAGATGCAAGAGCAGCAGATGCAGTCCCGCGTTTGTATGGCTCTACAGATAAAAAGGTTTCTATCAAGTTGACAGCAGATGTTGGCAAATCTTTGAATGTCTCACGAAGACAGCTATTATAAGGATGTTGTGGTTTGAATAAAGTTGAATGTGGAAGTTTGGATTTTTTCCAGTATTCATCAGCTGGGGATCCACAAAGCTTGAAAATTTTGTGTAATTGTTCAACCTGAATATGCCAAAGAATTCACAAAAAACTCAAAACCAGATTAACAGAATCAACACAGGATAGCAACTAACTATGTCACTATCTGACCATCCCAAGTCTGTATACTTGCATGTTTTACGGTCTATGAATATTACATAGTATGGGATCACAAAAATCAAAACAGGTGGTCGTGCAGCACAACACGCGCGCGCATATATGTATTTATGTATGTATGTAAGTACAGCACATTTGTAATGTTATTACCTCTGTTCTCCCTTGAAGAACAGGTTTTCCAAGGATAAGTTCTGCAAATACACAGCCAACACTCCACATGTCCACGGATGCTCCGTAATCTGTTGAACCTAGCAATAATTCTGGAGGACGGTACCATAAGGTCACAACACGACTTGTTAAGGGTTGCTTGAGCCCATGATGGCAGAAGTTTGCCAATCCAAAATCTGCCACCTTCAATATTCCATCATTATTTACTAGAAGATTTGATCCTTTGATGTCCCGGTGCATTACACCTTTAGAGTGACAATGATCAAGCCCAGATAGCAACTGCATCATAAAGCATTTAATCTGCAAAATAAATTAATTTACTTCAAGAAAGGAACATGATTTAATGGTGAGATATAAACAACTGAAAGAACACTATCTTCTAGTTTGCACGCTTTTACTATAGTTTAGAAGTCTTTTACTTTCTATGACAGAAAATTCAAATTGCGTGGTAACCAAGAATTTGATGCTGCAGAATCAAAATGGCGCTCTTTTTTTCTTTTTTCTTTTGGTTTCCAAAATGGGTCCCTTTAGAATGGTGGCTTGAACAATTTCGCAAAGGAAAATCCACAGAGAAAAAGTAAACAAACCTGTGACTCCGTAAACCTGACTTCAGGGCAAGACAAGAGTCCAGTAATATCATGCTCCATGTACTCAAAGACAAGGTATATACTAGATGATAAGTGAGAAGTAATTAATCCATCCAATTTCATGATGTTAGGATGGTCAAGCATGCGAAGAATTAAAATCTCTCTTGCCATGAAGCGGACACTTTCAGGCTCAAGATTATCGAAGCGAACCTTCTTCAGGGCCACAATCCTCCCAGTTTCAAGCTCACGCGCTCGAAAAACACAGCTATATGTACCCTGTCCTATCTACAAACGCAATAAAAAAAAAAATTCTGATAAGTTCATCACCCAGTTCAAGTAGCAGAAGCACTACCAAAATCTCAATGTATTTATCATCAGTTGATATATGGAAATGAGGAAAGAAGAACGCTAATTCATAAAACCAAAATAAAATACCGGCAGTCAACATGAGCAGAGAACAAGGGCTTCATAGCCACAAAAGAAAAGGACATCAATGGTATAATAAAGACATCAACTAGATTGCACTTTGCAATCGAGAATTGCATAATATAAGTCACAGACGTCTTCAAAACTTTTAATGAGACTGGAAGGTGCTCATTTGACAGTTCATTTATGTTAAAGAGAGGAAAAAGTTTTGACCATGAAAGAACTGAGAGGACTGTATATTGGTTCCAATAGTCTCCTTACTGTTGAAAAATTGCAGTCGGATCATGAAAGGATAAAAAATCCTGGAAAGAAAGTAAACTACAAGATTTCTAAGAACCATGAATCACAGGAAACCTTAGTATAAGCGTCTAAGGCTAGAAATAATACGAATAGTTTCGTTTTTGGTCTATTTAACATGGAATAGTTTCTTAAAAGTTTTCAATCACGCGAATCTTCAGGATCATAAAAATATATTACTACCACATTCTTCTGGTTCTTGAAAAAATAAAAATATGAAGTTTCTCCTTGTAAATTCTCTCTTTCTTTTTTCTTTTTTTCCTAAAAAATCCAAATTACTGTATCCACAAATCACTTCCGATCAACAAAATGACAAAAAAGAAGCCTCCAATCACATTTAACCCAATTAAATTCCAAACGAAAATAGAAAATCTCGAAACTGCAATTAATAAATTTGCACGTAAAAGCGTAACATAATATATAAACGTAATGGACAACCTTCTCCAATTTCTCAAAAGCATCGGCCTTAAGCGGGACCCATCCCTGTATTGCTTCACCGGCGACGGCGCTAAGCCAGCCGGGCCAACCCGCGGCCACCTGCTCACCTTCAATGTACTTGTGCAAATTTCGCAACCTAAAGCTCAACGACTCACCATTCGAACTCGCTCTCCCGGACTCACCTAAATCGCTTCCGCAACTCAGCTCCCCATTCTTCTTATGATTGGTATTGGCACAAGTATTGTGGCCGGTCTTTTCATTATCGGCCCGTATGCGGCCAGAATTAAAGCCGCCAGAGTGGTCAAAAGCGGGAGTAACAGATACAGTCTGTTTGGAGCTGACGCAGCCCATGAAGAAGCGGGCAGGGAAAGTGGCGGATCCAGAGGGATAGAAAAATGGGGTTTTTATATAAACGCAAACCCCTAATGAAGGAATGTTTTCTATCACTTTCTGCTGGTCGCCATTTCTGTCTCTCTCTCTCTCTGGCACAGTGTTTTTTTTTTCTGCGAAAATCGCGGGATATAATTAAACGGGAAGAGTAACAAAATGAGCGAGATCAACGGAGGAAGAAACAAAAAAATTGTTTATATAAATTTATAAAATTAATGGGAATATGAGAATGGAAGAGTGACTTTTTATGCTCTGTTTTTGTCTGGATTTGCTTTTTTTCTACAACTGAAATTTTTTAATTTAAATTAAATCAAATCTAACTATAGGCTTTCTTCCGTCTGAGATGGGTTGGCACCCCTGCAAATTTCGGAGCCACCCAATCAGGTGGCGCGTTATTTAGAAAAATTTAAGCACTGTTCACTTGGTTTTTCAATACTCCGTAGTGGGTTGGTGTTGACTTAATACGCCCGCCTTATGCCATACTCTTCCATCTCATTTTAAAAAATTATTTTTTTATTTTAATTTTTTACACTTTAAATATTTTTTTATAATTAAAAAAAATAAATTTAAATATATATTTTATTAAATATTATTTTTATTATTATCTATTTTTAAATAAAATTAAATAAAATCTTAAAAATATAAATATATATTTATATTTATTATACATTTTATTAAATATTTTTATTGCTTTCTACTTTTAAGTAAAATTAAATAAAATTTTTAAAAATAATAAAAAAAATATTTTTATTAATAACTATAATTTTTTTATGAAATTTAAATATTTTAATTATTTTTTTAATTTTTGTAAAAAATAAAGAATTATTCTTTAAAATGAAACGAAAATAGTATATTTATAATATTTTTTTAGTCAAGTGGTAAATGAAAAATATTAAAATATTATTATTATTTTTAATTTATTTTATTGGTAAATAAGTTGGTGTGGGGTCCAGAGTGTTAGCAATGGACAAGCCATGGCATCTCTATGCACTCTTTAACTCCTATTCAAATATCACGTACAAAAAGCTGTGATCATAAAGCATACTTTTGGATGCTGGGGATTAGTTAAATATTTATTTATTTATTTATTTTTCTTTTAACATAATAATTATATAAGGTGTCCACTGCTTATTCAATTAACTGTGAAAACTTTTATTTTTACTTTTTTTTCTTGAATTTGGACCCCTTTCTCTTTATACGACCATTCACTTTTCTAATCCTTCCATTTTTACCTTTTTCTCTATAAAGAGCATGACATGTGCTCAGAAAAGATAAAAGTGCACAGTAAATTACAAAAAAAGAAAGAAAATTTGTAAAATATAATTGTACGGTCGATATGGGTATGGTGAAAAGTTTATGTCTCGTACATTATCTGATGTTATATAATTTACAGAAAATGAAAGCCAGCCATAAAAGAATTAAATTAATATATTGATGTATCTTATAGTCATCATAAATTGAATTAATTTAATATTTAATAAATTGTGCATTTTAGTTCCGGTAATCACGTTTGAATTTAATTTAATGTACATAACTTGAAAAGTATAGAGATTTAATATTAATTTTTTTAAATATAAAAATATTAAAATTTAGGAATATATTTTTCCCAATTAAATTTGTTTAATACTCTACCCCAAAAAAGGAATAATAATATTTGGTATGTTTTAATCATCCAAAATATAAATCTAGTGAATGATAGAGTTATAGTGTGACGGTATTATCTGCCCCACTCTATTCAACATAATCCAGCCAATTTTTTGACGGCCAAAAATAATTTTTCTTTTTCTTTTTTTTTTAAATTTCGGTCATTAAATGCCTGCTAATATATTCCACCATTCATACGCTAATATAGTATTGTTCGAACTTCGAAGGGAAAGAAGGATGGGTCCTTCTTTCTCTCTCTCTAATTTATTATTGTTATTTTTTTTATTCGGGACTCACAGTTATAACTATGCAATTTAAAAAAAAAAAGTCTTATTATTACCACATTCGTGCTAAATGAGCAGTTTATTCAATTAAATTTTAAAAAATTATTAATTATCTTAATATTTTATCAATATATATTTCATAAAAAAAGGCAATTTAATGTTTACTCCAATATTATTTCGCTGCAGGAACATGATTAGACAAAAAATGTCTAAATATATTTTATCTATTAAGGCACACAATTTATTTTTAAACCTTGAATAATAAAAAATTAAGAGGAAGATTATTGAGATTAATCGAGTATTATGAAAATTAATTCCAAACCATGCCATTTTTCAGGGTGAATTATGCTAAATACGAGGTAATTTAATTATGCAGGAGAATAATCATGTTTTGCGCTCCACTTTACATATAAGTACGGTTAAAGCCACTTTTGAAAATCCCCCCAACCACCCCCCACTCCAACCAAAAAGAAAAAAAAGTACGGTCAACGCCACCAAGACAATTAGGGAAGATCTGTATTTGATTTAAGAAATTAATACTTATTTTTTTTCTTTAATTGAAAGTGACCACATAAATGATTCATTAAACCCAACGTTTATAAAAAAGGAATTGATTTATCAAATATATATATATATATATATATATATATATATATATATTATCACACAGGTTATTGGGTTGTTACCGATGTCGAACTTGAATTACCACGTTTCTCGCAACTGTTTAAATACTTAAAAATAAAAAATTTCGACGATCAAATCAGTAAAATATTTTAAAAATTATTTAAAAGAATAAAAATTTTATTTTAATTCGAATTTAATTTTTTAACTAATAAAAATTTCTAGTATCTCTAGTACTCTTATTAAAGAAGATATATAATCTGATTAAAAAATTAAACTAGATTTTCAAAATTAGAGTTCTTTTTACTATAAATTTTTGTCCAAATATAATTTTTTAAAACGACACTACTGGGAAATCAGCTCGAATCCGAGATAATTGAATGACTTGAGTACCGAGTTATTTGAGGGAGTCCGGTTATCAATATATAAAATAAGTAAATTATTATTAGTTTGTTGAAACAAAATTACAAAAAGAGAAAGAAAAAGGGAAATAAAATTTCTAGGTATATTTAATTTAATCCAATAAAAGAAGAAAGAAAATTCTGAAATTAATTAAAATTTATAAGGAAGCGTTTATCAGAAATTGGAGGTTTTAAAGTTAAATTTAAGTGGAAGGCATTAATGCAGCACCGCACTATTCTGAAAATGAAGGCATGATTGCTGCCTCCCATTATCTAATCAGTTTCACTCTTCCACTACAAAAGCAATATAAGCAATCCATGCCTCTCATGCACAACCAAAATATCATCATTATTAAGCTACCTCTTTAATTATTTCCCTTTCTTTTGGAAAAAAAAAAAAAAGCATCTAGGTTAGATAAATAATACTCAAATCACTAAAGCTTGTGTTTCAAGAATCCATATTACTATTTATCATAAGCTTTATTTATTTATTTATTTATTTTTACACGAGATATTCTCACAACTATAAGGGATAACATGTTCAATTTCATCTATAATCTCTAGACTATATTCTAATAAATAAAAAAATTGTAACCTAAAAATGCCTAACTTTTAAAATTTAGCATGAAAAGTCATTATAGAGGGAATTGCATTTTGAGTTGAGTTAAAGAAAAAGAGAATAAATTTTGTGAAGTATATAAGCATTCATCAAGTTAAAAAGGGTAAACGACTTCTTGAATTCGAGATCATCTAGTATATTAGAATCAGTATCTACCGAATGTCGTTTCTAGAATGCATTATTTGTGATTTTATCATTGTACCAGGACTTGGTTTTTGCAGAGTTGTGCTGGGTTGTACAATAATCAGGGCGAGGAACACTACTAGCGTGTCCCCTTATGAAAATGACTTTGCGTTAAGAATTTAATGTATAAAATAGAAGTACAAATAATTTGAACTAGTCTGTTTGAAATTTGGTCCATATAATTTTCAAATTTCAGGGCCGGTATTCATTTTTATTTATGGAGCGAGACAAATTGCACGGCACGTTTTATTTGAAAAATGGACCAAACCCACCACTTAAATTTATTTTATAATTGGAAGAGTGGAGCAAGTTAAATGCATGTTCTCGAGTTTGGTAAATATCATTTAGCCACGCCATAAATACACAAAATTTAAATACTCTCTTCCTCTCATATTAATTTTCACTTTAAAAAAAATTATCTTATTTCAAATGTCACTTTATAAAATTAAAATAATATTTATTAAATATATTTTATCTTATTTTTATCATCTTATTAGTATTAACATCTTTTTAATATTTTCATTAAAATTTTTATTATAATTTTTTAAATATTTTTAATAAATTCAGAAAAATTAATTGTTACTTCAATATATTTAAAAGGAAAAAAATGACAATTATCTTGAAATGAAGGGAGTATTGGTGTGATTAAAAATTTCATAAATGGAATACCAAATCCAACAATAACAAATTAAATAATGCAGAAATCAATATTAGTATGAAAAAGGAAAAGATAAGGAAGGTGGGGGTAAGTCAAAGGAAGTGTAGTGTAGTGATGTCAATATCCAATCATTATGCAATTTCACTAACCCCACCACCTAACCGCTATAAGATAAATTATCATCTTAAATATCAACTAATTTGTTACTTCTTAATACAAAAATTATATTAACTCGGAGAATATGTTAAAATTAAGAGCTAAAATGGAAAACATACTTGCTATTATGTGAATTTTCACTTTCTTTTTTTAGTTCAATACTTTAGCAGAGAAAAAAAATCTAAAGAAAAATGGTAATGATAAAAGTAGTGTGATTAATTATGAATAAAATGGAAGGTCAATCACAATTAAATAAAAGTAGTTTAAGATGCATAGAGATTAGAGATTCTTCAAACCTAGCAGTGTTTATTTACCTATATAATATGGTGCTAATCAAAATGATTAGCCACCTTCTCCACCAGCAAAATCTTTTCATTCTTTTGGACAAACAGCGTGGAAATGGATTAATTTTGGCAGCTTCTTCAATTTCATACTAACCCTTTTTCTTTCCCATAATTTCTTTTTTTACGATACATCAAATATATAATCAACCATAAATTGTTGTATAAAAAAATATTATTTTTGCATTCTGCAATCCGTATTGATTAATCTGCGATACACCTAGCATACCGAATTAAAACTGTAATTATCATTTGCTAGAGATAAAAATTGGGTTCCCAAAGAATTTAATTTTGGCAGCCTGGAGTATGATTAGTTATAATGAATAAGGTTTTAGCATTAAAAAAAATAAAAAATAAAATTTAGATACTCCATCCGTTTTTTTTATTTATTATTTTTTTAGTAAAATTTTAATTTTATTTATCTGTCACTTTTATACTTATCTTTTTTCAATAAAATTATAATTAATTAGATTTAATAATTTATTTTTAATCACGTAATTTAATATTAAATTTAAATTTACTTAGTATTTTTTAATTTTAATGAAAATTATAAAAATAACTGATAAAAAAGAAAGGAAGGGAGATTAATAATAGTTGAAAGAGTGGAGGGTGAAGGGCAAGACTTGTTGATTGTTGGCTTATTTGCAGTCGATGAATTTAGACTCCTAAAGTCAATGGTCTGTGCTCTCTTGCTATTTTTCTTTTATTTTATTGAAGAATGGTTGGTTGGTTTGGTCTCAATCTGTCCCATGGAATATTTTCTTCGAGAAATGATTATGATTTTAGTGTATTTTTTTGTTATAATGTTTATGTGTTTTTAACCTATCAAGATTCTAAATTTTAATATATATTCAGCAGAAGTAGAGAAATAGTTCTCAATTTATTCCAATATTGACTTTTTTTGGTTTAAATTAAATATATATTTTATACAATTATTTGCCCATTTTCATTTCCAAAAACATATTTTAATATCTTTCATAAATCACAGTAATTTAGATAGGTGGATATTAAAAGTAGCATATTAATTTACATAAAAAAAATTAATTCAATGAAAATCTAATGATTAAAGAAAAAAAAAGGATGAAATTGCAGTTTCTACAAAAAGAGTCTTTTATTTTGTAGATTGGGAGTCGATTTCCAATAAAACAAGTGTCTATTATAGGTTCCACATATACCCATTTTACGGGTTAGAAGCTATTAATGACTTGTGAAGAAGCTGTTTCCATATCAGAAAATGGGAAACCAAATATCAGCTTTCATTAAAACATGTTGCTCAAGCATCAAACATCTTACCCTTCAACTTCAAATTTAATAACGGTATGGTTTTTTTTTATTAAAAAAACTAAATAATTTTATATGATTTTGAATATTTTATGAGCAAATTTGGCTCTCTCCCCAAAAAGAAATTAAGAAAAGAAAGAACAAATTCAAAGACCTTCCATTGAAAGTTTCCAGGCAACGCATACCCAGTTCAGTTTCTTTGACGCTTGCTTCTTTCTAAGCCATGTGGTGTTGACGGGTCACCAAATTCCTCTGCTAATAATTTTCAATGTTTAACCCATGTTTGTGGCATCAAGACTTCAACTTCCCCAACTCAACATGCATTGCATAATTATATCAATTTGTTGGTATCCATTTATACTTCAATTGGGTGGTTACCTTGAATAATATTCTACGTAGCATGAATGCATCACATTTGATTCATGAAATGCAACCTTTATACTTTCTCAGGAACCAAGGACAAACGTACTGGTATCTCATAAATTGACTTAGTTTGATACGTTGACTCTCTTTCTCTCCAGTTTAAGTACCTTCCTAGTTAAGATACACAAACAATCATGGTAGCAAATAAAGCCAATCAAAAGTTTTCCCATGCCGATAAAAAGTTTTTCCATTCTCAACCAATCAACCAGGGGCTGACAATATTAAACTAACCCCTGTGTCTGATACCACTGTGGTTTGAATACACCATCAATGGACTTCAATGTTCAAATAGTTCAATTCCAGTCGAAAGTGAATGCCTTTTAATTGCATATCAAAAATTCGTATGATCTGTATATGACTCAAGAATGGAAAAGAATTCATAGCATCCAAAACATAACTTATACCAGTGAGTCCATGGCTGGAATTTTGATCCTTGATGCTATAGCGATTCACCATCATATGGCAGTTTGCAAGCAGCAACCTGGTCTTTTGACTTAAATTGGCCAAGCATTTCAGCAACGGACCTGCAGCGACACTGATTTCCAGGCCGAATGACATCTCCATAAACAGCCATTTCAATTATGTCAAGCTCCTTATCTGCAAGACAAAAAACAACATGAATTGAGAAGCTAGCTCCATCAATGGGAAAATATAGTCACTAGAGAAATGGTAAAAATTTATAGGCATCAATGGGAAAATATAGTCACTAGAGAAAAGGTACAAATTTATAGGCACAGTCAAATGATCATTAAAGTGAAAGATTCATATTGCAGGAAGGGTGAAGAATCCCTCTATGGCTGAAGAAGCAAGAGGGTCAGCAGGAGTCCAGCTCAAACATGGATGGTGAATACATGTGGGAGAATACCTTCCATCGAGATACTGTCACAAAAGCATTTGTTGGATCCAAAACAATGGCATTAATACAGCAACTTGAACTCTAATATTTACAGTTACCAGTTCATATACTTGATGGATGCTTGATTTGATGTATATTGCATTATATTCTATAGGGCCAAAGATTGAGAATTTCAAAGTTATTACGAAAATCAGGATAGAGCTTGTGTAAGATATGGACTAAACTGTAAATATTTACTATACCGACGAAGTGAATTCATGAAGGACTAAATCAAGCAACAATTTAGTTGAGTAGTAATTCTTTCTGTTTGGCTTGTTTCTAAGAATGTATACAAAGATGCTTTACACTCCATTTTGTATTATCCTTTCTTTTCCTTCAATAGGCATTATTTTTTAATTGGTAAGATATTCTACATGCCATATGCTTGTATTAGTTTACAATTTAAGATGGTTAATTGGTGCATTTGTTGGTCTACATTGGACACAACGACGGAATCACAACAAAGGAAGCTAGAAGTGATATGACAGAGAAGAAATCAGGCAAAGACAACATAGTTCTTATTACAAGGGCAAATCCTGATGGAGCTGAAGTCTTGCTTCACTGCAAGTAATAGAGCCAGATCGAAGTAGAGCAATTATCTTTCCGATAGGATAGCCACATGCGTTTGACCTCTGATTTATGCAACATGGAAAGTTGTAATCAGAACACAACACAGACATCATCAGACTAAATTCAAGTTAAAATACAAAGAAATTCTACTTTGTCATAATGGACTATAAATTAGCCTTCTGGGATATAGCACTCTCCCTAGTATATATGCATCCAAGGGCGGAACCACCTTGTAGAGAAGGGGGGGCGATTGTGCGCCTTTTTTTTTTTTCAAAAAAATTTAGCCAAAAAATTAGATAAAGATTCAAAATATGCTCTCTTTATTTGGAATATATTAAGATTTCGTCCCCTTGTGAAAATGTACTAAAATTTGGCCCCCCTAATATCAAATCTTTACCCTGCCCCTGTATGCATCTATGCATGATTCATCATAAACAATTATTAACAAAAGAAAAGTTCTCATGAGGAAGAACTGCTATTAAATCTAGAGAAAATAGTTACCATATTCTAGGATATCAGAAGCTCACGGAAAAACATACATCTGATAATCTAATAGACTTGAGGACTGTTGGATTATTGAAGTAGGAACAACTAGCTTCATCCACCATCATCCACATAAGATTTTGGGAGAATAATTACAACACTGACAGAAAATTTCAATAGAACTTTCGTAATCCTCAATTGTACATCATATTTATCTAATACAATTGTGTCACCTTCGAAATCCATGCCACAAAGATTTGTAGTAGAAGTAGAATATTTATACTTGATTGATTAAATTCAAGGCAAACATGTGTTTTAAAAATTTCACTTCAACTTTCACCAACATAAATGTGGGTGTATGATACTTTTAGCTAATGCTGCAAATCAAGCTCCTAAGTATTTAGTATTAGTATTGCGAACTTCTGTCCTGAATTGGACACTGTAGAAAATGCCATCTTCTATTTTAAGCTTACGTAGAATCATTGATGCTGAATGATAGGTACCAACAACAGAGGATTTCGGTTACAAACAAATGAGGGAAAAAAAATGCCCATCCTTCTATACTGTAAAATATAACAATGCATGCCCCAGAAAATATTCCCACATCCATTCTTCCAAATCAGTGTGCTTAAGTTCAGAAAATACAATAAAAATGAGATGATTGAGGCCTGAGTTTATAAATCGGTAGAATGGGAAGATGTAAGCACATAATTGCTCTAACAAAGACTGCAGAAAAAAATAATAATGAAAAGGAAAGTAAACGGAGTGAGAACATGTACCAGTGAACTTGAGATCACATGAATAACCTTTCAATTGAGTTTTGTTTAAATCCTCTTTATTCGACTTAAAATTGTTGACCCTTGTTTGAAGAATTTGACAGTTATCAGCTGTGGTTTCACCTCCTAAAGAACAAATCCAAATCAGAAAGAAGCTCAACAATGAGACGTAAAACAATCTCACTCCATTATCTTTCTACACAACAAGAAAACTGAACAAAAATTTCATGCGACTGACAACGGCGATTAATTGTACAAAGCCTCAAACTTTCTTATAAGCAATCAAATTTAAGATTATGCCAACTAAATAGTAGTTCAAAAGGCAGTAACCCAGGAACCCATTTTCACATTTTCCAGCTAAATTGACCTACAAAATCACCCAAATCAACAAAATAAACAAACAATCCAGAAAGGCCAAGTCTTTACATATGTGAACAAAACAGGTAGAAAGAAATGAAAAGGGAAAGGAAAATAAGAACCTTTGGAGAAGGGAACGATGTGATCGTACTGGAAGCAGAGGCAACCACGGCAGTTGCACAAGCGCTTGCAGACAATGTTGCCGGCTGCATCTTTGCGCCACCTATCAGGGTGGCGACCTGGCACTATATCTGCTTTGGCCCAACACATCTTTTTGGCATGGTGATCGAAAAATCTGGGTCTCTCTTCGCCACCACTGCTGCTTCCACCTCGGGAGGAGCTCATCTTTTCTTTTTGCGGAACGTCTTCCAATTATCACTTTGACGCACTGAGAACCTTTTTTTAATATAAATTGTGTTTTATTTTTCTTTTTGCCAGCATAATCCAACTGATGGAAGTAAAACCTAGGCCACCTTAATGTTATAAATTATAACTAACCCAGTTTTTCTTTTCTTTGTTCATTTATAACTTAAAACAAGTTTAGGATTGACAAGAAGTGTTCGACTGTCTGATTTTTTTGTTCTTTTTGGCCCTTTTGTTAATGGACTGATATAACTGCTCAATCTGAACTTATAAGATGTAATTCTGCTCTCTTCGAGGTTAATCTTTTTCTTTTTCCCTCTTATTTTTGAGAAAAAGAATAATGGCAGAGGAAACAATTTTTATGCAAAAGTAATATTATACATTACGATTTCACTGTTTGAATATTGAAATGCATATTTTTCAGTGAAATTTAGTTGAATTGGAGTTAACTTGACCAGTTTTATTTTATTTTATTTTCCTTTTGCATAACCTCTTTACTCAAAATTTCTGTGCATTAAAATTTCTATTCACTGGACTGTTGCCATTTCTTTCGACATTATTCAAGTTAGAGCCATTATACTCAATTATACGCATAATTTAATGCATTTATTAGCAATGACTCCATAATTCCACTGAAAAAGAAAACTTATTAACTTGAACCCATATCGATTTTATAATTGACCAATTGCAAGAAAAAGTTATATTAATCTTAATCAGCCTTCCCTCGTAGAATTACATATGGCAAATGTATGGATTGTGTGAATTTAAGTCCAATCCCGGTAAATAAGTAAATAATGAGTCATAATTAAATTATGACTTTTATATATATTTTTATTTTTTTATTAAAAAATATGCACATATAAATTATAAAAATAATTATTTTTATATTTACATATATAAAAAAATTTATGAAAACTAATGGAACCATAACAAATTAGAACAAGTAACTTCATGGGTTAAATTGTTTTATAGATCATATATCGGATTAGTATTTGCTACCTCTACGTGGAATAATTCTAATCTATAATCAAATTTTGCTCAAATCTTCGTTTCCGTGAGCAGTTCAACTTGACATTACATCAAACCCAAAAAAACCAAATAGCACAAAACTCTTCCCAGCCTCAAAAGAACATAGCAACACACCAATAATTTAAATTTCATTAGCCAATCTTGACACGATAAAATCAGCTGAATAAAAAAAGGAATTAACTAGTATACTCTTTAAGTTTATAAATTCAAGCCATAATAGCTTTACAAATCTTTCTACTTAAAAATTGCAACCACTACCTTGAAACCAACATGAAATTACTTAGGACCAATGTCCTTGAGTGCACAAATCTGTTCCTCTCCCATTGAAGACATGACAGTGACCACAAGATCTTTTCCTTCAGCAAACCCATCCTTAATCTGCATTTCACCATTTCATAACTCACTACTTCACAACACAAAATCCAAATCTGGATTATAACTCTCTCATAACCAAATTAGTTTCTTACCTGAGTGAGAAGATTCTCATCAGTTGGGAGCCTAAGATCATCCTTAGTGTTACCATTTTCAGTCAGCAAACTCACCTACAATTTTAGTAAACTTCAAGTTAGCATCAACCACGAATGGCAAAAAACAAAGACAAACAGGTGAAAGAATAGAATAAATTAACATACAAATCCATCCTCAGAGATGTCAATTAGCTGGTAGTCAGTACGAGTGACATGAGGAACCTAAAAAAACACACAATCACAAAATCTTGTAAGTGTTTGAAAGCTAAACAAGGTTATATTGATTAATAAAAAAAGCTAAACAAGGTTATATTTACATCACAGTTATGGGAGGAAGGAACAATATCTTCAAGCTTTTTCCCATTAAATATATCAATTGCAACAAAGTGGCACTTAGCATGACCGTGCTTCCCAGTCTTGGATGTGGAAACTTCAACAACCTGTTAATAATGCACTGTATCGCCATTAAAATCCAGCTATAAAAGATCTGATTATACAACCAAGAGTAAGTTGATTCATATAAAAGGACTGCATAAAAAAAAAGACCATAAAATTGGGTACGGAAACCTAATTCTAGAACCAGCACAGTAAAATAAAAAAAAATCAAAATTGACGATCGAAAAACAAATCTGTCTCAGTAATAGCGACAGTTATACAATTATTTCAATCTAGAAAAAAAAAAGGATATGGAGTAACCTTGCAAGGGCGATTCTTGATGACGATATATCCATTCTTGCGGATAGTACCGGCTTGTTGGGGGAAAGTCTTGGAAGCGCCAGCATCGGCCTTGGATTCAAACTGGTGTTCCTCGTCCGACATCGTGGAGAGTTGGAGGAGAAAGAGGAATTTGTGAGTAAATTGGATGTGCAGTTTTGTAGGGTTTGCAAATGCAGTGCATTTAGTTTAGTCAGAGTTTTGAGTGGGCCGACTTTCTTGATTTTTCGGTCACATTGTGGATAAACAGCTATCTGCATTTTACTGGACGCTGCGTTTAAGAATGGGCCACCTGTCATATCTGATAATCCCTCCCTCCCGAAAATAAGGGATAATATAATACATTATTTAAAATTATAAGTCATGTACGATATTCCACTTTCAACTAATCCACTGTGAAAATATCATTAAATTTATTAAAAAATTATGATGATGTTTAAAATAAAAGTGATTTTATATATTTTACTAAAACAATTAGAATGTAAAAAGAAAAAACATGTATAGACTTGCACATAAAAATAAAATTTTTGTAAATAGAAACCGGTCAAACAGTCATGCTTCGACCTTATCTCATTATTTAAACAAAATCTATAATTTGTTCCTTGAAATTTAATATTTTTATATATTATATTTATATACTTTTAAAACTATATAATAGATCACTCAACTTATCTATTAAAATATATTAAGTATAAATTGACATTAAAAATAACAAAATTTCGTTAAACTATACGCGACTTTAACCAAGCATGTATTACACTGTCGTTTGTGCTATCCATTTTGAACTTAATATGTGCTTCTTAAAAAATTTAGAGACTCAGTATAAAATTTTAAAAGTATTAAAATTTAATATATAAAATTATTAAAGTACAAGAACTAAAATATAGTTTTTGTTACAAAATTAATTAAAGTAAAGACAGATATACTATGAATAGAGAATTTTTTCTTATTTATTGTAGATACTGAATAATCACAATAGGATATTCATAGGTGCAATATAGAAGTAATAAAATTCTACTAGAACATAAAGAGGGATGTGTTTGACAGTCATCCATATATTTCATAATTATCACAATACTTTCCCTTGGATGACTATACACTATGAACATGACTCGTTAAAATCTTGCTAAGAAAAATCCAGTGGGATAAAAACTTAGTGAAGGAAAAAGAGTACAATATTCATATGTACTTCCCCTCAACAATAAAATAAATCATACTAAATGTTTTAATTGGCACATTCCAATATTGTGCACATATTTTTTGAAAATTGAGCTTAGTAGGACCTTTGTGAACAAATTTGTTGGATTATCACTTGAGCGAACTTTATAAACATCGATCTGTTCTTCTTTCATAAGTTCATGAGTATAGAAAAATTTTGGTGAGATATGTTTGATTCCGTCTCCTTTGATATAGCCACATTTGAGTTGTAAAATACATGCTGCATTATCCTCATACAGTTTTATTGACTTTTTCTCCACCACCAACCCACTTATTCTCTTAATATGTTGAGTCATGGTTCTCAACCACACACATTCATGATTGTTTCATGGATGGCTAATATTTTTGAATGATTTGAGAAAGTAGCAGTGATTGTTTGCTTAACAGATCGTCAAGACATAACAGTGTCACCATATGTGAAGACATAACATGTTTGTGATCGAGTTTTATGAAAATTTGACAGATATTTAGCATCAATATACCTACCACTTTTGAATTTACTCCTTTTGGAAAAAAAAACCTATATCAGAAGTGCCACGAAGATAACGCAGAACATATTTTACTCCATTCTAGTGCCTTTGAGTTGATGCAGAACTAAATCTTGCTAGCAAATCTCTTCGTTATCTTCTTGTGGACGAAATGGATCTTTCTTGACATCAAGAGAGCGAACAACTATTAGAATGCTAAGTAGATAAGACTTATCCATATAAAATTATTTTAAGATTTTCTTTCAAAAATTGATATTTTTTTCATTAAAATATCATCACGCTTCTGGTGGACTTTAAATTCATTAATAATATTACAAAATATCCTTTATAGACAATAATTATTTGCTTTTTCCATTTAATAAGAAAAGCAAATAATTAGTAAAGGAAAAAATAGTACTTAATATTTTTAATATACATTATAAGTTGTCTCATTAAAAACCTTAATAGAAAAATCCAGTGAAAAAAAACTTTAGTTAAGGAAAAAAGAGTACAACGTGTATTTTTCTTTTCTTTATAAAAATAATGATATACAACTTTAAATTTGTGCATACAAAGTTTCGATATGTAATATTATGAAGTTCTTTTTCTAAAAATGAGCTACATATCTTCCGGATATGATTACCATATATCTTTTGGATATATAATGCATGAACTGAAAATTAACAAATAAAACTTATTTTATAAAATTACATGTTGTACATAAACATGTAGAAATTCATCTACACATCTTTCATTCCTTCAAAAAGAAAAATTTTATAAAATCTAATAATATAGTTATACATACAGTAGGTACATGACCAATGTACTTTTATACTATATCATAAATAAATTATCCATTCTCAAATGGTTTTCTTAACCATTTATATTCTTTCTCTTAATTTTCAACCACTTCTGGTGGTGAAAATTAATTATACAATAGTAATATCATTTCTTAAATATACCATTTTTATGATTATAATTCTATATTGCTTCATTCATTTGAAGGAACGAAACAAATATAATAAAATAATTTCATAACATGCATACAACATAATCATATAATAGCTATAAAAAATGAATTCATTTAGTAACTTGATTCAAATATTTCTCAAAAATTACTTAAAGATAATAAAATTATCCAAATAAAATATATATGATTATATAAAAAATTAAAAATCTTTAAAATAATATGTAATTTTAAGTAACAATTTGACAACTACCATGTAATGCATGATTACATAATGCATCGATAACAATAATATATGATTATGAAATATGTTGTATCTAGTGACTTTACAACCATTGAAGTACTCAATAGAAGATAATTTATAAACATATAATCACATTATAAAATAATTTTTTTTCTTTCAATCAAATAGTACTCGATATTTAAGTCAGGACAAAATTTAGTTTATAAAATTCGTTAAACGATTTTGAACTATTCAAGAGTTTCAGTAATTAAAATCATAAATCATTACAATAGGTAAACTATAATACTTCAACGTATACATAAAATTCAATGCATATATTTGTATTAAATAAAATTTTTCAGAAGTATTTATATGCTTCAGGTATGATAATTTTTTTTAGAAATTATATGTAATTTCATTATCAAATAGGCAAATAATATCAATTAGTTACATACTAATATATTACCAATTTGACAAACAGTAAAAATTGCATTCATTATAAGAAAATATGTATTTTTACAATCATGCCAATCCATTGCAATAAATGTCATAAAATAAATCATATTTTACGACTTCATTGTTTATTGCATAAATATCAATTATACTCTTTTGACATCATATTTTTTCAATATTTTGAACTGTAAGTCAAAAAATTCATATTGAATGCAATTAATATCTGTATTTTTTAACAGATTTAATTTTAAGATCCTCACTATATTGAAAATGTCAACATCAATATTTTTATACAAAAATATTGTTGACAACTTTATCATTTTCGGTTCTTTTGAATGACAAATGACATATTAAGATCTCTTATTCAATTTTAGGTACCTAAAACACTTTTGGGGTTTAAAAATTAGTTATCTCATAGGTTTCTTAAAAAGTACCCGCCTCCATAATATGACCATATAGATTTATTTGCTTCTTGCCATCTATATATTTTATTTTTATTTGGAACTGAATAATTTATCTTACAAGGTAAATTGTCCTACTGGGACATTATTTTGAATTAGAGCATTTGTAGCTAATACAAATGAGATTTAATAAATCTCTACACACTAATAAATACATTGGCATCATAATTAACTGATTTTTTGAAATTAAAGTTCACGATATGAGGATCTAAAATATACAGAATGTATTTATTTATTTTAGTTGCTTTCTTCCCCTCATATTAGGAAAGTTAATAATCAAAATGCAATTTTCAACTAAAATTGCAATTGATAAATTTTATGATCTTTATTGGCATAATGCATATAATATTATATATCTATATATAAAAATAGCACTATTATTCTCAAAAAAATATCTAGCAATTATTCAGAAGCATTAAATAAATATTTTTGCTAGACTTTTGAGTATGAATATGTGCAACGAATTTATAACAATCATTTACCAGTAACATATGATCGCTAGTATTATTAAGAAAATATCTTGATTGCATATTCTAGAAATTGTGCACTTAATTTGAATAATCTCACAAACTGTAGGTTGTTAGTTGATAATAAACACACATGTAATTATTTTATCGGATCATCTTTACAAAATTATAAAATATTTGAGTGATTCACATGGTGTATAGTGGGCCCATATATATTTACCGACGGATTATTTTGTCGGTAAACCGTTGGTAAATTTAATGAATAAATTATTAATTTATTTTAATATAAACAGCAACGGAGGTTTTCGTCAGTAATTTTGTCGGCTTAAAATTTTTAAAATGGCAGTGACAGATATTTTCGTCGTTAATTTTATCGGTAAAATAAATTTTTTTCTTTTTATTTTTTTTGCAAAAATTCTATATTTCTCGTTTGCAATTCCCAAATTAAACATGATAAATTAAATAAAAAAAATATTAAATTTAAATTAATATAACAAAATTAATATATATACCTCATAACTGTTGTACACATATTTATATTGTACATAATATTTTTCAATTGTACAAAAAATTAACTAATTCTAACTGTTATACAAGTAATATCAATATCAGTATTGTGCGCAAAGTTTTACAGTGCTATACAAAAAATTATCTAAAATAGTTTATGTAAATTTACTACTGCTAGGATGTACCATGACTGTGAAGGACTGCTAAAGAGTGATGCTTGGTAAATTGAAAGCAGTGGAATAATGTCCATCAGGGAATGTAGCCAAGTTGAAAGTTTAAAGTTGGAAGCAGTGGAATACGTGATGCTTGATAAGCCTCCTATGTATAGATCTGGTCTTCTTGGAATGCAGATCAAGAGGCAAGAACTTCTTGTTCTTGTATGCTTCCCTCAGAGCAGCCTTCTACTTATGTGAAATCACTGTCAAAACCTGTGCAATGGACAACTTCACCACCTTGATGCATCCATACCAATACCCAACATCAAACAACCATCATATATAATCATAGAGAAATAGAATATGACCTTGAAAAATGGTGTTGTTAAATCAGACACGAACTAAATATACAAAAGAAAAAACTCTAAGAGAATATACCAAAAGAGTTAAAATTGAAGGGCTTCTCGATGATTTTATAGAACAAAAACTTTTACATCATATTAATGGGTCGAAATATGAAGGTTTAAATTTACAAGATTTACACAAATAAAAAATTACAGTGATATTAATTCTTGATTCAAGCCTCCCCATATTCTAGAAGAAAAAAGAAAATCTTTAGAAGGTGATAACATTTTTTTTTGTATATATAAATGTAACATATATATGATATCAGAAAGAAAAAAAATCTCAATTTTCATAACAGACTCATAAAAATAACTAAATTGAGATTAACTTTCATTAAAACCATCAACTTTCATTCATTCAACATAAGACTAGTTCTGTAAAGAACTTCAGAATGCACTGCGAATTGACATTTAATAATTTCTTGCCAATCAATTATTTTGCTTGGTCCAAAACCCTTGTACATACCATGCAAAATATTCGGCCAACAAAGAAGATAATAAGAATGTCCAAACTAAACTAAACTAAACTAAACTTTTGTACTATCATCAGTTAAAAATTTAATAAATCAGCATCCATTACCGAGTTAAAAACATCTATATGTAACTTGTAAGCCTCAATAAAGCAAAGACCTAAAGACTAAGAGTTCATATCTCATAACTCCCATCAGAAAATAAATATACCTAAAACGAGAGAAAAAAAAATTGCAAATTGGTACCTCATTCTCGTAGCATTCCAGTCTGCTTCTGCAAATGAAGCAATTAAAGTAATTAATCTGGTATAGAGGCAATGCAAGAAGGTGGATTTTAAAATCAAAATACTGTTGAATTTATAGCCAAATGAATTAAGTAGCTCTTATAATTTAAAATTTTCATGTCTGCAAATTACAACCAGCTTAAACCTGATCGAAAATATGAACCATTCAAATTTCAAATACAACAGAATAATTTGATTCACTTAAAGCTGGCAGTACAAGGCCCACGCAAATATGAAGTATAGATGAAGACAGCAAGAAACCATAGAAAAAGAAAATCATTTTTCAGTTGATAAAAATCAAAACCACTTGAGAAAAATTATCTCATCTTGAAGATTATATAAAGAAACCACATGTAGTGAAATCAAAGAGTAAAAAAGAAGGAAAAAAACACTTATCTGATTATAAATGATGAAAAATACTTGCAAAATCCAAAGAGAATTCCATAGAAAGAATTAAAGTTGCTTATGCGAGCTATGTCCATCGTGAGAAGCAGCGACAAGCTCGCTTATGTGAGCCATGTCCATCATGAGAAAAGCACCAACAGCATCTGCAATCTTCTAACAAGTTAAACAAGACTCGAGATATGCTACTACTTGCATCAGCCCCATCTGCAACTACTCTACTATCAGGTTCATTATTTAATGATGATCATTCTAATGCATACTCACCTGGAAGTATGATACCAGCAAGTTTCTAGGAGAGGAACTCTACGCTTGTCTAACTCAATGGAAAGACTCCATTAATTTTTCCCAGAAATTTAATTTTTTAATAAAAATATTTTTTTTTTCAATTTTTAATGCATTTAGTAATTAATATTATTTAAAATCAATAATGAATTCATATTCTTATAATTAATAAATGATAATAATAATTATTTAAAACAAATTAAATCAAAACAAAATAATTATTATCTTGGAATTATTAAAATTTAAATTTAAAAAATATTATTTTATAATTTTTAATAATGTTTGAGTAAAATTGAATAATGTGTATTTTTAAAAATAAAAATAACTCTTATACAATTGAAGAAATTAAATTAAAAATAAAAATATCAGATATTTTTAAAATATATTTAATGATCAAATACATATAACAAGAAGAAATATTTTGCACCTAATAGAGAGAATGACTTAGTGATAAAACTAATGATACTGTGACCAAAATTCTTTGGTTGGAATTTAGGAGGTGGATAACCTGCTGCCGGATAGCCTTGACCCTGAGGAGGTGGATAACCTACTGGTGGATAGGCTTGAGCCTGAGGAGGTGGATAAGCGTGGGGCTGTCCATATGGTGCTTGTGGTGGGTTAGTTTTACTTGTGGCCCAAATTTGCTATCTCGCTTGTCCATTTTGACCTTATGCTGTGTCTGTAAATTTCCAAGTAAGCATATAATATTTTTATTTAGAAAATCTGTTGTTTTTATCATTAGAAGCACTTTGATGGATCATATCAGTACTTGCATACAGGCGCAGACCCTGCCCATGGAAACATATAAAGTCAGTAAGTTACGAGCCACTTTGGTCAAGTTTATTCGGCGGTAAGGAACAGGAAGTAACACATACGTACAATATACCATATCAGCCATACATGAAAGTATCTGAGAAGCCTCTGAAAGTTCCTCACTCCCAACAATCATTGCCATAATGGAGAATATGCATGCAATTTGTTGCAAACAAAAAATGAAACCCTAAAGAGGAAGAAGCAACATCTGGTAACTAATCATAAAATAACATAAATATAATATCAAAAAGACAGAGAAACAGAGGGAGCAAGAGTACAATGATGCAATTGTCTCACAGGAACTATGAAAACTAAAAAGCCAATCTTAATTTGTATTCATGAAATAACCTCCCAATAATCCATCTTGCAATAACAATTCAACTCTCCCCTTCTTACTACAAATTCACAAGAAGATCGCAAAGCCGATATGGTCACATATTGCAACTTAACAGAGGCAGAAACATAGAGTTACATGTCCATAATGAATACAAAATAAAAGTTCAAAACAAGACATTCAATCTAGAAGCAAAAAGAGCACCGATTTCAGTTTCTATTTATAAAAAGATCACGAGTCATTACTTTTCTAATGTCCCCTTCATTTGATTTGGCTGGTTTGCCATTGCACAATGTGCCCCTAAAGAAATAATGAAACATCATATGGTAGCTTATGGCATTCTAGATATCTTGTAAGCAAAAAAGAAACAAATTGAAGAATCTAGATGTCTGATGCCCATATTATTTGTAACAAATAAACTGAAATTTGAGTAAAATACTTGTCAAATTAAAAGGCAATCGGAGAGAAAGATGGTCCATGTATATGGTTAAGGCAGATATGTCATGTAACTTTTACAAGCATCTTGGATGGTCCCATTTCAAGATCTCAATTACCAACATCTTGGAAATAGGAAATAAGAAAATCACAATAACCATTTATAAATAACTTAAATAAGGGCACTTGCTTTCACCGCATCTGCCGCCGCATGGCATATATCCAGCACAACAGACGTATCTATTACAACAACAGTACAGTTATTTATGAATGATTTTACCAATATATCAAACGACTTGTACATGAATCAAAATATATCAAAAGATTTGTAGATGAATAGAAATATATCAATTACCTTGACATGTCATTGTAAAGAGCTCTTTTGCGAAGCAAGTACGACTCACATGGCCTACTGCAATGAGACAAAAGAATTAAGGTGCATTGAGATAACCGGCAATCCACAGTAACACAAAATCTAATAATCTAATGAGACATGATATGGCATGCAATGACTACATAAGATCATAGACTTACAATTCATGAATACCTTATTATAACAAATGAGATCACAAATTTGTAATAGGACTTCCATGAATTATCTAGTTCAAAACATCGAGATATCCGTCTTCATTGCAAAAATTTTTAAAACACCAAAAAGCACTTTTGCAACTGGCATTTTTTTCTGTGGACGAAAGGACCTAAAGGCATTATCATACAACATGAAGTCATGAACTATAAAACAATTCAAAAAAGCTCAATCAAATAGTTATTGAAAATATCATTCATATTTGACATGAATTTTTGCATATTCCTTCTAGCTCTAAAGATAATTATTGTTGACCATTGTCTTGATACTGTCGCCTAATGGTGCTTATGTGTGGCACTGCTAAAGAAAGATTCCACAGAACAAAAGAAAACCTCGTAACAAGAAGAATTAAGACAGTTTTGTATGTGTATTTAGAGGCAGTTGATTTTTCTTCATTTCAAGACCATCTTCCAGTAAAACTCGAGAAAAACTAGTCAAAGGCACTAATACAACCAAGAAAGTGATATGTCAAACGTTATTGGTTCTTTTTCTATTGATGACCATCTAATCAAAATATCTATCTATTAGTGCTTTTAACACATAGGTAGTTGAAGAAAAAATTCAGGAAATCTAATTCTGCAGATGTTAAAGCACTTACTCTTCAAACACATATGGATGATAGCTAGCACTTGACTAGACTTAGAGCACTACTAGAAACAAAAAATTGCATTTCTAGACAATTCACAAGAAAGTATGTTGAAAACAATATTTAGAACTCAAGAATGTTCCTTTAAATGAAAAATTAGAAAAGACAAAATCAATACTCTATTCTTACAGTTCAGGGCCATAAAAAACATAAGCAAGCTACCAAAAGACAATGTTTAGGAAAGATCACGAGGCTTCAGCAGAAAGTGACTTTCCAATGTTGAACACACTTTTATAATGCACCATTTGTGAATCAAAAGATCTTATTACCATTCATAATCACATCCAAATGATACTTAAATGTGATATTACTAATGATGATTCTACAAGGAATTCAGAAACTCTAAACAAAATGAACTTGTAAGTTACTTCAGATTTCTACGAATGTCCCCTTACAATTAGCCATAAGCTCACAACATAATTGATGAAAATCACCCAAATTATGAACAACCTCATGACATCTACCACAGTCAACACCATGTCACAGCAAGTCAACAGGTCTGAATTTTTGAAATAAAATCCATTTAAACAATCAAAAACATAAAATCAGGCTAAAGAAAACACAAATTGAGGTCTATGACAGCCAGATCTAGATTACAAAGCAAAATAAACAGTAAATGAAAGAGCACTCACCACCAGAAGGCAAAGCATCAATCTGCAAACCCATATAAAAAAACAAAAAACAAAAAATTAGTCAAATTAAACAACAGAATGAATGTGAAAACACATTATAGAAATCCAAAAACTCACATGGGGGATCGACTTGCATAGTCCTCAAAAGATCAGTGTGCCATAGATTTCTGTAATCCTGGCAGACCTGCATCTTCTCCAGATGCGCCTGAGAAGCCATGGTCACCTATCGATCTCTACCAAGAACAACCCCAAGAAGCAGAGATTTTGAAGAAGCCAAAGCACAAAAATCCGAAATTTATAGTCCAGAAGCACAAAGAAAGACTTTTTGACCTAATTTATGTGGAGTTTCTTTGGAATTAAGAATTTAAATTAAACCCCTTTAAACGTCAAAGCCAAGAGAAACTACAATCAAAAGCGACAACTGCGAAAAATCAACAACATCCGTTTGCTCAACTAGGCAATTAAGAATATTTATAGGATTATTCACTAATCTTTCAATTTAGCGCCAAGCTTTTAAGTTCTTCGTTAGGAGTCACCTGGAAGCATGACTTACAATAGGTTTGATACCCCAAAATAAAACCCGATTATGAAAACAGAAGGTAGCAGAATGTTAATTCAATCAATTGAAGCTATTAAAACAAAGATCAACAATCACTGTAGACTTATCAAAATATAATCAATAATGAAAGTGTAGCAATCAGTTGAGCTATCCCTACCAAAAAGATAAGATAAATTAGAATATATGAAAAGCCAATGCAAAGAAGACATACTCTTTGCAGAATTTGGATACAGGCTGAAGACGTTCCACGTATTTTAGTTCCTCCTGCTCGAAGTGAAATCGCCAATTAAATTTTCATCTCATTATAACTCAATAAACCACTTGCTCAAAATTTCCTGTCTTCTCTATGGATCGGTAGTTAGCCTTTCTTAGTTTCAGTGCAGCAAAAAATAGAAGGAAAACGGAGCAGTTAAAAAAAAAGGAAAAACCCACCTCAAGAAAACCAATCTCTCTTTCAAGCAAGATAAGAAACCGTTATCAATCAAAAAGTACTAACAAAATTCATACTCATACACTCACATAAGCTACATCTAAATCCAGATCTCACTTTCAATATCAAGTAAAAGGTAGAAAATTCTCAGATCGGAAACACTAAATCCAAAGAAAATCAATCAAAGCACCCCAATCTAGTACCACAAAAGAAAAAGAAAATGAAAAACAAAGATCGAAGCATACCTTAGAACTTACAAAAACAAACAGAAGAAAGAAACTCAAAAAATAAGAAATAGAACTTCAAATTAACAAAACTAACAAAAAAAAAAACTTACCTTGACAAATGTGTGTGGCCCTTTTAGCCAAAAACTACAGGCAACCTTCAAGTGCTAGATAGACCAACTACGCAAGGGAGAAAGAACGAGAGATTCAAGGAAGAGAGAAGGATAGACATAGAAAAAGAGTGATGGAGGGAGATTGCGAGGATAGGTGTTGGAATCGTGGCAATGAATGACAGACGGGTGTAACCTCGCCGCCGAGATAGCGAGGATGGGTGTTCGAGCGGTTGAGAGGAAAATGACTAGGGCTGTTTAGAAAGAGGGATCTCAGACAATTGGGAATTTTTAGCCCTAAAAGGTTTTATTAAATATTTTATTAAAGCATTACCGAAGGCTTACCGACGACATGGAATCGTAGTAAAAACCATAATTCTTAGCCTTAAAAATTTCATGCATTTACTTACCGGCCGAATACAAATCCATCGGTAAATAAAAAAATGCTTGTATTACCGACGAAAATTCTGTCGGTACATAAATTAAAAGATGAAATTAATTACCGACAAACATAATCGTCGATAAATTAGTCGCTAATAATTGGCACCAACATTTCCCTCCAACAATACCGACGAATTATGACTTTTGTCGGTAATAATGTTGTCGTTTATCAAATTTATTTTTCACCTACGCATTGCATGTTTGGTCGGTAATTCATCGGTAATATGTTACTTTTACCTACGGAATATGTGTCTATCGGTAAAATCCATCGGTAAATGCCCTTTTTTGTAGAATTTTTTGAGAACAAATAAATTATGAGAATTCCTTAAATTGAATCAAATAAACTTCTGGTTCTCTAATAAATATATGAATTCTCAATAATTTATTCATTATAATCGATACAGGATGGTCAAACCGGTCATGCCAAGTTAGTAAACTTCAGATTTACTATTTTTATTATATCAATATTTGTATCAATTGATAAACATTAATTTCTTAATATTAATATCAAATAGTTAATAAACTTCGGGTTTACCAATCTTTGTAACAGTTAATAAATTACATGTTTATTAGTATTTGTATCAATTTTCAACTTTATCATAATCAATAAACTTCAAGTTTACTGATATTAGTATCAATTAATTAATAAACTTCTGTTTTATTGATATTTGAATAATTAATCAACTGTAGGTTATAATATTTGTATAACAATTAGTAAACCACTACAAAAAAATAGGGAAATAGCGACGGCTATTCTGCTGTCGTTGGCGAATTTAGCGACTAAAATAGAAAAAATCGCTAATAATAGTGACGAATATTCCATCGCTAAGGTAGGAAATTCCATCGTAAGGTAAGAAATTCCGTCGCTAAGTAATCCTAAAATCAGTCGTGATTATTGTAAGAAATATTAGCGACGCAAAATTCCGTTGCTATTTTAGTCGCTAAGAATTCGATATTTTTGTGACAGTTTGGCATAATATATTTTCATCGCTAAAACCGTCGCTATTTATTATTATTACTATTATTTCCAATTTATTTCTTTTGTTATTATTATTTTTATTGTAAAATCCAAATTTTAATTTATAAAAACAACAATTCTTTGATATTATTACTTAAAAAAATATAATAAAACAAAAGTATAATTAAATTGTATAGTATCCTAAAAGTATTTAAAAAAAAAAAACTAATCCAAGCTAAATATAACTTCACTAACAAACTAATCCAAGCTGCAAAGGCAGAACTAGCAGGGATTATAAGGGAAGGGTTTACAACTCCTAGAACAGAACAGAGTTGTTGTGGAGGTTAATGAACACTGTAGCTGGTGTGTTGAAGATCAGCTACTGCAAAGTCCAAATTGCCTTGAAAAATAGTGAAAAGAAAATTAATGAATTAGCAGATAGGATTTGAAAGCGAACAATGATAGTAATTGAAAAGGAAAATCTAACATATTAAAGCAATTAATGTGCTAAACATTGATGCATAAGTGAAAGAGAGACACCCATAAAGTAGAGGAATAGATACCAAGTAAAAAAATTCAGCAAAAGCCACTTAGTGCAGAAGTGGACGAGAAAAAGAGGTATTTATAGCCTAAAAATCAACCTACCTCTTCTATAATAAACTAACTATACTTTTTAGAATAAGCTTTCTACAAATTCCATAAGCAACCAGCAAAATTAGCTTTTGTCTTGTAACCTTCTATAGTGGGCCAAGAGCAGGATGCAGAAAGAATAGATATGGGGTCCAAAATCAATGTATCAATCTGCAAAGTTCCTATTGCTTAGAATCAAGTTCTAAGCCAAGTTTCAAGAACAGGGGACACTCTTGTAAGGTAAACACTAAACAAAAAGTTTGGTGCTTCAATTATCATAATTCACACCATTGATTTAAATAAATGAACAACAAACTTAATTATAACATGCAAACCAAAAAGAAAGAAAACAGAATAATTAAGGTAGAAGCATCTAATAAAGCAGATTATGGAAGGTAAGTATGGGTGATCATAGTGTTGCTTAAGGTAAACATGTTTAGTCTTTAAAGTTACAAAACTACCTAAATCATAGTGCTATTATTAATATATCAGAGTTGGTTTTACAGTGACAGCAAGGTTATCAGGAGATTGAATGTAGTTTAGATGGTTAAAACCACCAAAACTGCAAAAAACTCACTTCAAAAGACGAACCAAGAAAAAGAACATTATAACCACAATAAAAACAAAAGCACCCATGCTAGAAAAAACCACATGCAATTACAGCAAACAATTTACCTAAATAGTAGAGTATGCTGATAGATTTTCGAAAGGCTACTCTGCAATAGAGAAAAAAAAAGATTTTTATATGATATAACCATAGACCCAGCTTGGAAAGATAAAAGCAACTACGTTCAAATAAAATACTAAACCACTTTTGTTGGCACTCACAATCATCCCAGCATGTGCAAAGAGATAGAAATCATTGTTTTGTGGATGACAGATTTTATTATCAATTACAGTGCCTGCAAAAGTAATTCAAAAAACATTACATGTTGCCATCAATGAAAATTTTTGAGTATACATGAGAGCAATAAGAGGTTAACCAGGTGGAACATTCTCAGGAACTCCTTGCTGGAAGAATTTTGTGTGGTGATTCTTTTGTGCAACAATCACAACAAACTTCGGTGACCACTTCTCATCAAGAAACTTGCATGCCTGGAAAAATTGTTGTCATGCATAATTTAAGGTCAATCAAACCTCAGTAATCTAATCCAGTTCAATATTCAGCACTTGGTTAAACTGAGATTCACTAACACCATCCCTATATATCAAAAATAATTTACCGCAGCAATAGATGGGATATCAGAATGCCCAGTAGAGCCATGAGACACATCCATCCCCATGGGATATCTTCAACAGCACATTTGTCAGATACTGGTCTTCAACAGCTCAATTTCCTTGTCAAAAATCAATTCTATTAAAGTACCCAAAACTAAAAATCAAATCTTTTCCACTTACATGAGGTTTTGTCCAAATAATCATGGAAAATACATAGTTAAATTAATTTCCTTGTCAAAATCAATTCAATCTTATGTAAATTAAAAACCCAAAAAATTAAAAATCAAATCTTTTTCACTTACATGAGTTTTTGTCAAAATAGCCATTGAAACCAGCAAGTTAAATCAGTTTCCTTGTTAAAATCAATTCAATCTTATGTAAATTTATGCTCCCTTGCGTCTAAATTACTTTGTATATATATATAGTAAAGACAAATTACACAAAAATAAAAAATAAAAACCGAAAGGGAAAAAATGAGAACCTTTGATGTCAAGCCTTTTCTAATTAGAACAAAAGAAGCAGAAGAGAACACACCTTGAAGAAGCAGAAGAGAACGCAACAGCAACAGAGAGAGAGAGCACAACTACAAAATGAAGCAAAGTTCATTAAGTCTCAAATATAAGTTTATAGAAGAGTGTCTTAGAACTAATGAATCAAAATAACAAAATTTCATATCTAACCTCCAGAGAGCACACAGGAATCAGTTAGGCACATAGCAAGAGCAAATTCAACATTATCTTGATGCCTAGTCAATACCTACAAAGATAATATACTAGGTTAACAAGTTCTTTGAGTACAAAATAAAGCAAGCAAAAGAAAAATCATTGAAAAGTATAAAATTCTGCATGCAAATAGAAAATGAATTAAATTAAACATTCATGCATATCTGTAGAATGATGAAGAATAACGACAATTAAGTTAGATAACTTGTGTAGTTAATTAAATTTTCATATGGAAAAAAAACATTAGCAACAAAACAGATATTACTGGAAGGTAAATTGCAGACAGAAAAACCCAAGAGAGATGGATAGATAAATATATTGATAGACACAAAGAACTGAAGCTTCCACAACCAAAAGTAAAAAATAACCTTATAAATCTTCATTAAAGCAGCAAGAATTAAATGGAAGACCTTATCCCTTATGAATCACATGATTATATTAGTTGTTGGAAATGAGAAGGCCAGAAAGCCCATAATATAAGACCTTAGCTTAATTCAACAAGAAAGTCTGCTACGTATTCAAAGATCCCTTTTGGAGTATGTCCTGATTTTCACATTGGTCACTTTTTACCAAAATTTTTATATTAATACAAGTTCACTGAATTTTCACATTGGTCACGAAATGCTACTACCCTCAGTTTTCTTGGGAAGTTATCGAAGCTCTGAAGAACAGTGACATAGTAAATATTCGAAAACTTAATCATTTTTTGACAGAGTTGAAATCCAGGAGTAAAAATGACACAAGAGAATTGAGGTGACTGGCATTAAGAGAACTGAGGACTCAAAAGCTTTCTGTAACTAAGAAGCCATAAGCCACTGCAACAAAAAGATGAATTCTTCACAACCAAGCGCACACAAAAGCAATATGTTGCATAATAAATAAATTATAAAAAAATGTCTCAGAAATCTATCTTCTTTCTAAAATTGAAGGCAACAGATGTTTTAGGTGAAGCAATAAGAGAAAAATAATAAACTACACAATTTTTATATACATTTTTTTCATGGAAGCAAACCAAATACCACATCACAGAGATAACAAGAATATAAATTCATATACATAGCCAATTTAATTACAGTAATGAAAAGCCAAAATATAGAAATACAGAACAGAGAAAGATTACTTGAAGTTAGATTGGAAAGAAGAAGAAGAGGAAGATCAAGGATTTCCCTTAAATTCTCATTAAATCCCTAGATTTAGTTTCTGTCATAATCCTTAAATCTTCCACTAGATCTCACAAATTGGGGGTTAAGAGAACTTGCCTTATGAATTAATGGAGAAAATTGCAACCAAGGAGGTGGGAGAGGAAGAGAATACCGAAGCAAGAGAGAGAGGACCGCCTGCTCTCCTTGCGCGAAAGAGGAAGAATGAAGGGGAGGAAGCGACGGCGACACCAAGCAGAGCCTCGGTAGTGGCGGGGCGACGGCGGCATGCGGTGGCTGGTGGGGAACGGTGACGACGAGGAGAAGGAAAAGAAGAAAAGAGGGGCCAGCATAAAATAAACCCCACCCCAAAACGACGTAGTTTTGGGTGTGAAAGTGGCAAAAATCCAATTAGGTCCCTCAGTTCTAAACCATTTAACAATTAGACCTAATTCTCTTTCTTTTATGCAATTTTTTGAGATAAAAACTAAACTTACAGACCTCAACAACTAATCTTCATCATTCAAAATTAACAAGGAGTTTCGAACGTACTCACAAAAAAATCAACCCGATTTGATGGCAAATACCTACTCAATCGTCAAAAAAGATGAAAAAGGAAGAGAAATTAATACAATTTGGGGCGTTAAAAATCAAACCTTAAAAACTAATCTTCACTGTTCAAAATTCTCAGGTCACTTGAGTTTTGGAGCATTATAATTATAATATAATTAATACGATTGTAAGTAAAAAAGTAAAATTAAAAAAATTATAATGTATCCGTCAATTTTTATTATGTTTTCTTTATATTAAAAGATGGTTTGATAAATATATATAATTAGAATTTTTAATAATTTAATATTTGATCAAAATTTTACAAAATAAAAATAAATTTCAAATTTTTCATAAATATTTTAAATAAGATAATAAGTTTTATATTACTATTTTATACATATTTATTTTTATTAATCTTCATAATTTAATTATAACAATTGTAACAAATAGTTTATTATTATTATTATTATTATTATTATTATTAAAAATGTAAATTTTCTAAATAAAAAATGTTAAATTTTAGGCTAATTGATAAAAAATTATCACCAAATCATAATATTTATTTATAAATTTTTATTCCAAGACAGAATATCCATTTTATATGTCCTATATTAAAATTACTTTAAATTGTAAATAAGTCACATGATTAAAATAAAAAATATTTTTATTTTATTTGCGACGGATTAGCGACTACATAATTCGTCGCTAATATACTATGGTGAAATCCAATACTATTAGCGACGAATATTTGCGTCGCTAAATCGTCGCAAAAAATGGAGGTATATTTTCTTTCCAAATTTAGCGACTAAGACTACATCGCTAACTTTTCTGAAACTACTTTATGAATTAAAAAAAAAGAATATTAGCAACGACTTTTGTCACTAATGCCGTCGCAAAATGGCTCACATATTTCCCACAAATAATTAGCGACTGTTTGTTCATTTCCGTCACTGTTTCGTCGCTAAAAAATGAAAATACTCTTCCCACGACGAAATTGGAAAACAGTCGCAAAATCATCACAAATTTGGGATGAAAATTAGGCCATCGTTAATTTATAGTTTTTTTTTGTATTGAACGTCATGTTTACTAATATTTGTATTGAAATAAAATCAAATCATCTTTAAAAAATATAATACTTATCTTATACGAAATGGATCTCGAGTATTTCTTTCTCAATCTCAAAATGATATCCATTTCAGTAAATATCTTTTAAAAATAACTTTATGTGGGACATATTGGAGAAATATAACTAATTGTATTTGAATAATTTCATTATAACTCTTTAGGAGCATTCAAATAATTATATTGTACATAACAAAAATTTGCATATAGTAAATTGAAAACCAAAATATCACTATAAGAAAAATGAAGTTTTCCGAAGGAAGTGTTCCACCGAAATAAGTGAATTTTCGTAGGAAAATCAAAATACCGACGGAATTTAGCAATGAAAAATTATGTAGTATTGTTGGTACATTTGCTGACGAAAATATTTATGTCGGTAAATTTAGTGACGAAATTTTTTTTGTCAAAAAATTTACCTTCGAAAAACACCTTTTGTCGGAAAGTGCAAATCGAAAAATTATCGTAATTTGAAAAAATTACTGACGGAATTAAAATTTCGTATATAAATTTGCCGACGGAAATAAGTACTCCGTAGGCAATTTTGCTGATAGATTTGAAAATCGGTAGGTAAATTTACCGATGGAAATAACCACACTACAGGCAATTTTGCCTAAGGCATATTGTATTTCGTAGGCAAAATTAGCTATGAAATTATTTTCGTTATTAAATGCCGTCTATAGTTTTAGCGACGGTTTGCTGAATATCCGTCGGGAAATATTAAATATCAATTTTTTTCTTTTTTTCTATATAGTGTAATTGTCATCAATAATATGATTAAAATATATAATTTACAGTAATAAATTAATAGATGCCTAATTCAAATTATAATATAAAATTTATAATATTCAATAAGATAGCAAATCATTTTCTTAAGTTCTTAAATCATAAATATTATCTAAAAAAAATATCAACAAATCCACCAAGTTCACAAGTCCTAAAAAAACATCAAGTCCCACCATGTTCCAAATTGCAGTCACTGTTAACATAAAATTTAAAGCCTTACGTTGTCGGCGCGAGTGGATCATCTGGATGTTGCGATGTGTCGCATCCCCCCTTACTTCTTTTATCTGAGTACGGAGCTCGACATTAAGTCTATACATCCAAGATCTATCAATATTACTCATTTTTACGTGGCTGTTATGTAGCAAAGATAAAAACATAATTAGATTTATAATTTAATTTTTTTATGCATATTTAGACATTTAAAAAATGAAGTCCATGTCTATATATATGAGAGTCTAATTCTTGTATAGGAAAAAAGGCTGCAAACTTAGTATATAGATTAAAAAAGGCATCAATCTTAGTAAATAAATTAAAAAAAGGCAGCAAACTTAGTAAATAGATTAAAAATAGGCAACAATCTTAGTAAGTAAATTAAAATAAGGCTGCAAACTTAGAAAATAGTTAAAACAAGGCAGCAAACTTAGTAAATAGTTCAAAAACTTAGTAAATAAATTAAAAAGGCCAGCAAACTTGGTAAATAAATAAAAAAGGCAATAATCTTAGTACCTTTATATTGCAGAAGTTAAGAACAACGAGAGAGAGAGCCCCCAGAAGAGAACACAAAAATGCCTTCAAAATTTAAGCATCTGTGGTCTATTTATAATGAGAATATAGGCAATAAAAGGAATTGAAAAGCTTCACAAGAAGTGAATTAACAATTTTAATCAAAACAAAAATCTATCCAAATTTTTAATCCAAAAACTCTAGTCAGCTTAAATGTAATTTATTTTACTTATTGAAATCATTAGAGAGAAATATATCTTTAAGATCTTCACTTTAAACCAAAATAGAAGTTAATATTACTTATCTAAGAATAACCATTGTGGGCAACTTATGTAGAATACTAGAGAATTTATACTAATTATAATACATTGGAGCAAATTCAATAAATAAGGTAAGAATCTCAAATTTTCATAACAAATCAAAGGTGACTTGGTTGCGATAGGGTTTGGCTCAGTCGAGTTATAAGTTTTTTGACAGAAGCTAACAAAATGACCCTGATGATCTGGACTTTGTTTCAACTAGTTGCTCCTTTCTATATTGGTAGAGTGCTTGTAATGACTATACTAACTAATCCAGATTATCGTTACTAATTACATTCATTAATCTCATTAAAGCTGTGACTTATTCATTATAAATACATATGTACATACGTCCTATGCATATTATGTATGATCATGGGATTATACTTCACATGCTGTTGATCATTCTTTACATAACTTTATAATTACATGCCTTTACATATACAAATACATTAGATGAAACCAAAAGAGATACAAAATCAATCTCATACATTTAAATGCAACTTCTAATTTAGTGTTGGCTTGGGAGATTGTTAGCTTTGTCCCTGAGCAAAAGTTCTACCCTGCGAACCTACACGGATAAACACCCGTGCTAAGCTATAAAGCTTAGTGGGGAACAACTAATAACATGCTGATATCCACACATAATAGTTATTACAAAGCATTTATTTCAATAAAATACCATGCCTTTACTGAATTTCTACAAACATAACATTATTCATTAATTCGAATATATCATTTTTGCATTAATGGCCTGCATAAATTTCTATGGGTGTGGATAACGGGTGCAATGGATACCCGAAGGTATCAAAACAGAAGGATACCCGTAGGTATCTAAACAGAAGTCTCACGTAGAGACAAACAGAAGACTCATAAGAGTCAAACAGAAGCAGCTGCGACAAAAATCCTATAGGCATGCCTATCTATCCACAACCAAGTCTCTAAGTGCAGGCATAGCATATCATATTTCATATATCGTGAAATTTCATCTTTATCATTCCATATAGCATTAACAAATGCTAATCCTTATAATAGTATGCATTCTCCTTTTCATAGCATAATTAATAATCATATACAGTAACTTATTTGAAATAAATTCATGTATGCTTCTAATTGAGTAATAAAAACTCACCTTTCAATCAATAAGCAACCTTGCATTTATAGAGAATACATTTTGTTACTTAACTGTAATTTAGGATGATTTATAAGCTTAGGAAAGGCTTAGACAAGTCTGTACCTCAAAAGAAATCAAAGAAAATACAGGGGAGGGTCACAGTTACTATCATATTCTTGGTAACCGTGAGACCTGACTTATAATAAGGGTCACGGTTACTATCAAATTCCTAGTAACCGTGAGCCAAGATGCACTTCAGTTCTGGACTAAACAACGAGCTACCTCACGGTTACCAACATTTTTGTAGTAACCGTGAAGTAGGGTTGTGAACTCGGGTCACGGTTACTAATAAATCCTTAGTAACCATGAGATAGTTCGGATTTTACTTCTGGACCAAAAGCTCATTACCTCACGATTACTCAGCTTAGAGTAGTAACCGTGAAGTAATGCTACGAGAATGGGTCACGGTTACTATGAAACCTTAGTAACCGTGGTCCAATAAATACTTTTGGTCTGGACTGAAAACTTAGGCACCTCACGGTTACTATGAAATTCATGGTAACCGTGAGCCCTAAACTGCCTCGAGATCGATTTCTAGTCTCGACTTCTATACCATTTTGACCTGAAAAATAACAGTTTTAGCCAAAATGGCCTTCAACAAAGTTGTAGGCCTAAGTTTCTAGTTTTTAAAACACCAAAAATCATTTCAATAGAACCTATAAAACTCCAGTTATGCAAGAAAAACCATAGACTATTTGTGAGGACAAAAATCACAAACACAACCAGATTTCAATACCGATTTTCACTATCATGCAGTGAAAATCGGGTTTCAGTCTCTTCTAGCAAAATCAAGGTATGTAAGTCTAGTTTCCATATCAACTAGAATTTCATCATTTGAACAACCATAGCTTAATATATGAGCAAAAAGGTACAGACTGGTCAAATAATCTCTAAAACAGATTTTCATATTTTTAACAAAACTTGTATCTTTTCAACTCTAAACCCTTCTAAGCTTCAAATCATCCATAAAACACATAAGAGAGACACTCAAGATCTCTCTCATGACAAGTCAATATATATATATACATACAAGACCCTAAGTTTCCATACCTTAATTTAGCTCCAAATCCTTCAACCTTGAGTGGCCTCTTTCCCTTTTCCCTTGCTTGATTCACCTTCTATAAAACATAGAACATCTCTATGAAAACCTATCTAGCTATTTCATAAACCAAATACATCAAAGAATAATAGAGATACCTTACCACTAAATCCAAGTAAAACTTTCTCTTTTCCTTTTTCCAATTCAAAGAAATCTAGAGAGAGAGAGAGAGAGGATGAGAGAGAGTTTAGGATTAGAGAGGGAGAAGAATGGAGGATGAAGATGAAGACCAAGGCCATAAGTTGGCCGGCCATCTCACCACTAAAAATATCCCTTCTCTTGCTTCCAATTGGTCCAAATGTCAATTTAAAGCAAAAATTGCTATTTGGTCCCTTAACTTCTTTTATTTCTACAATTACCCCTAAACTTTTCCTTTTGCTTTTCAATTAAGTCGTTTTTCATACATTTATACTTAATTAAACATGGACATTCATAATTAATTAGTGATAATTCTTCTAGGGTGTACTGAGGGGCCTTACAGTGCTGGTGACCGGTTTGAGCTAGTGGTTGTCCTAGCTAGTTGGGTTGATTGAAGTTTTTGTGTTCCTATAAATTGTTTTCAAGCTTTATTTGCAGAAATTTCATCCCACATTCAGTACATTTTATGACACCCAACTCATTAGCCTAACTTCCTAGTATGGCCCTAATTTTAAATTCATAGTTCTATCTATTCTTAATTATTTACCACATGACAATTTATTCAAAAGATGTCCAACACCATTAAGTTTTAAGCATCCCAATCCCTTTATTCTAATTACCAATAACATTTAGACTATAAGCATAGTAATGTCTAGTAGCTTTGAATATTTAGTAAACATTAGCTTAATTATTTACTTGCCAGATAGAATAACAGTCCAACTTCGACACATATCAAAATGGTGAATTTCATAAACAACTTTCAACTTAACCAGCCTACATTCCATAAGAATTAGAAAAACACCTCATGGTCATGCCCATCACTACAACACATATCAAAATGGTGAATTTCCTTTACATTACTTCATTTCATTCTTATAACACTCACGTATTTTATATCTAATTTATTTTCGAGTCTAATTAGTTAAATTTATTTTAAATTTGAGTTTTCCAAATAAGTTTTTTTAAATAAGAAATAATTTTTATTATCTTATTAATTAATCTCTTCAGATTTTAGTTTAACTAACATTGATGACTATAAATTGAGCATCTCATGTAACATTTCAATTTATTTTATTAGAAGCAAAAAAGTTTTTAACATCAATTAAGTTTAAAATTAAACAAATTAATAAATGAAAAAGAAAAAATTAAATAAAAATGAGACATGGCCATTTATATATAATTTTGAGAAGGGAAGAGAAAGGATTTGATCAATTTTGAGAAGTGAAGGGAATAAAAATTGAATTTTCAATTTATTTCAATTTGCGTATGGAATGAAATTTCTGTGGATAATTTAATAACGGAATCTTATTTCCGTTGGCAATTTACCTACGGAAGCACGATTCGGTAGCAAAATTACCTACGAAAATCTAATTTCGTAGGAAAATTACCGACGACATAACATTCCATTGGTAATTTGCCTACGAAATTAGATTTTCGTAGGTAATTTCCCTACGAAATTGTGTTTCTGTAGGTAAATTACCAACGAAAATATTTTTCGTCGGTAATTTACCTAACATTTTTCGTCAGTAAATTTCATGTGCAATATTAGTCGCGAAATATTGGTGCCAATTTTACTACAGTTTTTTCAATTTCGTTGTTAATTTCCGTCGGTAAAATTGGGCGAAAAAATTTTCCTCCATTATTTACGGCAAATTTGTTATTTCGTCGCAATATACATTTTTCTGACAATTTTTCCTACGAAAATATTTTTTTCATCGATAATTATCTACGAAAAATTTTTCGTTGGTATTTGAAAATTAGTGTATGACTTTACATAAAATATATTCATCATATATATAATATAAGGATTAAAATTTAATTAAGCAAGGATCAATTTGTAATTATGCAAAATAAATTACTAAAATCATGTCAATGTCCACGGCAATGGAAATGCTATTCTCATTTTTTTCTTAATAATTTTGTATATTGAAGTTTTTAAAATTTATTGTAGGGTACAAGTACTTAACCCTTAATCAATCTCATTAACTCATGAGAATTAAAATAATTCAAAATTTACGAATTAAATCTAATTATTGTTTAATCTTGTAAATTATAATTCTCAATTCTTTCGAGCTGGGTTGTCGTAAACCACCAACTTTTAACAATTAATAAAGACTATCGTTCTGATAACGTGTTATAAAACTAATTAAAGTAAAGACAAATATAGTATGAATAGAAAATTTTTTCTTATTTATTGTAGATACTGAATAACCACAATGAGGAATTTATAGGTACAACATACAAGTAGTAAAATTCTACTAGAACATAAAAAAAATGAGTTTGATAGTCATCCGTATACTTTATAATTATCACAATAGTTTTTTCCCATTATTTATGGATTTTACACATACTAGGAATAGTATGGACATAGTTATCAATTATTAGTTTTTCTTAGTTTTTCTGGTTGAGCTGACCAGTCTAATCGTGTGTTCAATATCTTGACATTTTTTTACATTATCATTA
Source organism: Excoecaria agallocha (assembly GCA_037975025.1). Classification (NCBI taxonomy): domain Eukaryota; kingdom Viridiplantae; phylum Streptophyta; class Magnoliopsida; order Malpighiales; family Euphorbiaceae; genus Excoecaria; species Excoecaria agallocha. Next base: position 25,952,938 of record CM075809.1, on the reverse strand, counting down.
ACTCTAAATTACCTATTGTATTTACATTTAATTTCACCTTCTTAATTACATTTTACATTTTCCATCCTATATTGTTAACTATAATTTTTTTGGAGATTTTTTTTGAACAATGTGTTTATAAAAAATAATTAGGGGAAAGGGGTGTGTCAAATAATATTTAGAGGGATTGGGTTGCTTTTGAAAAACGCAACGTTTTGCTACGTGATTGCCTTAAAACGCAGGTAGGGCCCACTACTAAAAATGCATGTAGTCGCTGCGGTGTCCATGTGTCATCGCCATGCTCCCCTGCTCGTCCACGTGTCGGCGTGGCGTTGAAGACGCAGTCAACAGCTGCGTTATCCACCTTGGAGAATGGCCCCGGCTTATGTCGTCTACATGGCGCGCTGTCGGTGAAGATGTAGATGCAGGCTGCGTTGTTAGCTGTCTCCCATGTTCCCATGTGCTACAGTATTTTATGCCGTCTCCCACGTGCTATAGTATAATTTGCTCCCAACTTTCCAACACTCAATTATAAATCCCATTGAAATATTTATGCTTCGAGGCTATATAAACGTTGGTGTTGAGTTTAGTTACATTCGAAAAATTAGTTCTATTATTGAGTTTCCAATTGTAGCATCTGAAGAAATTATTTAATTGTTGAGTAGCAAAAATTTGATTCGTGCGTATTTTTTAAGATTGACAGTTGAAACAGGTATTTTTTTTGGTTAATTATTTGTTATTTAATTTATACATATAAGTTGTACTATAATGTGATTAATATATAATTTATTTTAATTAATTGTAAACAGAAGTGAGTTGTAAGTCGACAGTAATAAGATCACAGCTATAATAGTTACCAGATACTGGTATTTTATTAATTTTGGTGTATTTTTTCTTGTCATATATATTAACATAACATTTGATAATAATAATAAAAGAATATTTATTATTACTATAATATATGAATAATATATTTATTAATAATTTTGTTGTGACAATAAAGTTTGTTAGTGAATATATTTGTTTATTATTGTTGTTTGTATAAGAATGTATTTTTTAATATTTTTATATTATTTATAGTATAAAAATCATAAAATATATATTAAATTTTGAAATTAATATTTTTGATAAATTTTAATGTTATATATCAAATATGTAATTCCGAGCATAATAATTTAGGATAAAATTTGTAATAATTTTCTGACTTGTAGGTAGTAGGAAAATGTCATCATATATTGAATTTTATTTGCATACGGGTGAAGAAATAAGTTATGGAGCTGTAGGCTTTGAATATGACATATCTGCACCGAATGTCATCACAAAGAGATTAAGACTAAAAAATAAGCATACTCTTGCTGAATTACGTCATAAAATCCATGTTAAAATGGGTTTAGGCATTAATGACATGATTTCTATAATTATATATAAGAGTCCAAAGTACAATGGAAGATCGTTATGTTGGATGGCTGTAGATTTAGTAGATGATGATGACGTAGATGCAATATACGATAATTTAAAAAGATATGAACATTATACATTGATGGAATTAATCATTAAATTAGCAGATGGTGTAGCTAGATCCATTTCACCTATGAATCCTAACGATTATAGTTTAGAAATGAAGGCCTTCAAATGGAAATACTACAAGAAAAATTCTAATTCCCAATGGAAAATTATCATCGAAAAATTTTTCGTAAGTAATTACCAACAGAAAAAATGTTTCCATAGGTAATTATCGATGAAAAAATCTTTCCGTAGGCAAAATTATTGGGAAAAAATGTATATTGCGACGGAATAACAAATCCGTCATAAAAATGGAGGGAAATTTTCCCTCCCGTCATTAAATCGGCGCCAACTTTGCACTGCTAAAATAGGACACGAAATTTACCAACGAAATCTTTTTTTCGTTCCCTAGAGAATTATGTTTTCGTAGGTAAATTATCGATGGAAAACATTTTTGTTATTGATTTACCTGCGAAAAAATGATTCTGTAGGGAATTTACCTATGAAAACACGATTTCGTCGGAAAATTACCTACAAAATCACATTTTTGTCTGTAATTACATAAGAAAACAACATTCCGTCAGTAATTTTCCTACGAAAAAAGTTTTCGTTGTTAAATTACCTACGAAAATTTTATTTCGTAGGTAAATTGAAATAAATTATTAACGTGATTTTTCTTTCTCTAAATTAATTTATTCTATATTTTTATTAAATATATATTTAAATATTTTTTTGGCCTATATATATGTGTGTGTTTTTTTTCTAACTTTTGATCGATACACAGTGTTAAATGCTGATATATTAGCATCACATCGATGTGTAGTACGTCAGTAAGTCTAAATCCCTAAAATAATGTTTTTTTTTTAAACTAAAAATGGTTGCATATGTATCGCATTGGAAATGATTAAGCATTAAGCCTTTTTTATTTTCAATGGCTTGTTTTTTCATGATTTTCATCCTAACATTAAAATGGTTAGGAAAAGCAAAGCGATAGTATATTTTGATTAAAATCGATACTTAAAATAAAATTGAAATATCATTAATAAATTATGTCTTGTTTAGTATAAATGCAATCATTTTTTGAATTTTTTTTTAAGACAACTCTAAATACTTGTCCTTATTTATTATTTTGAACATTTTAATATATTTTTTCAAAATTAAAGAAATAATTTAATAAGTATTTTCTATTTTATTATTGTTTTGATATTGTAAATATACTTGTATGTTTATTGTAACTTTTTTATATATGCTAATCAATAAAGAAATAATATAGTCAATTATTAATATTTTTTATCATATTAATATTTAATAATTATTTTCTTAATTTGTATATCAATAGTTAAAAGTGATGCTTAATGTTTGAATATAACAAATTGGATAGAAGTGTCAAATGCTATTTGTTTTTTAAAAGAAATGTATTATTGGTTTGTGAACAAAAAGTCAAACCATTAATTCCATATACAACTCCGAGAAGAAAATAATAAAGTTTCCATTATAGTCGTCAAACCTTACCACTGTTTTATGATAATACTCCCTCTACTTTTTTTTATCAGTAATTTTTATTATTTTTATTAAAATTAAAAAAATAATAAATAAATTTAAATTTAATTTTAAATTATATAATTAAAATTAAATTATTAAATTTAATTTATTTTGATTTTATTTGAAAAGAAAAATAAATTAAAAAAATAAATTAAATTATATTAAAAATTTAAAAATAAAAAATAAATAAATTTTAAATTTTATTTAAAAGTATCATATGAAAAGTGATAGATAAAAAATATATATCCTGAGCTAGTAGTGATTGACTTTTGTGTATCGAAATACACAAACTCATGCTCTTCTCTCACACTTCATACCCAAAACCACCATAACCCATTTCTTTTCCCTGCACAAAATTCCTACCTTCAGCTGATAAATGGCGTGGTAGCAGCAGGACCATCAACGGCAACGCTGCCCAGCCGGCCTTGCCGCCGTCCGCTTCTCTTCGATAAGGCACCCTTCTCCCGCCTCTATTTTTCTCTTTCTTTTTCTTCAAAGCACGACAATTTCTTCTCCGTTTTTCGGCTATCTCTTGTGTCAAGTGGTAGCACGAACCACACCGGTGAATTCATGGAGGTGAGGTGCACCTTTTGGTGCTTTTTATTTCGTCCCACATGCTGACATTAGGTAGATCAAAAATGGGTATGTCAAGTTGTTTCGGTGCAGATTTCAGCCAAACCATGGCTCCTCTAGGCGCATGAAGACCACCAAGTGGTGGCCGGTAGCTCTAGCTACGATTGGGCAAAGCTGGTGCATCTTTGATGAGGTTCTGGCGAAACTCCAGCAAGCACCGTGACGGACGAAAATAGAAAAAAAATGCAGGAATTCACTTTGACAAGTACGTGACTACCAAAATTGCCTTTGTTGATGTCTTTTTAATAAATTCTGAAATTTGTTAAGATTTATTTATTTTCTTTTAAATCAAATGTCTGTTTGCTGTGATTTTATTTTTTGTATAATTTATTTGGGTGAAATTTGTTAAGATTTATTTATTTTCTTTTAAATCAAATGTTTGTTTGCTGTGATTTTATTTTTTGTATAATATATTTGGTGGTTGAGTTTTGCTAATTTGGGATCCAGATTTATACTTAGCACATATTTGATGGACCTAAAGAGCCCTAAAGATTATCCTATTGTCTATTTATGAAACACGTGAGTCACGTGTGACACTCTTTTTCTGCATCGCCAAGTTGACTTTTAAAATATTTCAAAAGTTTTCATATTATTGTAGAAGTGGAAAAAAAACATATTTAATTATAAATTAAAATTTAGCATAATCAAATTTTTGTTCTTACGACAAATAACTTTTTATATTTGTGAATTTTTATTTATATAATATGCTAAATAAATCATACACCGATATACGCAATTTTCCTTTACTAATTTCTCATCTTATATGGCAAAAACAATATTAACTCAAACAGAAAATTCAAATAATGAAAAAGTCATATACCATTTTGCAAAATGTACGAGCCATTTGATTAATATTGTTTATTTGATAAAACGATTTACATATATGAGTAATATTTATATTTATTTGATAAAACGGTTTACATATATGAGTAATATTCGTTGACGTATCTGAATATCTTTTGCTACCCTAACAAATTGAAAATAGAATGATTTTTTTAATTTTTTCAAAGAATAAATAGGAAACAGAAATGAATTTGATCCGGTGAATCCTGACGATAGTGCCATATTCTTCACTTATGTTAAATTATTTATTTTATACTTAAATAATGCAAAGCTCATAATACTACCACATTATTTCCTTTTAAACCAACAAGGCCCTATGTTTATCTATTTTCATGAAGGTTCAATTTATCTGCTGTTCTAATAATATGCCATTCACCATGTTTATCTAGTTTGGTATCAATCACTCTTCTTGTTATGATTGTGGGTTTGATTGTTCTTCTTTGTGATTCATTTGTTTAATTGGTGTCTTTGCAAAGCATATAATTCATCTACTTGTGAAGTGTGTTTATTAGACTAAATCTGTTATGCTTCTGTCTTGTGAATATGTTCAAATATAATTGGCACTTGTGATTTTTTAAGTGACATTCTTCAAGTGTATCCTAGTACTCGTACAGAAAAAAGATGTTCTTGTGAAATAAAATTTGAGCGTTTTGCTTTATCTTCTTTTTCTAGTCAATAAAAAGTTAGTAATGGTACTGAGTAGCTCTAGTTTTATTTTTTGCCAACAGTTTATCAGTCATTCTCTCTCTTTTAGCAATAGGTTTACGATTTATTAAATTTTAATTTCTGGGCAAGTTAGAGTTTGTAGGGAAAAGACAACAGGTCATGTGTATGCTATGAAGAAACTTAAAAAATCAGAGATGCTTCGCTGAGGCCAGGTATTCATTTATGTACCCTGCTTGATGGCAGCACTAAAGTTAGGACGAGATATATTTATCACTAGAATACTTTGAAATATTTTCTAGGTTGAGCATGTGAAAGCTGAATTTATTGTATTTATTAAATTAATTACAATTTATAAGTTATTGAATTTTTTATGGAGTTAATTTCACTCATGGTCATTTGTTTAATTGGTGTCTATGCATTTGCATTTTTGTTGTAGGCAAAGTTATCAGAAAAAGCAGTAGAGCTTCTTACTATTATTGCCTACTAACTAGTATGAATTTTTAACACAAGATTTACTCTTGATATGCCTCAATATGATGTTAACCTTTGGAATTTTAGTGAGGTCTTTAATCCTTCAACTTTTCATAGAAATCTGTTTTTCATCTAAAGGCTTAATGACTTCTTTTTCAAGAATTATTATTATTATTATGAAAGATGTATGTCTTGATTTATCAGATATTTTTAGTGACGAAATTCTGACGGATAATTCCGTCGCAAATTTTTTTAGCAGTAAGGCAAATTTACCGACGGGAAATTATTTACCGTCGCTAAATTTACCTACGGAAATACCATTCCGTCGTAAATTTGCCTACAAAATTGTGATTTTCGTCAGTAAATATGGCAAATAACGACAATTATTCAGTTTGCACCTTTCAACAAAATTAACGACGGACTATATTTTCTGTCGGTAAATTTATTGACAGAAATATTTTTCGTAGGTAAAGGTGCCTACAACCGGTTCTTTTATGCCTTTTTTCGTTGCTAAATTTTCTCGGCATTTTGGCTTCCTTATGGAATTTCACTCAATTCCATCAAAAATTTCCGTCGAAAAAATGGATTTTTCTTATAGTGAAAACACCGAGATAGTTAAGCAATTCTACGTAAATGATATTAGTCTAAGTCAGCCCAAGCGGTCAGTAAGTTGACAAGACATTGATATGTTTTACCAGTTTAGGGGAGACACATTTCCTAGTCAGCCAAGACAAGCTATTAGTCGACAGGATGGTGGCTTGATTGGAAGGCAGGCATTTGTTGATTCTGGACATGGTCGTCTACGAACACAAGTAAGCCAAATTTTTTTATGTTAGTATGAGTCAACCTCGGCGGTCATTCAGTCAAAAGGTTGAAAATTATCTAAGCAAATCTATTTTTGGAAATAGATCAGGAAGTCATGTCACAGAGCGCAGTTAGAGTATTGATTACACAAGTCATTGACATTCTGTATCTTATGAACTAGAAGTTAGACAAAGGAGTGTTGTATCACATTTCCCTGATACAAGACATAGAAGTTCTATTTCACATATTGAAGATGTCAATCAATCGCATTCTATGTCACAGATGGCATGTGATGCTCCTAGTCAGCTAAGGTAGTTTGTCTGTAGGCGAGATGGTGATTTGCTTAAAGATCGAATATATGGTAGTACTGGTGCAGTTTGTGGGGTTGAAGCAGCAATTAATTTGGGTGACGAGGATGATTTTGTTGATGTTACACTTAACAATGATTACTTATCACCTAACGATGATCCGGAAGATGAAAATGCGGACATGAATGCAGGAAGTGATAGCTGTAAAGTAGGTGAAGGTGAAGGATCCAAACATATATTATACGTCAGTCCATTAGCATCAATATATCCAAGTGATGAGATCGACCAAGGTAATTTTATGTTTCCATCGAAGCATTATACATAAATTGACTTTGAAGCATCCCAAGTTGATATATTAGAAGGTGTTAACGTCAAACTTGGGATGGTATGTCCGAGTTATTGACTAGGCTAGTTTTCAGCAATAAGGATGACGTCAAGTTTGCTGGGAAAAAAGTACTCAATATTGAGAAATGTTTATTTCAGAGTTGTTGAGTCGAAGCTAAACTACTGGGTAGTAAGGTGCTTACAGGCTGACAGTGGGTGCATTTGGAGATTAAGGGCAATAAAGAAAGACATAAGTAAACTGTAGATCATCACCAGGTTCAGAGGGCCACATTCATGCCTAGGCGAAAATCTTTCAATGGATCACAGATAATTAGGCTAAAAAATGAATCGAAATTGCATAGTCGGCATGATAAGTAAAAAATTGACACTTTTTGTTGATGTTATTATTACTGGTATTAAGCAGCAATTTAATTTTGATGTATCGTATAGTGAGGCATGGTATGAGAAGATGAGAGCCTTGGAGACTATTTTTGGCGGTTATATATGTTGAATCATTTGAAAGGCTGTTGGCGTTCTTATTTGCTTTGCAAGAGTGCAATCCGAGAACTGTGTATGAGTTTGTGCTACAGGATACCGAAAACCCAAGGGTGAAGAAATTCCAAAAAGTATTTTGGAGTTTTAAACCCGCCATTGTCGGGTTGGAGTTTAAAACCCGCCTATAACCATATGGTATGCCTTGATCTAGAATAACTATGTGAATAAAAGCTAGCCTAAATTGAAGAAGTCTTTTCCATGCCCACATTTGGATTAACTGGTGATATCTGCCAAGTCCATTTACACTAGGTCGAGCCGCACGACATAACTCCCTGTATAGTCATGACAAAACTGTTGATCCCCAGCTATAATCACCGGCTTCAACTAAATTCTCCAATAGTGGCAGGAACATCAAATGAACGTAATTATTAACCTGGCCAAGACATAGTAGTCCACCAATATAACGCAGGATCCAAGCACGAGCAAAGTATTGTATATTGTAGTCTGTAGCATTGGGCAGTAAGTGATCAAAATTTTCAGGCAACCACAACATTCTTAATTTTAATCCTCTAATATCTTTTACAGGTGGAATAATGCCCAACAGCTGACCGCAAAGCTTAGGATAGTCATGGTTTAAATGTCCTATAACATGACGTCCTTCCACAGGCAACCCAATGAGTACCTATATATCCTCCAGAGTTATTTTAGTTTCACCAACTAAAAGGTGAAAAGCATGTGTCTCTAGCTTTTACCTCTTCACAAGAGCAGTCATCATGTCAGCATTAATAGTCATACTACTAATCTGAGATGCACCATAGAAACCTGATAAATGAAGGTAAGGTATGATCTTTTCGTCAATGTTCCTATAGTGACTATCAACACCAACTTTACGTGCAAACAAGATTTGGTGTTCAACCTTAAATAATAAAATTTATCAAATAAATATATATAATATATATTTTAAAATTATTTAATATTTAATGATTCGGTGAGAAAATAATTATAGCTCCGTTCCAAACCGCATCAGCTCGATGTTTGTCATTCAGCGTCAAAAGCTTGTCATTGTAAGGTCCCGAATTAATAAACTATCGTCTTCTAACAAGTTCCATTTTTTGTAATCTATGTGCAAATACCCCAGCATGTGTTACGTGTGCACGTAAATAAAAAATTATTATTACTAATTAACTGTAAATTTAAAACAAACAAATTTTGCATAACTAAAATATATTTACCACATAATACAGAAATGAAATAATATATCAAATTTTTATCACAAAAAATTAATATAATTGTAAAACATATTGCGATTTTTTTAAAATTTTTTAATTTTTATTATAAAATATAATCTTTTTTTAATCTAATTTTTCTCATATATTATGGCAATTTTCAAATAACTCAAAAATATAAAATATTCTAACACACTATCCTAGTTCAATTAGTCCCCGTACATGTAACTTTTTAAATTGTATTATTATTTTCACAAATAATAATATATTATAAGCTAAATACATGCATGAATATTTATATTAACGAATTAAACATTTATATAAATTTAACCTAACCTGCATTTGGTCCACAAATAAACATATATTTCAATTAATAATAAAAATTTTGATTTACATTGAATAAATATTTCACAAATAATAATGCATTTATTTTTTTAAACTTCAATAAAATTATAATATAAATATATCTTATTTCTATATGTCAACGTATTACGACATTTTATATAACACTAATATAAAATTTAAATATGAACACAAATTTTTTTGTAATATATTAAAGTGTTAACTTGTCTTTTTTTCCTTCATGTTTCCAAAATAATCAACAAAAAAACATGCACAACCCATAATAAAATTTTTTGTTAAATATTAAATAATTTAATTTAAAAAAATTTATATAAATTATACTTACTTAATATTATTTCAATATTAAATCTTCAGTATATAAAAATGAATGACTTAAAGATAGAAGAAGAGTGAAAGATAAAAGGAGAGTGAAGGTTTATGATGAAATGGTGAAACTATAAAAATGAATGAGTGAAAGATAAAAGGAGAGTGAAAAAAATGAAGGTGAAAATAGTAAGGGTCCTTTAATAAACAAATTCTTCTTCTCCTATCTCTGGTCAACATGATTTGACGGATCACTGCGGGACCATGTGCCATGTCAGACTAACAACACAACTTGTAGCTGCATCTTCAATCAGAAGCTGCCACGTGGATGAATGGATGATGGGCCGGTCTCCAAGGTGGATAATGTAGCCATTGACTGTGTCTTCAGCGCCACGCCAACACTTGGACGAGCAAGGCAGCATGGCGATGACATGTGGACACCGTAGCAGCTGCCTGCATCTTTAGTAGTGGGCCCAACCTGCGTTTTAAGGCAATCACGCAGCAAAAAGCTACGTTTTTTGAAAACAACCCAACCCCTCTAAATATTTATTGACACATCCATTTCCCCTAATTATTTTTTATAAACCCATTATTCAAAAAAAAGCCCCAATTTTTTTATTCCTAAAAACCCGTAATTTTTATTATTTCATCAATATTTAATTAGTCATTCATATTTAAAATGGATATAATAAACAATTATAGAAAAAATTTTGTTGTTTAGTCATAATAACTATTATTTTTTAATATGTGTGAAGAAAGGTGGAGTATTGTTTTGGTATATACATTATTTCATAATTAGAAAAGAAAAAAATTGAATCTTTTTGGTTGCAAGTGCAAACCAATATAATTGGGTGGATTTAGATTGAATTATCATAAGTTAAACCGGATCAAATTATAAATTTATCAAAATTTTACATATCATAAATGAATTGGGTTAAAAATAAACATATATAACATATATAAATAATTATTTTTATATCTAAATTATGTAAAAAATTTATAAAATCATAAATAATATGAATGAGTCGTAAATAAATCGGTTCATATTATCATATATACGTCACATAGCATATTAGATTGGATTAGGTCATTTTGTAGTCTAAACTGGTCGAATTACGGATCAAGTTAAATTTAAATCATATTTTTATAGATGAATTAAGTTATATTGGAATGTGTCATTGATACCTAAAGTATGCTTTGTCAAGCTAATGTATTTAGTTTAATGATTTAACAGAATTCAAAATAGAATGGCAAACTGAATTACGAGTTTACTACAAATGACATATAAAATAGTAAGATGTGCGAGTATTTGTAAAGCAAGAATGTATAATAAAAAAAGCAAATCAAAATTCTTGAGCTGGAATGGCCTGGCGGGGGATTTCAAAGGCATGTTTGGGCCTTGATTTGGGGACACCAGCAGTGAAACAAAGTTTATCAGATTTAGAAGCTTCAACACTTATGTTTGTAACTTTAACCCAAACAATAACTTTGGTCTTCATTCCTTCTATTCCACTCAGCTTTCCTCTTGACAATGTCCCCTTCACTCGATTCCCATATCTGATCACCGACGAGTCCTTGAACTTCACCTCGCAAGGAGATGCCATGTACACTGTTAGCTTCCCTTTCGATTCTTCCCATTCGTAGCATTTCACGTTCTCCGGAAATATTCCTGCTGGAAGATTGTGTTCTCGCAGAACATCTCCCAAGCTTTTCTGTGCCTTGTTACCTGTAAAATAATTGCTGCTTTTAAACTCACTTTGTGTATAACAATGTTTTATAGTAGTTTTGAGGTTTTTACCTTTCAGTTTGTTGAATGCCCATTTTGCCTTCTCTTCAACAGCATCTGAGAATGTCTACATTGATTTGCACAAAATTAAACCACTTCTCAATTTCCAATCAACTAATCTATTAATACTCTTTAGCTTGATGTCTTGAGTTCGAATTCTTGAAATTAATGCTTTTGCGATACAGATCTCAAATCTCATTCTACCAAGGCTTTATAATCACCAATTATATATATTATATTCTTGTAAATCTATAATTTCAGATCTTAATTTCAGCATTTGAATTTAAAATGTTAAAGAGCAATGTTTCATGAAACTAAATAGCCAACTTTGAAGTGGAGTCCAAAACACATGAAAATAAAGCAGAAGGGAAAAAATAATATAAAGAAGGAGAAGAACATACAGAGATATCTTGAGAAATGTTTGAGAATTCTTGCTTGGCTTTCTTGGAAATCCAAAAGCTCCCCACCTTGCTCACTGCTTTCTCCATTTCTTTCTTTCCTTCAATAATGCGATCAGAATTCACAAGCAAATTCAAGCTGTGAAGCACACATCAAATGCATATAAACTTCACAAAAAATGAGCAAACTGAAAACGACATTTGTGTTAGAGCTCACCCCCCTAGACTACACCCTTCTATTTTTTCTTTTCCTTTTTTTATTGTATAGAAAATTATTGGGATGAAATATAGTATAAATTTAAACTGTTTGATTAAATGCATACGCACAATTCAAACAATTATGTGTATGTTCGGATTTATACTCAAAATTATTTGCTTTCATGCTTTATTCAAAGAGAGTTTTGTTTTTTTCGTTAAGTTTATCTCACTTTAATTCCAATTAGTTAAACAAAAGAATTTTAGATTGTGAATATATATATATATATAAGTGGCATAGAAATATCAGATTAGCGTGATGGGAAATGGCAATTAGCAAGCAACGTAGCGGTTCATTGATGCTTAAATCATAATTAAAGAAAAAGACGGTGTTTAATTAATTTGTAAGACAAGATAGACAAAGACAGCACAGCGTATACATATAAAGCAAATAATGAAATAGTTGGATGATGCTTAAATTACAAACATATCACATTCTCATTTCATTCTATATATGATTGCCAAAAAGCACAGAAAATTTATCCGTAACCGAATAATTGAGCTTTTATTTTATAGCTAAACAACAAAACATATCATAAATTTAAGCTATTATATTCCCTACTCTCTTTTTTTTTTCTTTTAATCAAATTAACCAAACCTAAACCAATAAAATATCATCTAAACTATTTAAATTAGAATATATTTCTCTGTATTACTATTTGATTCATGATGTTATTTAAGGATCAAAATTAAAAAATAATTTTTTTATGTTACCATTATTTGAGTAAATGAATAAAATTATAAAGTGGATTTATATAAATCAAATCCTCTCCACAGAATATGCTTATAATTTTTTTTTTTTTGGGAATCATATGTAAAATAATATCTCTTAAGGGGCTCTGCCCATAGGCCTATTGGGCCAGAAAAAATTCACTTGTTTGGTAGTAACTAAGGCCCATGGATTTGAAATTCTTTATCTCCTCTTCCGCGAAAGACTGTAAACAAACAAACCTGAAAACAGAAAAACTCCAAATCAATCATCGTCTTCTTCAACAACACAAAAATGGCAGATTTAATTTCAAAAGTGGGAATGTCTATGAAATCAAAGAATCGATCATTTCAAGGAGACATAGGAAACAAGTTTTAACTTCTTCAATGATTACAATAAAAAACATCTTTGTTTTCTCCAACAACAAACCAAAATCTCAAGACAGCTTTAAGATACAATAAAATCTGTCTTGTTTTTCATTTTCACATCTTTTCTTGTTCCTATCTATTTTACTTGGTTTTCATTTTCCACATCAATTTCAGGTACTTTTATCCCATTCTCTGTGTTAATTAGCAGAAACTCATGATTCACTTTCAGTTTAATGTCATTTATGTTTGTTGCAGATTGGTTCTCCATATTTATGAGGGTCTAACTGGTTTCTTCGAAAATTTTGAATCTTTTTTTATTGAAAACATTAAAATGGGGGAGATTGATACCAAACCTATATAAAATATTTATTTGAAATTATTTGTTTTTGTTTTTCGCAACAGGAGATGGATAAAGAGAAGGACGTAGAACAATTACAGAAGGAATTGGCGAATTACAAATCGCAAATGGAAGCAAGAGATGCAGCCTATTCACAGCTATTGCATAAACTGGAGTAGAACAAGAAAGCAGAAGAGGAACTCTGGAATCAGCGGTAGAATTCAGAGCTCGAGAGAGATGTGTGCTTGGAAGAATGCGGAAAAGCTAGAACTCAGGTCGATGAACTGGAAACTAAGGTGAAGGAAATGAATGATCAAGTGTTAGAAACTGGGAAGATAAGGGAGCAACTTTCGCAGATTTTATGCGAGTTAAAAACTGTCCAAGGAGAGCTACTTAGTATGGAAACAGAATTGGCTGCTGCACAAGAAGCCAAACTCAAGGCCTCAACACAGGCAGAACTTATGGAAACTGCTGCCAATATGGAAAAGGAGAGAGCTGAAGAGCTCTTAAGGAATGTTATCGACCTCAACGAAGCACTTTTATGTCGAAACAAGCTCAGAAGGAGAAGAATAGGGAGACAGAGTTAGATACAGAAACAGAAGAGATGAAGAAAAAACTTGAAATGGTGCAAGAGTTGGAGAATCAGCTAAGGACGAAGAGTGTACTAATCGAATCGTTCCGGGTGGAACTTAATCAGGCAAATGAACTACTTAGTTCATCTGATAGAGTAGTTTCTAATGTGATAAATGATATGAACAAGCTGAAATCTGATTTGATAGGAAAAGAGAGAGAGAATTCTGATCAAGCATCGAAAATTAGCGAACTAGAAACCAAAATGAACCAGTTAAAAACTGGAACTGAAGAACGCAAATGACGAGGTAACTCGGCTGAACTGTGAAGTAGAGATGGTGACAGATGAGGTAGAGAAGGTAAGAACCGAAATGGAAGAAATAAAGGGGAAGGAAAATGAAGCACAAATAGAGAGCAATGTTGAAAGCAGAAGCTGGAAAAAGAAGGAAAGATTCAAATGACAATGAAATAGAGAGAATGAAGATAGAGTTGGAAGGTGCAATGGGGAAAGTATCGGAGTTCAGGACACGAGCAGAGCAGGCAATAACAAGAGCAGAAGCAGCAGAGAGAGCTAAATTAGGAGTAGAAGAACAGCTGAGGAAATGGAGAGCACAAAAGCAGAGAAGAAAGGCTGCTTTAGCTGCACTTAGAGAAGAATCTTTATCAAGGGAGTTTGGTTCTTCTTCATCTCACGACACTCCACCACCAAATTATCAGCCTTTGGGTAAGGTTCTTAACCTCAAATTCTAGAATTTAATTTTAAATCTTACTTATCTGTATTATTTTTCAATTATATTTCTGTATTAAGACTTAATCTTAAATATCTTTTGTTTCCACTACTGTTATGCTTCCTCTGTTTACTCTTGGATATCTGAGTTTTTGTTTCATTTTATTTTAACTCGTCGCTTTTTAATTTATTTATTATTTTTTTAAAATTTCTTATTTGAAATAACATTTTGTGCTGAAAAAGTTATTGTCCAAAAGAATTGTTATTCTGAATGATAGTGATGGTAATAAATTTGAGAAACCGGTTAATATTGACAAATTGAAAAGGTTCCACGATTAACACTCAAAAGAGAAAAAGAGTCCTATGGGCCGAAAAAAAATGGTGGCCTTGTTAAAATTGTGTGTCTCGTCGAGATGAAAATTGAAAAAGGCATCTTGAACAAAATTAAAGGTTAAGAGAAAATGATCAATCAAGAAAACTCGAAAGGGCTGATTGATGACAGTTAAAGCCAAACATGTTTTTAATCTCTTTTCTAATGTTTTGATCATCTTTAATCGATATACAATAAGTTAAATTCCACACTTAAATGGAACACGAATATGCTTGTATTATAGATTTGCAGGCATATGTTAATGAGAAAATTACACCATTTACCCTCTTTTTTTATTTTGTTTTCAAAAATATCATATAGTTTATTTTTACTTTTCACTTATGCACTTTTTCATTTCAAAACTACTCTTTGTTATTTTTATATATAAAAAATGCTCCAACTTTATTATATACCCAACTGTCTCTTTCTTTTTACTTTCTTCTTTCCCTGCCAATTCGCATTTCTCTGTTACCCATTCACAAGTCTTTCTAGATATCTGATATGGCAGCAATAGCCATATTGCTCTGTCGTGAAGTAACAACTGTCCCTGTTACCCATTCACAAGACGAGACTTGATGTGTTCAAGAAGAAATGCCATGTCATGAAGTTCTTGAAGAATCATGTTGCTGATCTTCTCCGGAGCAAGAATAGACATGAAAATGAGCCATCGCTGCTCGAAATCTATTTTTCTTTCTTCTTCTGGACATTTTACGAAATTTCTACTCTTTATATCAAAAGTAAATAGAAGGCAAATCACATCTAACGAGCTTGCTTCATTTGGATCAAGCAACAACTTGTCGCTACAGAAATGTTCACCATCATATCGATAAGCCATAGCTTCTAAGCAAATGAAGACATGGATTTATATATTTTATGTTTTGGATTATATAGGAAGTAAATGATGGGAACCAAGACTCCGAGTCCTAGTTCTAAGTAATTAATGCCTCCAAATTATAAGTTGGCATAGACAATTCAAGAACCAATCTTTAATATTTGGCTTGTGGGTGAAGGTATTCTTTTGAATTTGAAAGTATTAATTCATATTTTGTAAAAAAGAATAATCGAAAAAATAACAACATGAATTAAATTTTGAAATTTAATTGAAATGCAACCAACATTTTGAAATTACAGCAATTCTGAAACTTAGTAAAATTTAACACAATTCAACTCATGGAACATAGCAATTGCTGGAAGTGTTTATAAAACTTATTTTGTATATTTCAAATAATAGAAAAAACAAAAATATAGTTTATTTACTTTTATAAATAAATAAATATAATGTATTTTCTTTTGATGAAACTCAATATACTGTATTTTTTTCTTTTGACTAAAATACTGTGTATTTATTTTTATATATAAATAAATACAGTGCATTTTCTTTTTTCACGAAACTCAATAAATTGCATTTTTTTACTAAAATACAGTGTATTTACTTTTGTACATAAATAAATACAGTATATTTTCTTTTTGAAAAAACTCAATACCCTGTATTTTCTTTTCTTTTGACTAAAATACAGTGTATTTACTTTTGCATATAAATAAATACAGTGTATTTTTTTTACGAAACTCAATACATTGTATTTTCTTTTCTTTTGACTAAAATATAGTGTATTTACTTTTGTACATAAATAAATATAGTATATTTTCTTTTGACGAAACTCAATACACTGTATTTTAGTATTTTCTTTTCTTTTGACTAAAATATGGTGTATTTAATTTTTGTACATAATAAAATACAGTGTATTTTCTTTTGACGAAACTCAATGCATTGTATTTTTTTTAATTAAAATACAGTGTATTTACTTTTTGTATATAAATAAAATACAGTGTATTGTTAAGTAATACAATTAATTGTTAAGTATAATCTTATTATATTTTTTTCTATTATTTTTAGTTATCAATACATGAAATGCTGATAAGAAGATGTTCAAATTTCTTATTTCTGCTGCTTCTGATGATTGAAGTAGTGCTGCTATGGAATTAATCTTTTATCAGCCGTAAAAGTAACAAAAAGAGCTACTATGCATATAGAAAATCTTGCTAAAAAACTAAAAACATTAGTTTTGTGGTTATTATTTATAGTAAAATCCATCAAACAGAGTCTTAAAAGAGCTTCTCTATGCTATAATATTAACAAAAAACCAAGGAAAAAGAAAACTCTTTGCTTCATATTTATGGTTTAGCAGTATCTATTACCACATCCTTCTCTTCATACTTGACTCCAACCAGAAACTTTATGCATGTATGTAGTTTACAAAAATAAGAAAATATGTTAGTGACTACATGAAAGAACATCAAATTTATCGTAAGGAAAAATTTTATCTGAATTATGAAAGAACATCAAAACCAAAAAAAGAACAAGAAAAAGATTTTACATAGAAACGATGTCAAGAAGAAGATAACTTTCAGCAGGATTTTTCATTTTACTAAGTGGAATAAAACACGTGAAACCCCACTCTTCTTGTTCTGCATCAAATACCTTTTTTTTCGTATCTGCAAAATGCATAAAGATTGAGCAACTACATTTATGAAAATTAATTCTAGCAAAGGATTGGATTGATACTATGCTTAAAAAGCACAATTCAATTTTTAACCGTATACATTTTATTGAAGGGATTAACCACTGCTAAGCTAAACTTAGCAACTCTGCTCCATCCATTTCTTTTTTGTCAATTGGAAAAAGCTGTGAATTTCAACGAATCGGGATGGGCACTAGGTTTTAGTCCTGCACCAAGAAATGGGAGCCTTCTGTTGAATTGCAAAATATATTTGAACAATTTGGTTAGAATAGTATGAGCATCATCAAAATGGTTAGAAAATGAAGAACAACGAATTGCGAGCGGTGAAGTTTGTAAACTTAATCAATTACCTAATCGAGAATGAGAGTGAGAGACGAGATAAATGGAGTATTTTTAAAAGTAAAATTTAAAAAATGGTAATTATGAAATAAAAAATTTTAAAAAGAGCATTTAAGATAAATGAAAAATAGAAGAGTGTAAATATAAAATGTGTTTTCTTTTTTGTGGCATTTGTGAAAAAATCCCAATGTTAATTATGAAAGATTAATTGCCCTATAAGAAGTTATGTTTAAGGGGCTTTTGAAGATTCATTCTGATTAGTGGCATAAGCTTGGCCCAATGCTATAAGCAATCGTTAGTGGCTTTTATCACCTTGATTGGGCAATTTTCCATCTAGGCCAACCCCATATTTTATGAAAATTTTTGTTTTTGTTATTTTGAATGAATAACTCATCACCTTGTTATAAAGATACATTTCTATCCAGCTTTTATTCCCAAGAAAAAAGAAAATAAGTTAGATGAGACCAAAAAAGGACAATTATTAATGATATTCTTTATTAATCTATGCGTTGGGTAATAAATTGCAAAACTAAGATAAACTAGTTTTACTCATTCAGAACAATAGCTGGAGGAAGTAATGTGAAGGATATTAGAGATATTATATAACCTTTGTAACTAAATTAGTTATTAATTTGAATTCGGAATGTATATCTAGCTGAATATCCGGTGGTTAGGTCCTTATTCTTAGCTATATTTGTATTCAAATTTGTTTGAGCTGTATATATACCTTTGATGTATACTTAATGAAATAAGATCTTCCACCCTTCTTCCTCTCAGATCTTTACATGGTATCAGAGCCCGAAACCTCTGTTAACTAAAAAAATTGAAGGAGATGGAAAGAGATCAATGTCACCATACACTTTGTATGCCAATGATAATCTTGGAAATATAATCACCCAGGTACAATTAAAAGAAAATAATTATGATGAATGGGCTAGAGCAATCCAAACTGCTCTCAGAGCCAAGAAGAAATTTGGTTTCATTGATGGAACCATAGAACAACCTGATGAAGATTCAGATGAATTAGAAGACTGATGGACTGTAAATTTCATGCTCATATCATGGATGATGAACACGATTGAGCCAACAGTGCGATCTACTTTGACACATATGGAGATTGCAAAGGATTTATGGGAAGACATAAAAGAATGTTTCGCAGTGACTGATGGTGCACGAGTGCAACAACTGAAAACAGAACTGGCAAATTGCAAACAGCGAGGACTGTCACTTATGAGTTACTATGCACAATTGAAACAGTTATGGGAAAAGCTGGCAAATTATGATGCAATCTCTTCGTGCATATGTGGGGGCTGTAAGTGCAATATCGCCACTGCAATGACAAAGAAATGAGAAGAAGAAAAACTTCATCAATTTTTGATGTGGTTAGATGATGCATATAGAGCAGTAAGAACGAACATTTTGAGCACAACTCCATTGCCTGGTGTGAGCAAGGCATATTCGTTGATGTGCCAGGAGGAAAGGGTTTGAAATATTTCCAAGGAACAAGAGATCAAAAATGAAGCTGCTAGCTTTATGGTTCAAACCAATACAAGAATCAAAGATAGAAGTGTTGTTTGCACACACTGCAATAGAGAAAGGCATGATGTTGAATGATGTTTTCAACTGATTGGATATCCTAATTGGTAGGGTGATCGGCCTAAAATATCTGGACGGGGTCTGTAACATCCCCGGATGGTCGTTTGTCGATATTGTCCGCTTTGGACCTTAGCCCTCACGGTTTTATTTTTGGGTCTCCCCAAAAAGTCTCGACAAGGGAGAGGTATCCATAGCCTTATAAGGACTACTTCGTTCTCTTCTCTAACCGATGTGGGATCCTTTGACTGAATCCACCTATATGTTGGAGCCTTTGACTGACTCTACCCCCTTAAGGAGGCTCAGCGCCCTCGCTGACACATCAAGCCCGGCCCTATGTCCAACACACCGATCCAGCATTGGCTCTGATATCAACTGTAACGTCCCCGGATGGTCGCTAGCCGATATTGTCCGCTTTGGGCCTTAGCCCTCACGGTTTTATTTTTGAGTCTTCCCAAAAGGCCTCTACAAGGGAGAGGTATCCTTAGCCTTATAAGGACTACTTCGTTTTCCTCTCCAACTGATGTGGGATCCTTTGACTGAATTCACCTATATGTGGGAGCCTTTGACTGACTCAAGTTGGATTATAATATCCCACATTGGTTGGAGAGGAGAACGAAATAGTCCTTATAAGGCTATGGATACCTCTCCCTTGCAGACACATTTTAAAACCGTGAGGGCCAAGGCTTAAAGCGGACAATATCTGCAAGCGACCATTTGGAGACGTTACAGGGTCGAGGAAGACATACTGAAGGAAGAGGACATGGCAAGATGTCAAGAAGAGGACAAAGTGGAGCTCGAGTTAATGTTGCTCAAGTAATTGAAGAGTGCATTATAGAAACAAAGGATGTCATTCCTAAAGATCTGATGAATGAACAGTGGGCTGCAGTTATGACCCTGTTAAATGCTTGCAAATCAAAATCGGGGAGTAATGAGAAAATGACTGGTAAGGAAAATTTTACTTGGATAATTGATTTCGGAGCTACACAGCATATGACAGGAAATTCAAGATGTCTCTCTAGCTTGAATCAAATATTAGGCTGCCCAATTAGCTTGCCTAATGGAGAACAGGTGCTGGCATTGCAAGAGGGATTGACTCGTATAGGAAAGAACATTCAATTAGACAAAGTTCTTCATGCTCCCGGATTGCATTGCAATTTGATTTTTGTGTCACAATTAGTTGATGCATCAAAATGTAATGTGTTATTCATTGATAAACTTTGTTTGATACAGGACCGCATTTCGAGGATGGTGATTAGAGTGGGTGAACAATGCAAGGGGCTTTATTATTTCAAAAAGGAGTCACCAGTTCAAACACTTCACACTCGGACGTTGGATTCACATGATCTTTGACATAGGAGGATGGGGCATCCGTCTTCAAAAGTTATAGGTTTAATTTCTGGAATTAAGAATCAATTAGCTTCAAATAAAATTTGTAATGCTTGTTTCAAAGCTAAGCAAACTAGAGAAGTATTTTGTTCTAGCGATAGTAGAGCTAGTGAGATATTTGACCTTATTCATTATGACTTGTGGGGACCTTATAGAGTCCCCAGTTCTTGTAATGCATCTTTTTTTCTTACAATTGTTAATGACTTTTCAAGATTTGTGTGGATATATTTGATGATAGATAAAACTGAAGTAGGATATATTTTACAAAATTTTGTTACTATGGTTCATAGACAATTTGATAAGAAGGTTAAGATAGTTAGGAGTGATAATGGAAGTGAGTTCATAGCCTTGAGAAACTATTTTTCTAATAATGGAATAATCCATCAAACTTTAAGTGTTGGAACGCCACAACAGATGGACGAGTGGAGAGGAAGTATCGACATATACTTAATGTGCCTAGAGCTTTGAGATTTCAGGCTCACTTACCAATTGGTTTTTTGGGAGAATGTGTTTTAATTGCTGGACATCTAATTAATCGCACTCCTTCTCAATTACTAGGAGGAAAATCACCTTATGAAATTCTATATGGTAAGGTCCTTGATTATAGCTACATTCGTACATTCAGGTGTTTGTGTTATGCAAGAAACTTGAATCATAAAAAGGATAAATTTGCTAGTAGAAGTCATAAGTGTATTTTTATGGGTTATCCATATGGACAGAAAGGTTGGCGACTGTATGATTTAGAAACAAGAAGATATTTTGTGTCTCGAGATGTTTTTTATGAAGATAAATTCCCATATGCAGCTGATCATGCACCTGACCATGTTCAAATTAGCAAGCATAATTCAACATCATTTCCAATAGATGACTACTTTGCCGAAGAGGTTACTGGTCAGATGAGAGGAAAAGAAAAGGAACAGCCAGATCGTGTTGGGGACACTCACGAACACTTGGATTGTGTTCCTAATGAAAATACCAAAGTCAGGGAGGGAGATGCATCAATTGAACCTAGAATGGAGACTGTAGAGACAGTAGAAGGTTCGACAGATCTTCTTGGGCGAGGACTTCGTTCCAAGCAATCTCTACAAAGCTGAAGGATTGCGTGACTTATGTTTTTCAAAGTAAAATCCCCTCTGCAAGTTCAAACCCATCAGCATCATCCTCAGGTATGTCCTATGACTTAACTAAATATGTGAATTACACAAAGTTCTCACCATGTCATCAAGTCTTCTTGGTAGCCATCACAACCAACATAGAGCCCAAATTTTATCATCAAGTAGTCAAGTATATCTGATGGAGGGAAGCTATGCAAAAGGAGATTGATGCTCTTGAAAAAAATGGCACATGGACTCTAGTTGACTTACCACCAGGGAAGAAAGCAATTGGAAGCAAATGGGTGTACAAAATTAAGTATAACTCAGATGGGACCATTGAACGATATAAGGCACGTTTCATAATTCTTGGCAACAAACAAGTTGAAGGGATTGACTACAATGAAATCTTTGCACCAGTAGCAAAAATGGTTACGGTTCGCACATTTCTTTCTGTGGCAGCAACCAAAGGTTGGGAACTTCATCAAATGGATGTTCATAATGCTTTTCTTCATGGTGATTTGGTATAAGAAGTTTATATGAAGATGCCTCCTGGATTTCATTCTCATCAGCTTGGAAAGGTGTGTCTTTTGAAGAAGTCACTTTATGGTTTACGACAGGCACCACGTTGTTGGTTTGCAAAATTGGTTGAAGCACTAAAACGGTTTGGATTTCTTCAGTCACACTCTGATTATTCATTATTTAGTTTGATGCGAGATGAGATATAGTTGGTTGTATTAGTTTATGTGGATGATCTTATCATAGTTGGTAACAAAACGCATTTGATTAATGCATTCAAATCGTATTTGAGGCGATGTTTTCATATGAAGGATTTGGGTGCTTTGAAATATTTTTTGGGTGTTGAAGTAGCTAGAAATGCTGAAGGAATTTTTTTGTGTTAGCGCAAATATGCTTTAGACATCATTAATGAAGCATGATTATTGGGTGCTAAGCCTTCAAAGTTTCCCATGGAGCAAAATCATCATCTCGCACTAGCCAAAGGTGAGTTGATGCAAGACCCTGAACAATACCGCCGGCTGGTGGAAAGATTGATTTATTTGAGCGTGACTCAACCTGAGCTATTCTATGGTGTTCATATTTTAGCACAATTTATGCAACAACCATGGCAAGAGGACATACTCTTAGCTGTATTTGTATTTAAATTTGTTTGAGCTGTATATATACCTTTGACGTATATTTAATGAAATAAGATCTTCCACCCTTCTTCCTCTCAGATCTTTACAAAGGATGGAAATTTCAAAATTCTGTAAAAAGGGTCTTTTTTGAAAAACAAATGTGAAATTTAGTAATTCCCTGTCAAAGCCAAACACGACAATGTAGGATTCTTCATTCTTCGAAGCCAAAACCTATATATTGCATTGCTACACGCACACGCTACTTCCTGTGGTGCCCATTTTTTTTTTCTTTTTTTCTCTTTTTTCATTTTTTATTTTTCATTTGCTTTCTTCTTTGTCTTTATTCTTGCCTATTCAATTCATCCTTTATTATTATTAATTATATTTTCAAAATTCCTATAATTTGTAATTTATGACTTGTAATTCGGTCTGCACCCATACTATTACATCTCATAATTTAATATTATGATCAACACTATTAAAAAATGAGTTCATAATATACCTTTTATGGTGCCATCTAAAAAATATTAAAATAAAATAAACTTTTGAATTAACTCATTAAAGTTTGTTTTATTGGAAGCATTATTATAAAAAATTTAAAATTAAAAAACTTTACTATTATAATATATTGATTCGAATCGAATTAAATAATATCAGTAATTATAAAAAAATAGATGTGAAAAATTAACGTGAATTATTAGCTGAAATAGTAATTCGGCCAGTCCATTAACTTCATTTTTTTAAAAGATTAAAACTCCAAATCCAACTTCTACATTTAAGTTCAATATGAACTTAAATTTATTTCGATTATTCAGAGGTTTGGAATAAAGAATATAATTGTTCGTTGATTAGGGAACAAAATGTCACACCATTTGCTTTGAACTCTAGAGTTTTTTTCTTAATTCAATATTTTTTCATTTAAATTTAAATTTAGAGCTGTCATTAGTTCATCTATTAGCCATAACCCTATTCTTCTTTTTTTTTCTCTTCTTTTAGTTTTAATTTTTTCAATTTTGTGTTTTTTTTTCATTCTTTTTACAAGTCTCTTTATAATAATATTATTAGGTTGACGTTTATTTCTTATTCTTAATTTTGTGTTCCTTTTTGTATTTTTATATCAATAAATTGAGATTTAAAATTTTTGATCTCAGATTTGATTTCGTGTTTGTTTAGATTTTAATTGTATTTTTTAGATATGATTTATTTGTATAAACTAAAGTTGAATGCAATTTAACTTTTTGTTATATAAATTTATTCTCTTGATTTGAATATTAGTGTCTTTTTAAATGAAAATTATTGTCATTTTTAAATGAAAATTCTCCTTCTAATGTGGAAGGCAATTCAAAAAGTTTTATTGGGACAAGATGTAATAAATTTTCGGTTGAAAGTCGGAGTATTTGGGACATATTACTATTATCCATTCTTTTCGGCAAAAAAATCAAAAATATATTTCAATAATTTTATTAATTTTGTATAATTTTATATACTTTAAAATTTTAAAATTCCATTTCCACTTGAAAGACGTAATTTTTATATTATTAATGAAAATTTAATTTGTGTTAAAAAATAATATAATATTTCTCTCTGGGTATACTTGTAATAGGTTTATGAAATTGGAATTTTGTAATTTGAATGTATCAATATTTCCAAAATTTTGTACACATGCAATGCAACTTGGAATGAGACGAAAGCAGCCAATCAATATATACTTTAAATGCAAAAGTATTATAGATATTAGATGCCAATTTGATTACCATTTGGCACCCTCTCACTCACTAATTTGCAACCTTTTTGTTTATTATTATATTTTCTTTTCGTTATAATTTAAATTTAAATTGATTTCGTAGAATGATTTTTCAAGATTTTATATGGAATTTCGCACCCTAAATTGGTCTAAATTTTGTGCCCATGCCAGGCTATCTTTGACTAGGAATTTAACCTTTAATCAATCTCATAATTTGACCCAAATAAAAATAAATTAAATATTCTTCAACGAATGTTTAAACAATTAACTTAGATATTTATTTAGATTCTGAAAACGTGAATCATGCGTGTAATTATAAACTATTAAATTTTAATTTAATTCGTATAAATTAAGATCTAGAGCGGATCACAGATAAGATAGAATCCTATGATTTTATTTGTTTAGGCTTGCGATTATTGCTTTAATTAGAGTTTAGCTGTTGTAATTTGGTTTTGAATTGATGACTAAATTTAAAGTTAAATAATTATTTATATTTATTTAATTACATTTAAGGTGGCGTAAGTTGTTTTTCTTCCCCCTTGCATGTTAGTTAGGGACATAAAGTAAATGTTAATTTTTTTTAATGATAAAGTAAGTATAATATGTCAATTATCTCGCTTTTTAATTAGATGGGTTTGATGGCCAAATGCCAAAAATAAAATATATTTTATATGTTGAATATGATATCATCAAATGACTATACCCTCATCGTCCTTGATTATATTTTTCTTTTTTCAATTGCATCATTTCTCAACAAAATTTCTTCCTTTCTAAAATACTTTCTTTTGATTTGAATGATCAAATGCTTGAGTACAGAGAGGTAAAATATATTTAGCATTGCTTGCAAAAAAAATTATCACAAAATTTCTCGAGAAAAAAAAGGCTAATTTAATTATATGATATATTCAATTTATGTTGATCTCTAGGAGTTAGCGATTCAGTCTAAAAATTGACAAAATAAAAAATAATGAACTTTTAAAATTTGCTCGAACTAAAATGATTTAAATTATTTTAACTGTTTCAGTTTAAATTTTTGTGATTTTAGGCTAATATCCTTTATAAGGGGCTTTTAATTTATATACTATAATATATATTTTAAACAACAAATTATTATAAAACTTACTATCATTTTAAACATATCAAATTATAAACTCAATACTATTGATAAATAAAGTTGTTTTATTTCTCATATTTTATTAATTGCTTCATATCCACTCGTAATTGGGGCTGGCTTTAGTATCGTTTAGGATCAAGGATACTGACCAATGAGACGTCTCCAACTTAAAAAATAAAAATAAAAATAAAAATGAAAATCATTACTGAGTCATAAATTTGACTTTGATTATTTCTTTTTCCCATATAATTTTTATGATTAGAAGTTTTGAGGGCGACAACCCCACCAAATGACAGGGCAGTTTCCCCCGCTCTAAAGCGAGCGTAGGACATCGGCGACATGTCGTCTTGAATTCCTCCTCAGCTTCCTCTAATGGGCCCCCCTTTTAACTAAAATCATACATCTCTTCCAAAGCATAATAGAGATTATTATGGAAACGACAATTATTCAGAGCTTTGATTTTACATAAAAAAAAAAAATTAGGCGTCCGGTTTTTTTATGTGCTACTTTTAAAAATTTTATTTCTCTATCATTATAAAATTTTTAATTTAATTTAATTTTTTTATTTTATTTTTATTTTTAATAAAAATTAATTTATTTAAAATCAATTAATTTAATAATTTAATCAAAATTATATAATTTAATATTAAATTTAGATCTAATAATATTTTTAATTTTTATAAAAATAACAAAAATAATTAATAAAAAAATGAAGAGAGTAACTTTTAAATTAACCCATACATTTTAATTTATGACCATTTTAATTTCTCTCGTTACCAATAATATTATTAGTTAAATTAACAATCTATAACCAATCATAAGCCTTCTCTTTAATAAAAAAATAAAGAGGCAATTTTAAGTTCTAGGTCCTCTCATAAATAAATTATACGTGCTTATATGACCTAAAAGGAAATTCTCATCAATTTATAAACATACTAACTAATAATCAGACTACTTACCGGATTCGTACCCCTATTCCAAATTTCTAGCTACTCAGATTATCCAAAACTCGAGTTATAGTTCCTGACGGTGTCGTCTTGATAAATCCTATTCAGGCAAGGAGCTTAGCTTAACTTTCCATTTTAGTGGAACTCCTTCTCCAATAGGACTCCCACAACCATCGGAACTCTGAGTAAGAGTAGAAGGTTAGTCCTTATAAATAGCCATTATTGTCAGGTATTTTTCTCTCTTAACCACTTTATTAAAAATACACTCTTTATCCATTACTGATTTGATCATCGGAGTATCCACTCGTCGAACCTCTGCCTAAATTGTTTTGTTTTCAGGTACTATTGGAGAACTTTGATATTCAAGTCGGATTCGATAACAGCCCGGTAATTCTGAATTCTTATCATTTAGTACAGTAAACGTGGATTCTATTCCTAAGAAACCATGAATTCGAAAGACGAAAACACCTAGACCGAAAATGACTGGAACAACACACCACCACCCCATACATACTCGTTTTTCAGTCTTTAGAGCCCACTCTCCAGGGCCCCTCTACCAATCTTCTCGTTATCAGCTTACTTGCTGCAACCAGTACAACACTTGTACCTGACCTTACTCTTCAACTTGCCCAAGCCCTCTTAGCGACATTGTCTAACCCCAAGAAGGTGTTCGGTTCTCTTTCGATATAAATTTCTTTCACCTCGGGGGGATCTAAGATAACCAAACTGCACCTCGGATCAGTACTCATAGCCTGGATTCCTAGCTACTCGAATTATGCAGAACTTAAGTTATGGTTCTTGATGATGTTGTCTTAATAAGTGTTATTCGGGCAGGGAGCTTAGCTTAACTTTCCATTTTGGTGGAACTCCTTTTTCGGTAGGACTCCTGCGACCACCAAAACTCCTAATAAGAGTAGGGGATTAGTTCTTATAAATAGCCATGATTGTCAGGTATTTCTCTCTTTTAGCCACTTTACTAAAAAAACACTTTTTACCCATCACTGACTTAACTGTCGGAATATTTACTCATCGGACTCCATCGAGATTTTTTTGTTTTCAGGGCACCGTTGGAGAACTTTGACATTCAAGTCGGATTCAGTAGCAACCCGATAATTTCAAACTATTAACCACTACGGGTTAGCTCGGTAATTACTACTTAGTTAAAAATATAAAAAATTTTAAATTCAATTTTTTCTAATGATATATTATAGTTAGTCATTATGCATAAAAAAAAACTAGTAGATATATATACTGGTAAAAAAATATCTTATATATTATTAATTTCTGCAATAATAATATTATGCGTAGAAAAATAATATTACAGTTTTTGGATGGAATATAATAAAATACTGTAAATTAAAAATTATATGAGGTGGTAAAAGAAAATGGTGATAAAATTTCAACTTAATTATTGCAAGATTAGTAGTTAGGATGGTTGCTCTAGAAAACAAGAAATACAAGGTTGTACGGTAGTTGTAGTTGTAGAGAAAAAGCCTAACACCGATTGATGACAAACATGGTTTTCCTTTGACTAGTTTCTATATATTAATTAGCTTAAATATTTCATCTTTATTGTCTTTTTCCAGTGGCCATTTGTTTATTATTGGTGATTCCTTTTTTTTTCCCTTGTTTTTATTTCTTATGCTACTTATTTTTTCAATTTCACAATAATTACATTTGCAAAGTTAGATGAAAAAAAACAAAGCGATAATTAATATACATAGAGTCAGTACCTTATCAGTCCGATTCTTATTTTATGGTGTATGCACTGATTGATAAATTAATTTGTTTGGATCCATAAGTAAGTATTTTCCAATTTTTTTCTTTAAAAAAAATAAAGGAAAAACACATTACACAGAAATAACTATACAAAATAATATCATTGGCTAGAATGATACTTGATAATACCCAATTTATTTTAACCCGACTTGGCCCAACAATTACATACCCAACTCGAATAGGAAAGCTCAGCAAAGTCTAAAGCCTAGCGCCTCATAGGCCTGGCACATTAGCAAACGAACACGTAGGGCAACCAAAAGGATAAGTCGTCTGATCGAATCGACAAAATATATTTTTCAATAGTTCACTGACACACGCATATATTTCATCTGTCATCTACTTCATGTCACGTCACCACACAGCTACTTTAACACTTAAGTAAACCATTCGAATAGTTTTCAATTACTTTTATAAATACCAAGTTATCTTACACTAAAACACATATCACACTCCTATAACATATTTTTGTTCTCTCTCTCTATATTCTCTTTCTAAGCCCTTTACTGATTTAAGTTTCAAAATGTTAACATCCGATTATACTAGATTAGCCTCCTTGCAAGATTCAAACATTGCAAAATCCGATCGGATTTTACTGTCACCATCGTCCCAATACGGCGTCAACTCGACCGCCATAGACGTTCTTTTCTTTTTACAAAATCTCAAAATTTATCAATACCCAAACTAATCGAAAAAATATCACATCTAACAAACTTCTGTTCAGGACTATACGTCTGGTTGTTTAGATACTTAGGTATATATCTTATAATTTTATCGGGCATTAACTTTTCTTGTTTTACTTATTTGGAAAGAAGAAAACTAAAATGTGAATGTTTGAAATAACGATGGTCGAAGTCTAATTTCATGAATGTTTTTCTAAGATGGGGAGGACCCAACTATTAATTATAGTTGTTGAAATATACCTAAAAACAACTTGATTTGATTCAAGTAATAAGTAGTAATATATTTTTTTTTTTACAATGTAATTAAGACCTTACTAATGATGGTGATTATTGATTAAAAAATTTGAACACGAGTGTGGTTTAAATATTTAATTAAGGTTCATGAACTTTGTTAGGCCACTTATGGACCACGGCTTAAAAGGAATATCTGTCGAATATATAAAAATTACAATGTGCTCGTGACATGAGCCACGGTTTTGAATACTTTTATTATTTATTTTTTCGTTGATTGAGAATTCTTTTGTTGGTACTAAGAAACTTCTCAAAAGATTTTGCAATCATAATTAATTTATTAATATAAACTTTATGGGAAATTTCTAAACATTACACTATTTGCATATATATATATATAGATAGATAGAGTGGTTGAGGTTGCATAATATATTTTAAAGAAATTAGGTTCAGTTTCACCATTTTCCAAAAAAAAAAAATATTCTTAATCCAAGCACTTGTCAAGTTTTATTACCTAATAAATTTCTAAGAAGCAAGCCTATTAATTATTAATGCTGAAAATATTAAATATTTTTCTTGGTTTATTATGTCATCATGGTCGGTAATAAAATACTTTCCTCCATTATTATATTTGTAAAAGCAGACAAAGTGCTCTTATGTTGACAATTTTGTCTTCTAGGATTATTTATGTAAGAGATAAATCCTCTCTCCATATATACACACTGATTAATTAAAAAAATAATTAACAGAAAAATGTTATGTTATTTTATAAAGAAACTAATTTCCATAAAACAGACATGCAATCCACCTCGATTACGGATGCTTTTGATTCCCAAAATCGCAATTTGGTTTGACTAAGGAAATATAAAAGTCTGAATTTGCCACCTGAATGAATTTTCCACTGCGATCGATTGAATCACTAACTTTCACGTTGGGCAAGACACCACCATTTCAAAGATTAGGAATAACCTAAAACTTCATTCAAAGGATTCCAAGATTTATAGATAATGCTTAATAAATTTTAAAGCTTAATTTGTATCTAATGTATTTTTGATACGTCAGTAAATCAGTAATTGAATCAAAAAATAATATATATTTTTTTATTTTATTATTTGCGTAATGTAAATCAAAACGTATGAAAAATATTATCACCGTTCATATTTGATTGCTGAGAATTTTTTTTTTTATTTTGCAACTTTGACTAATTAATTAAAAGTCACCAACTAAGAATCATGAGGAACTTGAGATCGCATAACAATACTTAATTGTCCTTTTACATATTTGCCCAAGTTTAATTTTGTCATAAGATACACATATGTCCATCGTCATCCCACTCGCCAAAATTTTTCACAAATATAAAAATAATTCTTATAATAATCAGCTAATGTTGAATTGATTTAAATTTAAATTCATTTTTTTAATATAATATTGGAATTATTAATTTTTTAATATTTGAATTATTTCAATTGACCAAAATTCAAATTTCATTCTCTACTGCTTTTAATAATGTAATTATTATTAAAAAAAGTGCAGCTTTACCGATTTGAATTTATGTCATGTTTTATTTTATACTTTCTAAAACGATAAAAGCTGAAAGAAGAATTTTCAAATATATATATATATATATATATAAGTATTTGCATTACGTTTTACGTGTGTATAATAAAATTATAAGATATATATTCCAATTTTGTTCATGAATTGTCTTTCCCTTCTACATTCTTGTTTTCTATTTTTTTTACCAATTTAATTAAATTGGCACGGTTGCATATCAAATGGACTCCATTAATTTTTTTTATCTGTTACTTTTAAATAAAATTTAAATTTTATTTATATGTCATTTTTAGACATTCAATATAATTTAATTTATTTTTTCAATTTATTTTTCTTTTCTAATAAAATTATAACCTATTAAATTTGATAATTTAATTTTAATCACACAATTTAATACTGAATTTAAATTTATTTATTATTTTTTAATCTTAACGAAAATAATAAAAGTGACAGATAAAAAAGAACAGAGTGAATAATATATATGGGTATACATTGAATTATAAGGTTTCAAATGGGTGTGCTAAACTCGTAATTACTCAATAATTTCATTAGGATCAGACAGAATTCAATGGCAATTAGGGGTGTTCATCGGGCGGGTTCGGGTGAACCCGACCCGAACAACACCATATATCCCAACCCTACCCTACAAATAATTCGGGCCCCTATCCGAATAACCCGCAAAAGTTCGGGCCCCACCCGAATAACTCGAATTTATTTTTAAAATTATTTTTTCTTTTATTTTAAATTATAAAAATTAGGTTCGGATCAGGTCAATCCGACCCGAACTTGGCCCATTTCCATGAAACAGTGCGTTTTGGAGGAGTTTTTTTTTTGTTTTTCGGGTTAATGAGGGTTTAACCCGACCCGAACCCGAATAATCCTCAAATCTCCAACCCTACCCGATCCTAACAACCCTAATAACCATATCCGAATTCCTTGTTCAGGTTGGGTTGTTCGGGTAGGATCGGATTTTGAACACCCCTAATGGCAATGCAGTGAAATTTGGAATTTTTATGAATTAATTGGAGCTTTAAAATAAAGTAACTCATAATTTTTCATTAAGATAAATGTTAAAATATTTAAAAAAAAAATTGTATTCTTTATTCAAACTTTTCTTCTAAATCTGAATTAATAAAAAGAATAATCAGATTTTTATTCGTTCAAACTATAGGTGTTTTACTTCTTGTTCAATCAATCCTAGACAGAGGAAAACCAAAGAAATACTAGAAGATTAAGAAATAAAAAAAATCAAACGTGAAAAACATAAAAATATCCAATAAATATTAAATATTAAATAGTCACATTCGTTCTTTGAGTCTTGAGTCAAACCCATATACATACGTGAACCGGTCAACAAAGACGGCTCAACCGACCCTGATTTACTTCTAAGCTTCTTTCCTTTTCGTTTCAACCATATATAATATAAACACAGAGAAATTAATAACTGCTAAACTCTCGTTAGACAAGAACATTAATTAATTATATATTTTACTAATAATTTTTAAGAAAATTTATATATGTAAGATGAAGAAGAAATTAAAAAAAAGGAAAAGCGGCAACAACTTCTTATAAGCTTGGTTTGGTCTACCTGCAGGCCATGTCCTTCAACGACATTCAAATGCTTTCAAATTTAGCATATTTTTGAACAGTTCACACTTTCATTTTCTTCTACTTCAAGATTATTCTTAATGGGGTTGTAGAGAAATTTATCATTACTGTACCCACAAGAACAAGAAACAGAAAATAAATACAGAAGAACGAAGAAGAAGAAGAAGAAAGAAAGAACTATCATTATGGCAGAAGACGAAACGGACTTATGGCCTGCTTTATTGTTGATCTTCTTATTCTTGATTAAAGGTAATGACCTAATACATTAAATTAGCCTTCGTGTATTTATTTTTTCCTTGGAATTTAATGTGAAAAATGAATTACATGCATAGATATAAGTTTTTATTTTCTGTTAATTTTTAATGTTAGTATGCAATTTCCAAGGATAGATAGACCTTTATTTTACTAGAATTTCATTTTAAAATCCTAAATTCTCATCTGGGTTTCATTGGGATGGGGAAGAATCCATGCTCATGGGAATATCTGGGAACTGGATTAAAAAAAAAAAATCCCACTTGTGTACGATTAAGTTGCTTATATTAGTCGAACACAAAATTCTGTCAGGAACTAATATCCATTTTAAGCTTCACATAATTATGAACAATTTATATAATAACGTTTCTTGTTAATTCTCCATCAGCTACTGTTTCTCTGCAGTATATGAGAATCTAAATTACCGCAGTTAGTTCAAAATTCTGTTAACAGAAATATTCATTTCTGATTATTCTCATTGTAGGCACAGAAGTTGCTGCAGATTCTTTGGAGACGGATAGAGAAGCTTTGCTACACATGAAGTCATATCTTGAAGAGAAGAACCCAGTAAATAGAGGAAGATACATAGAATGGAACCGGTCCAGCTCAAATCCATGCAATTGGTCCGGAATTATCTGCACGGATGATGGCTTAAGAGTTAGTGGCATCAACCTTACTTTCAGCAACATTTCTGGTGATCTGTATAGCGGCTTTTCGTCACTTACAGCCCTCAGTTACCTCGATCTTTCTCAAAATTCGATCAGTGGTACTATTCCTGGTGACTTGAGCAACTGTCAGAAATTGTCTTATCTCAACCTTTCACATAATATTCTTGATGGGATGCTTAACTTGAGTGGCTTGAGTAACTTGCAGACTCTGGACTTGTCCTTGAATCGATTATATGGGGAAATTCAGTTTACTTTTCCAGCAATTTGCAACAACTTAGTGGTTGCTAATCTATCAGAAAATAATTTCACTGGGAGGATTGACAATTGCTTTGATGGGTGCTTGAGTTTGCAGCATCTTGATTTGAGTTCGAATTATTTTAGCGGAGCAATCTGGAATGGATATTCCAGGTTAAAGAAGTTTTCAGTTTCTGAAAATTTTCTTACGGGACCAATTCTTGGGTCAAGTTTTGCTGAGAATTGTAGCCTGGGAGTGTTTGATTTATCAGTAAATAATTTCACTGGTCTAATGCCAAAAGAGATCTCCAAATGCAGGAGTTTGGTCATTTTGAATCTGTGGGGAAACAAATTCACAGGAGAAATTCCATCTGAGATCGGTTCCATCTCTACTCTTGAAACTTTGTTCCTTGGAAACAACAGTTTTTCGTCGGTGATCCCAGAGTCACTTCTGAACTTAAGCAGATTGGGATTTCTGGACTTGAGCAGAAACAATTTTGTAGGAAATGTGCAGGAGATTTTTGGAAGATTTACGCAGGTCAAATTTCTAGTATTGCATGGAAATTTCTATACTGGCGGCTTATATTCTTCAGGAATTTTAAATCTACAGAATGTTGTTCAATTAGACTTGAGTTATAACAATTTCTCAGGTCCATTGCCTATTGAATTCTCTCAAATGCCAAGTTTGAAGTACTTGATACTTGCTTATAATAAGTTCAATGGCAGTATACCAGAAGAATATGGAAATTTCTCAAGCCTCCAAGCTCTTGATCTCTCCTTCAACAACCTGTCAGGATCTATACCAGGTTCATTAGGAAACTTGACATCACTCTTGTGGCTAATGCTCTCAAACAATATGCTAACAGGCGAAATTCCTCGAGAATTAGGGAGCTGCAGTAGCTTGTTATGGTTAAACATTGCCAACAATAATCTTTCGGGGAACATCCCGCCCGAGCTGACGAACATAGGCAGAAATCCCGAGCCAACATTTCTGTCAAACCAGCAAGATGATGAGCGAATTATCACTGGCTCCGGTGAATGTTTAGCTATGAGGAGGTGGATTCCTGCTGATTATCCTCCATTCAGTTTTGTATATACAATCCTCAAGCGCAAGACTTGCAGAAGCATATGGGACCGGATACTTAAAGGGAATGGCCTGTTTCCTGTCTGTGCTCCAGGCTCTACAGTTCAGACACTTCAAATCTCGGGTTATCTTCAACTTAGTGGGAATCAGCTTTCTGGTGAGATCCCTCAGGATATTGGTAAAATGCACAGTTTCAGTTTGTTGAATTTGGGTTCCAATCGGATTACTGGAAAGCTTCCTGCTCAGGTTGGACAGTTGCCCCTGGTAGTCCTAAATGTTAGCAAAAATGGGTTTTCTGGTAAAATTCCAAATGATATTGGAAACATTAAATGCTTGCAGAATCTTGATTTGTCTTACAATAATTTCTCTGGCACATTTCCCTCAATCTTAAATGATTTGAGTGATCTAAGCAAGTTCAACATATCATACAATCCATTGATTTCTGGTACCATCCCATCAACCGGGCAATTGGCAACGTTCGAGCGAGATTCTTACTTTGGCAATCCACTCTTGGTGCTTCCAAAATTCATCATCAATACCACATATAAGCCACCTGGAGACAGGAAAGATGACAGCAAGAAGGACCATATAAGGTGGGGTGGATTTTTACTGCTTTTAACACTTTTTCTGGCCTTGGCAATCTGTGGAGCTATATCACTTATCATCTGCATTTTGGGGAAAAGCACTCCGGACTCTCCTGGATATCTCTTGCAGGATACAAAATACCGACATGACATGGCATCTACTTCAGGTAGCTCATCTCCATGGTTGTCAGATACAGTTAAGATTATCCGTTTGGACAAGACGGCATTCACTCATGCTGATATTCTGAAGGCAACGGGAAACTTTTCAGAGAGTAGAATCATTGGAAAAGGAGGATTCGGGACTGTATACCGAGGAGTATTGCCTGATGGAAGAGATGTAGCAGTCAAGAAGTTACAAAGGGAAGGAATTGAAGGCGAAAAGGAGTTTCGAGCTGAAATGGAAGTACTAACCGGGAATGGCCTTGGCTGGCCACATCCAAACCTTGTAACACTCTACGGCTGGTGCCTTGATGGTTCGGCGAAAATACTAGTTTATGAATACATGACAGGAGGGAGCTTGGAGGATCTTGTTTCTGATAGAATGAGGCTAACATGGAGGAGGCGAATCGATATAGCCATAGACATAGCTCGAGCATTAGTATTCCTTCACCATGAATGCTATCCAGCAATAGTTCATCGTGATGTCAAGGCAAGCAATGTCCTGCTAGATAAAGATGGGAAGGCAAGAGTCACAGATTTCGGCTTGGCAAGATTTGTTGATGCAGGAGATAGCCATGTTAGCACAACAATAGCAGGCACAGTTGGATATGTAGCACCAGAATATGGACAAACTTGGAAAGCTACAACGAAAGGCGATGTATACAGTTTTGGTGTATTAGCAATGGAATTGGCAACAGGAAGGCGAGCTGTGGATGGCGGGGAAGAATGTCTAGTCGAATGGGGTCGACGAGTAATGGGAAATGGCTGCAATGGTGGAGCAGGCAGAGCTGTGATCCCAGTAGTGTTGTTGGGGTCAGGTTTAGCAGAGGGAGCAGTAGAGATGTGTGAGCTGTTAAGGATTGGTATAATGTGCACTGCAGAGGCACCACAAGCGAGACCAAACATGAAAGAGGTATTAGCTATGTTAATAAAGCTAGACCACAGAATTCCTTCTCCATTCTGAATCAAATGTTTATAGTTTTAGGATGTTAAGTTACTTTCAAAATGATACAGAAAACATGCAACTACACAGATTTTTGTTTATATGATTCTTCTTGTGCACAGCATTTTCCATCAATAGAAATTCACAATTTTCACTTGTTGAATTTTCTTTTCTTAATTATTTAACTATTCTGAGTTGTGCAACCCAGTTTCAGATGAATGTTATTGATTTCTGAAAAGATTGAGCTACTGTCATTATAAATATTTATTTATTTGTTAAATAAATAGTTCATAATAAATTTGATATTCTCCATATTTATTTGCTAAAAACTTAACCCAGAGAAGGATTCACACAATGAACTAACGACTTTATTCAAATTTTTGTGTAATTAATAATTAAAATGCCCTGAAATAGAAATATCATGCATTATGCTGGAATACTGCAAAATGTACTATCTGCATAAATCAGCAAAATGAAAAAAAACAAAAAAAAAGAAAGAAAGAAGAATAACAAGAACAAGAACAGGAACAAGAAGAAGAAGAAGAAGTCATTTTGTCAGTTTGAATTGTTATCGGATAGATCAAATTTCATCCTCAAGGCCTAAATCAAGAGAAAAGCCAAGCTAGGCTCAGATTAGAAGTGCCGGCCCAGATCGAACCCGCCATTTTCACACCTCTGGAGTTGGACTAAAGCCTACCTGTCTGTCCTTGATAAATTTTGATTTCAATTCTCATTTTTACTCTGCAATTTCCATTCTATTTGCGTCTTCATGATTGTCTTCTTGTTCCTCATCTGGGTTTTCAAGATTAGTGCTAAAAGCTCGTTTCTTGATGTGGGTAAGCGCAAATTTGCCTCTCATTTTCTCATGACCGAGTTTTTCTTCGTCATACATTAGGGTATTACAGAGGTTAATTCATGTGTTTTCTCCATTGCTTAAAAGTGCCTTTTAATTGGAGCATTAATGTTTTTGAGGCCTTCTTGGATTCTGAATCAAGATTTTAAGAGTTAATTGATTGAGAAATGGGTGATGTGGGGGCAGCGAATATTATGTCAGAGGAGCTGGCTATTCAAAGGGAATTGTCATATAGGAGACACTTGGTTATGTTGCAATCACCGTCAAATTCCAACTTAACCAGGCACCTTAAACCATTGGAGGTGAGATTTCTTATATAACCTTTTTATATATCCAATAGAATGGGATTAATAATATCTGAAAATGTGTAATTTCCCAATTGTTTTTAGATTGGTTGGTTGTTGAGTTAGTGATCTATGCATCATTTTAAGTCCTTCAAGACATACTGGACATAAATTATCAATGTGGGAATCCCTATCCCACAATTTGGGGCACTATGTTCCTTCTGAAAATCACTTACACATGCACTGCCCACTATGGATCAATTCAAGATGTTCAATTTGTTTTAAAGTATGATTGCTGTGCTCAGGATGAAGTTAAAGGGCATTTAGAGTACACTAGGCTTCTTAATAGAGGATTTCTCATGAAGTCATTAATTCTTGAACTCTCCGTAGGAACTATATTTTGGTAAATGGCTTGTAACTTGTTTTTTCTCAAATATCTTCTGATATTCTGATTTTTATCATCCTTTTGTCTGCTTATCTTGCAACCATAAACTTGCTCTTATATGTTGTGTGAATATGAAATCCTTCGGAGTATGTGGATCTTATTGTTTACTTGAACAAATTATAGCATTAAACCGAGAATAAACAAATGAACAATTGGCATTGAGAAATTTAAGCTAAACACGGTGTTCTGGGTTGAGAAACAAATCAAAAAATTAAAAATGGTGGCGTTTATGTGTTCATTAACTTGAAATGGAAGTTATTTGAATCTGTGACAGAGCAAGGTTTTTCCCCATTGTTTTCTGTCTTTCCTTTTGTCAACAGTATGGTTTCTAGACTTAAACAGTCACTTTTATCAGGTGAAATCTTCAAATGTTGTTCCCAGTCCAAGTGGTAGCTTAAGTTCAAATACAGGTTCAAGTCCTAAGCTTTCAGGAATTAAACGGCAAACACCAACGAACGGCCTCGAACCTTTGCCAGCCTCACAGCTACATGAGAATCCAACTAATCTCACATTTTGCAAGATATACAATTTGGGGTTTTTTTTAACTACAAGCAGCACATAAATGGTGAAGAAACACAAGTTAAAACTGCAGGAACTGAAACTTAGTGAGTAAGATAATGGAAAGGACTCTAACATAGCAAGTCAGCCCCAGAGTTGTCAGTTGTGTGGAATTTGGTGCATGAATGAAGATAATCTAAAGGCACGCCAGCCGAGGTATAACTTGCTAGCAAAAGTTGCAAGAAGATTGTGGGACAACAATACTTTTGTGAACTATGTAACATTTGGTGCTGTGATGAAAATGCGCTTAAAAAGCACAAGCTGAACTACAAAAAATGCAGAGTGTTAGGAAACAGAGTGAGAAGATAGCAAAGGATCAGTATTGGTGTGATGTATGCCATATTTGGCACAGACAGGATTCACTAAATAAGCACCTCCAAGGAGAAAGGCATGTCCTTAAACTCTACAGAGCATGAAGCAGCAATCTAGCCTATTGCAGACCAAGAATCAATACTGACTAAAAAGTTCTTGACTTTGCGCACAAAACTCAAGCAATATGGCTGAATTTAGATGCACTGTGCTTAAATCTACAAATGGTAAGCAGCGTCTGAATTTGGTTAAGCATTGCGTCTTCGAGGAATTTGTTGGGCCTTGTATATGCCTGGTTACTTGTGAATATTGCTTGTTTTTGGGTGA
Source organism: Excoecaria agallocha (assembly GCA_037975025.1). Taxonomy (NCBI): domain Eukaryota; kingdom Viridiplantae; phylum Streptophyta; class Magnoliopsida; order Malpighiales; family Euphorbiaceae; genus Excoecaria; species Excoecaria agallocha. The sequence goes on along the minus strand of CM075809.1, from coordinate 25,913,534 downwards.
AATGCTGAACTTTGATTTGAAGTTTTATGTGAACAATGTCAAGCACATAATATATAGTTAGCACCTACATTAGTGAATATGGTTATGGACCATTAGATGAAAAAATAATAATTTTTATTTTTCATGCAATAGTCTATGTTTGCCTGTTTGGTACCTTTATTTGTGAAGACTCAAGAGGAGGATTGAAAAATGTTTTCAAAATCGGCTCGGAGATCGACTCGGTTTACCAACTGAGTCAAGAGTCAATTGGTTGGATCGGGTCGATTCGGAGTTTTTACTTTTTATTAAATATAATTATTTATAAAAAAAATAAAAAAATAATATGTCAAAATACATTGAAAAATTTATTAATTAATAAATATCAATGTAAAAATATTAAGACCAACAAATTTAGTTGTGTTTCTAAAATTATTTGTATGCTACTTATATATCAATTGCAACATGGTGATGCTTAATTAGTCAATATTAATTGTCCTTGGATGGTGCTTATCAATGTCTAATTGCAGCTCCATTAACATGCAATTTAAGCAATCAAAACTTAATCCACTTTCTTACCAGCTTTTTAATCCTTAGAAACTAATTATATGTTCAAAGATTCCTATCGTTTTCAAAATTTTCAATCATAATTATCAGTTCATTAATTGTAATTACTATGAAAGGATTTTTTCGATCTATATATAATAAACTCTTATATATACAGAATAATAATTAAAAAAATTATGTACTGTTAGGATTAAATATAAAAGATTTTTATAGTGATTTAATTATGCATTTAAATATATATTATAGACACTGTCTTTATATATTTTGCATATATATAATAATTTGTTATGGATTTAGTTAAAAGAACACATTATAGGATCTTTAAATTTTATGTTTTTAATTATATCACTATATTTTTTTGAGAATTTAGGGATTGGTTTCTTAAAATGCAAATTTTTTTGGTTGAACCGAAATCCGGTCCGAGTCATCAAGTTCCGGTTCAACCTGATTTTTTCCGAGTCAATTCAAGTTTTCACCCTTTTTGATTTTTATGTTGAATCGACTCAAATTGCTTGCCGAGTTATGATCCGACCGTTCGAGCCAACCCGAATTTAATAACTATGAAAGATACACTCACAAAAAGACAAAAATTTCTCCATTTGCTGACCACATAGTCTTTTTTTATGACATTAATTCTAAATTTTGCTTATGTGGCAGAATTGATAAATAAAATTAAAAATTATTCGCTATTTTGAAGTGTTAATTTTTTAAAATTATTTATTTAGATTAAAAATCATATATTAATATGTAATGAAATTATCATCAGAAATGATGTTTAAAACATTTGTAAATATTCAATATTTAGTTTAAGGTAGTGATTTAAGGCACACTATGCATTAAAAAAAAAAAACTTTTCTGTACGTATAATTAATTAGTTCTATTGACCTTTGTTTGGAAGTTATTGGAGCCAGTGAAAATAAATAAAGATAAATTAAATTTATTCTGTCTGGTTAGTCAAAATATACAATAATTTAAAATAAATGACAGTAATTTAATTTTTTTAATTTATTTTTTATATCATAAAATATTCATTTATAATTTAAAAGTAATTTTTTTCTAAAGTATAAAGAGTAAGTTATTTTATATTTATTTTAAACTAATTAAACAATAAAAAATAAATAAAAGTAAATTACTCAATTATTTTATTAAAATAAATTGAATTCGCCTCCAAGTTTCTCCCATCGCAACAAAGGCTTAAGAAATTTATATGGAAGCAAATCACAGATTATCGGTAGTGCCATTAACATAAGCTTGGTTGCCGCCATTTGCTTGCTCAAGTTTGAACTGGAAAATCAAACGGCATCCTTATAATTTGTAGTCCCCAACTTTGGCCGCAATTTTCATAGCTCTAAACCATCCTGACTATTGGAGTTGGATATCTCCTCTGTTCTTGGGCATTTAAACTGCGACAGGAAAGTTATGTTTCTAACTTTTTCCGTTTTAGTTCTCCCATTTTTTATTGCATGTGCTTTTATCATGATCTTCTTGCTCTTCTTCATCTGAGTTTTCAAAATGGGTGTTGAAAGCTTGTTTCTTGGCGCGGCATTTTCTTTCACATTCTTGCTTGGCCGAGTTTTTCTAATTTCTGTTTTTAAGCTTTTACACACTAGGGTTTTACAGGGGCTACTTGGTATGTTTTCTGTTGGTTAATGAGTTATATAATTGGTTAGTGACAATTATCGAATCCACTGATCATGTTTGTTTAATGCACTGCTGTTGAAATATGTTTAATTGGAGATATTCATGTCATTTTAGGCTTTCTTGAATGCCTATTTGATATGGAGTAGCTATGATTTGAATCAGGATTTTGAGTAACTGATAAAGAAATGGCTGATGTGGGGGAAATGAATATTATGTCAGTAGACCATGCTATTCAAAGGGAGTTGGCATATAGGAGAATGGTGGCCATGATGCACTCACCATCAAATTCCAACTTTTATAGCTACCTTAAACCATTTGAGGTGAGATTTCTTCTAATAACAACAAATCCCCGCCTGTCATCACTTGTGACAAAGATGGTCTTGTACGCCATAATGACATTTCTATTGCCCTTGTTTTATCACCTACTGTATATTCAATAGAATGGACTATTAATATCTTAGAAAGTGTAATTTGCTAATTGCTTCTGAAATTGGTCAGCTTTTCAGGTAGTGATTTATGCATCATTTTTAATTCCTTCAAAACATAGGTCGACATGTTTAACAATGTTGAATCCCTGTTTCAAAATTTTGGGCACTGTGATTCTATTTCAAAATCAGTTACGCACTGCTATAGTTTCAACATCAATTAGAGATGTTTTAATTTGTTTCTATTTTGAATTGCTACACAGAGAATGAAGGTCAAGGGGCACGGATACTAGGCTTAACCGAGGATTTCTCACTAAATCTTTATTTTCTTGAACTCTTTACAGTAACTAGATTTTGGTAAATGGTTTTCCCCTCAAACATATTCTGTATTTTGGTATTCTGATTTTGACCAACTTGTGTCCGCTAATCTTGAAACAACAAACTTGCTTTTTGATTGCTTGAAATATGGAAAACATTATGAGTATATACCTCTTATTGTTACATGAATAAATAGCATGAAATTGATAATAAACAGATGAATAAGTCACATGGAAAAACTAAAGCTAAGCATGGTGTTTTGGGTTGACAAACGCATCATGGTTTGCCTGCATTTATGTGTTAATTAACTTAAAATGAATGTTATTTGCATCTGTGACAGACAAGGTCTTCTCTTTTGTTCAATTACTTTTTGGCTGGGTTTATGAACTACTTCAACAGTATGGTTTCTGTATCTGGATATATGAACTAAATTGTCAATTCCATCAGGTGCAATCTTCAAATGTCATTCCCAGTCCAAGTCCTAGCCGAAGGTCAAATTCTGGTATGATCCCTAGGCTTTCAGGATCTAAACGGCAAGCACCAACAAACAGCCTTGAATTTTGCCGACCCTCATGACCGGATGAACATGAGAATCTAATTGATGACACATTTTGCAAGGTATGTAAAGTGCCCTGTTCGGGTTCTATTAGCTACAAGCAGCACATAAATGGTAAAAAGCACAAGTTGAAACTGTGGAAGTTGAAAATTGGTGAGAAAGATCATGAAAAAGACAATAAGGGCTTAGCAACTCAGCGACCATTTTGTCGGATCTGTGGAATATGGTGCTCAAATGAAGATAACCTAAAGGCACACTTAAAAGGTCAAAAGCACAAGAATGTATTAGCCAAGGTGGAATTTGCAAGGAAAGATGGCAGGGAGATGCTTATACGACGAAACAGATGTGAATTATGTAATATTGGGTTCAGTGATGATAATGCGCTTAAGATGCACTTCAATGAAAAAATGCACAGGGATGAATTACGCAATCTTCAATGTGCTAGGAAAGATGGTGCTGATATAGTGAAGCAGCAATACCGGTGTGAAGTGTGTGGTTTATGGTGTGTAGACAAGGATTCACTTAATAGTCACCTTCATGGCAGAAGGCATACCCTAAAACTTCATAGAGCATGAAGCAGTAATCTAGCCTGTCACAGAGCTAAAATGAGTACTGACTGCGACCACCTACACTTTGCTAGATGTGGACATGGTAAGCAGTATCTTGATATTGTTAAGCGTTGCATCTTTCAGGAATTTGTTGAACCTTACATTCAGTTACTTTTGAATCTGACCTTACTTTGGCGACTGCTGAACTTTGAATTTAAGTTTTTTGTAAACATTGTCAAGCATATGCTATGCAACTTTCAACTCAATAGGAACCTTCGAGAATATGGTATACAAGATCACTGTGTCAAACGACACTATTGGTAACCGACAAAGAGAAGCGATGTTTGCCTATGCTTTCAATTCAATGGTATAATCATATTGTTTAAGCATGAAATCTAGTTGCTGGAATATTTGTTGTTTTTCTATATCATTTATATAAATTCTTGTTCCTAAGCTTTATTGATTTTGGATTAACATGATAGTCTTTTGTTATGACTAAGGACTCTTAGGAGTATCTCCCTTGTTATATTATTCTTTTTCTTTACCTCATAGTTTATCTTGTTCTTAGTTCCACTTTTCATGAGCATGGTGAGATAGTGGCATTGTCATTATCTGCAGTTTGTTTCATGATTCTTGTTATGATATAAGCTTTTACCATACAATGGTCAAGGAAGGATACTGTATTGCTATAGATACTTACTGTAAGGATCAACTAATTGAATTGAGCACCAAGGTTGTCACAAGAATTTACTATATTTCTTGATCTTTAATAAGAATTTAATGGATGCTATGAAGTTGTACTGTAAAACATGTTTTGGCTACTGGGTTTATTGCTTTTGTAAATTGATTGGTTTTGTACCTGCACATTTCCAATCACAATTTGCTACATTGTCAGCTTCATGATAAAACAAAACTGATAGGTTGCTACAGTTTTTTCTTTCTTTTAATTTGTTAGAGAAACCAGAGCTCAGCTACTATCCATCATTACATCAGAATTTTGTCATTTTGATTGATAACGCATGCATTAAAGTTTCTCACTAACAAATGGATTAAGTCACAATTCAAGTTTCTATATGATAATTACGGTGGATGTTACATCAGAGTTTTGTCATTTTCTTTGATAATGCATTTAAAATTTCTCATTGGTAAGTGTGATTAAGAGGCGTCACTTTGATTTGATGAGGACCATGAGGCCTTAATTTAGAATAAAGTAAATGGTTTTTTCTTAAATATTTAAAAGCGTTCAATATTTGGAGTCGTTGGGGACAGATCCAATGCAAGGGTGAGACAATTTTTAACTCTTGATACAGATAAATAAAATTATCAATTAATATTGATTCTGACCTATTGACAAGCACATCGTTACTTTGTTATAATTAATGTCCAAAAATTGTCCCAATTGGAATCGAAATTTATGGGAAATGAAGCTATTTTGTCCATATATCAACCATATTTCCATTGCCCTCTATAGTACATACACCAATTTATCATCGATTTAGGTCGGTCCAAAATTTGAGTAGATTACGATTAGGGAGTAAGCTATATTATATAGCAAGTTTCATCTATGCACTCAAATACTATTTTAAATATTTCATATGGAACGGTTATAAAGATAAAATATTTCTTATAAAAATTTAAACAATTCTTACTTCATGAATTGATTTTTAGAGTTAAATTAAGTCAAATTCTTTCTTTCACATAGTATCAAAGTCACCAATTCTGCAACGACGAGCCACCTGCAAATATAAGTATCTCATATTAACTGGTTATAAAAATTATATATCAAGATTTTCAAGTTTAATTCGATGAAAGAACCTATGAACGCAAAGGATCAAGAGTTAAAAATTCGATTGGTATCAAATCGAAATGTGAAAATTTTAATTAAATATACTATATCAACATGTATTAAAAAAATTGTCAAAATAAATTAAGTAAAATAAAAAAAAATTAATATCATTTTTAATAATATTATTATTGTTAAAATTCATATTTAATAAAAACTCCATTTTAAAATAATAAAACTTGAGTATAATAGCGTTCAAAATAAAAGTGATTCTATATATTCTATCATAACAACTAGAATCAGTATTTGTGACTAGAAAAAAATGCAAATTTGCACATAAAAATTACGTATTTTTGCAAATAGAAATCGGTCAAACAACTGTTGGATCAACTAGTTTACAATTCAACCGTTTATAACTGGATCGTGGCATTTTATGAATTTTATCCTTAATCATACCAACTTTCTGTTGAACCGGATGACCCAGTTTGAATTTCAAAATCTTATTGAATATTTTTTTATAAATTAACTTTTAAAATTAAATTGGTTTCCTTTTCCGTACTATAGTATATAATTTTTCCTTAAATCCCTAGTAAAAGAATTTCAGGGGAACTTATTTTGTTACAAGTCAGTAACAAATAAAAGATTTGTATAAAAAGATAGCGTAATTATTATTTTATTTAAGACTCCAAAAATTTATTCTTCTGCATCGGGATATTTACATGACATTTTGCATTGTACATATACATGTTTGTTAAAATTATTATGTTAGCATGTCACATCACTGCAATTCTAAAAATTTAATATTTTTTATACTTTTCTGTTTCATTATTTTCTTTATATTTTTTATTCATATAAATATGAAAATGTAACGTCGGACATGACGCACAACCAATTACTACTTTTAATCTTGCGTGATTTTTGAAATATTCTCATCCTATTTTAGGTTACCATGTGAGCATTTTAGCATTGGCAAGTAGCTTGCCAAGCCAAATTCATAGAGCTTGAAATCAAATAATAATTGAATGATTTGTGTGTTACATATAATTGACATGCGACCAAAGTGGTTAGAGGATAAAGTATCGTGAGCATGGATATAATTAATTGAAGAATTTTAAATAGATGGGCAAAGTGAAGATTTGAGTGGGTGATCACAAGTCATGGTGGAAAGATATGGAGACATCTTTCCCATGCCTCACATGAATTCTGTTGGCTATAGTATAAACGCTCAAGTGCTTCTCCACCATCACAATCTCAGTGCATCTAAATACTTTCATTTTTATTTTCCCATACCTTTTAGTTTGACTTTGGACAAATTACTTTCATTTTTATTTTAAAATAGAGCACCTTAAATAATTCTGACTTTCAATCAAATTTATTCCCGAGATATTAAATTCTAATTTCACCTTTGAAAACTAGAGTACCCACCCCACGCCACCCAAACAACCTGGTCTCTCGCATGTTGCCTTTAAATTTGGACATGCATGAACTGAAAATGAAACATGAGCACAAAACAATAAGCAAGAAGAAATGGGGAGTTCTTGTGAGTATGCAACAAAGTCAATTAAGGATGTTTCTCTTCAAGAACTTAGAGATAGGCTTGCAGAATTTGCTCAAGTTAGAGGATGGGATCAGTACCACAGTCCCAGGAATCTCCTTTTAGCACTAGTAAGCTCTTATCAAAATAATCGATACATTTACTTGTCAATCCTTCCTTCCTTTTTCTCTTATTACAGGAAGCCGGGCACAACTAATCAAAATTGAATCTTTGAGTCTAAAAAGAAGTTTAGTTTAATTATGGACAATATATTAAATTTCCATTTTTATGTATTGTTCATGGCAGGTAGGGGAAGTGGGAGAGCTATCAGAAATATTTCAATGGAAAGGATAGGTAGCAAAAGGGCTACCGAATTGGAGTTCTGATGATAAAGAGCATTTGGAGGAAGAACTTTCTGATGTATTGCTGTATCTGATTCGTCTTGCGGACGTTTGCGGACTTGATCTTGGCCAAGCTGCTTTGACTAAAATTATTAAGAATGCTACCAAATATCCTGTTGCCAATCATACTGCTTCGTGATATGAATATAGTTCTGAGTTTTGTACTTCTAGGGGAATAAAAAATAAATCTATATATGCTTATAACGTGTGTTTCGTATGGTTAATCAGGCTTTAAAAATAGTCTTTGTAGCCGCTGAGAATAGTTGATAACTCGTAGTTATTGCCAACAAAGTTATATAGAACTACTGTTATTCGAATGTAGTATTATTGATACAGGTTTTTTCTCCTATTAATTTAGTGAGTATATTGAGTCGTCCAATATTAACTTAAAACCAACCCAAGTATCTAAAGAACAATAAATTAATTGAATTGTGTTCGTATAACTATAATTCGAAAAAGCTAATGAATTTTCTTTTACTGGTTATGACAATATTCAATTAGTTATGATCAAACAGACCAAAACTAACACCTAATTGATTTTAACGTACCCAATTCATTTCAGATTTTTGTGAAATCGAAATTAATATTAATCTCAATTATTGTAATAAAAATGTCTGATTAATCGATTTTTATTGATTTTTTTTTTCTAGTTGACTACCAGTTATCAACCATACTTGACATGTATGCTTGGAATGAAGGTTTTAAAAAATAAAAAAGCAGACATTTAATTGGAAATGGTAGTCAATTAAAAAGACAATTATTTGAGACATGGATGGGATCCTAGTGGCCATCACCATCCGGGCCAACTATCGAGTGATTAGGGAAATGCTTTTATCAGGTTTCTTTTGGCTTTTTTCTTTCTTTCTTTTTTTCCAAAATAATTTATTTTACTTCACTTCCTAGCTCCTAATTTCTTGAGATGCAACTTTTTTCAATTGCCTTATCTACTAAGACAAAATTTTTTTTTAATCTAAACTGAATTTATAAGATTGATCGTAAACCAATTTAATAATAAACTATTATATACAAAAAATAATTAAAAAACTATAAAAATACTATATTTACGGGCATTATATTACGGTGCATGGATAAGCAAATTGGGTACTCAACGAAGCTATACAATTTTGTTATTTAACCCAAAATTGATCGTGGTCAACAAACATACAATAGGCAATTAATTTTGTGGCAGTAAATCGCAATTAATTAACACACAATCACGCATATAAATATAAGAGAGAAGAAGAAATCGACACACATATTTAACAAGATTCAAATGTTTATATGAATTGAAATGAACTTGTATCATATTTCTAAATTACAAACTCTTGTAGCTTTTAAATATTGTTCAAATCAATTAGGCCAAAATGGAATTGGGCCACTTCAAACACTAAATTAAAATTAGTTGACGTATGTATAAATTAAAAGAGTCAGATTTTTTATTTTCTTTTGGGCTAAGGTGAAATTTTGTCCCTATATTATTTAAAAGAGAGTAATTTTGCCCCTTAAATTTTTTTTGAGCCATCTGTGTCCCTAAAGTCATTTTTTTAATGGGATTTTATCCTTATAATGAACGGAAATCCGATGTGTCAAACGACGACCAATGAAAACACAACACCTCATCTGCCACGTGTTTACTATATTTACTAGTCAGTATATTTGTTTTCCAAGAAAATTTGTAAATTATCCTAGAAAAATCCCATTTTTTCCTCTTCTTCTTCTTCTTCTTCTTCAAAAATCACCAGCTCCCAAACATTCAAACACAAAATGCCAGAAATATTAACAATGACAAACAAAAATTAATAGCAAATTCATAAATTTCACTGCTCAATTATTTGTTCTTCTTGGTTTTCAAAAATTAGAGAGAAAAAAAGAACAAGGAGCCTTAATTGTAACTTCTATCCAAAACAAATCGGATAAAGTTATAATTATCCAAACACAATCTCCACCGTTCAAGTTGAAGAATAAGGAGTTCTGGGCATACTCATAAAAAATCAGCCCGATCTAACAGCAAATAACGTCCGATCGTCAAAAAAAACGAAACTGATCATTTACATAAAAAAAAAACTCAAAAAATAGTTCCTTTTTTGCAGCAAAAATTGAACTTACAGACTTTAAAAATTAATCTTCACCGTTGTGATTTAAGAACAAGGAATTTCGACCACACTCACGAAAAATCAGCTCGATCTAACGGTAAATAGCTACACAATTGTTAAAAAGGATGGAAGAGGAAGAGAGGAGGAAGGAGGAAGAATAAGAGAGAGGGGAGTAGAGTTTTTTTTTTTGCAATTTTGCCATGTCATCAAAGTGGCTGCCACGTGTGTGTGTGTCTATGTGTCACGTTCTCATTGGTCACTATTTGTGTTATTTGCCATGTATGATTTCCATCCATTGGAGGGGTAAAATCGCATCAAAAAAATGACTTCAAGGACACGGATGACTCAAAAAAAAGTTGGGCAAAATTACCCTCTTTTAAAAAGTATAGGGACAAAATTTCACCTTAACCCTTTTCTTTTTTTATTTTTTTCTAAAATCTGCCCTTTTTTCACCCTTCCAAATATTTTATTCCATTGCCGAATGCTATTGCAATGACTGCCTCGTCCCAAATCGAAGACTTATCCTTTTTTTTAATATATGTTGAAATGTAATTCTATTGGTTTTTTTTTTTTGAAATTCTCTTGGTTAAAACTCATATTTCTTGTCAATTTATTCTTATTTGGAAAAAAAATTAGTGCCTTCGACATTTTTATGCCCTATTGACGCCCTTTGAAATTAATAAATCTCTATTAATACTGATTTTCATCAGTTTTAAAACTCAATTTTGAAATAAAAATGAATATTAAACAACTTGAAATAACAAATATTAGTTCAAATAATACTATTGATAGTGTATTAAAAAATTACAAAAGTCTTCGCAAATCAATATAAATTATGAATATTTATCTAATAGAGATATTTTAACTTCATAATACAATCATTATTTAACTTACTTCAAATAACTGAAAGAATTAGGAAACTAATTGACTAAAGCTATGCTTGGAATTAATGAATTCCATAAAATTTTATGGAATTCAGTTGTAATTCCAATTTTTTATGCTTGGACTGCAAAAAAAATATGAATTGAATTTCATGAATTAAATTCCATGGAATTCACTATGTCTTCATCAAATCCTATCAAAATAAATAAAATTTGCAAATGAATTTTTTATTTTAAGTAGTCAAGTTTTGAAAAACCACAATACCCTTATTACATTATATATGTGTGTTATGTGTTTTTAATGTTTATTTCTCTCTTTTTCCTCAATTTTTCAATCAGATTTGTGTTTTGAACGATTTTTGCTCTTTCTTTTCTCAATTTCTCAATTAATGTTATCATATCAGCATTTCCTTTTATTTTTATATTTTGTAAATTGAATTTTTTTTGTATAAAATTAATTGGAATAGTTAATTATTGTCTTATTTGGTATAATTTCTATAGATGTAATATTTTTTTTTGTATGTACTGAATTGATATAGAGTAGGGATGAACATAATTAACCGAAATTTAGGTTAACCGAAAAATCGATCCGAAATCGAATCGATTTTTAGATTAACCGAATCAAATTTTTAGGTTTATGATTTTTACTTTAAAAATCGGTGGTTAACCGATCCACAACCGAATATATATATATATATATATATTATGAATTATATTTTAAATCTTACACTTATATTTTTTAATTTTTGTGTAATTTATAAATATTATGATATATAATTTTGTAAAATATATATTTTTAGTAAATAAATATTAAAATTATGTGCATAATTAGCATTCTATTGTTAGTTTTATATTGAATATTTTTAATTTTTATAATTAATTATGGAAAATTTATTTTTATTTTGATTATTTTAATAGATATTGTATTTAATTAGTATTATTTATTTTTAAAGCATTTTTAACTATTAAAAATAATATTATAAATTGTATAATTTATTAAATTTATATATTAAAATTTTTTAATGGTTAACCAATAAATCGATCCAAAAAATCAAGTTAAAAACCAAAATCGATATAGCGGTTAACCGATAGTAATAGACTGGTTTAAGAAAATTGTTAATGAATCGGTTAACCGATCCATGCTCATTCCTAATATAGAGGACATTTAAGAAAATAAATTAGAAATAAACTTTTTTATTCATTTATTTCAAATATAAAATTAAGTAATTAATTTTTAATTTTATATATTGATTATTTTATTTCAAGTATAAATATTCATTTATAAATAAATTTTATATGAAATTCACCTGTAAATAAATTTCATAATTATAATTCTTTTATTTCAAGTAGGTCTAAGTGTAAATATAAATTTGACATTTGTCAGAATTTTAGGATGGACATTGACTAGGAGATCAAATGGCTAAATAATTATATAAAGAATTCAACCATAATTTCCCAATAAAAATGATTCAATGTGATAAATAATGAGAACTTTTGAACTCGATTTCTTTTCTTTTTCTCTTAAAAATATATATGATGCGATTAGTGGTATCAATAATAGGATAAACTCGATCACACGGCTAGGGGTGTTCATTGGACGGGTTCGGGATCAACCCGACCCGAATTCGAACAACTCGAAACCCGAAAACACTAAAAATCTCAATCCGACCCTATCCTATTAATAGTTCGGGCCCCTACCCGAACAACCTACAATTATTCGGGGCCCACCCGAATAACCCGAAATATATTTTAAAAAAAATTTCTCTTTCTATTTACATGAGAAAAATTATATTAAAATTCAAATAAAAAAATTTACAATAAATAAAATCCAAATAAATTCTTCAATCACACATCATATAATAAATAACAATTGACAATGTAAACTAGGGCTGTTCAAAACCCGAACATCATATAATAAATTCTTCAATCACACATTATATAATATTTAACAACTAATAATTTAAGAATTGTTCAAACACATAATATAATAATTCAAAAATAATTATCCAAACGCAAATAATAAAATATGCCATAAAGGAACACCATCATCTTCGATCTTCAATTACTTCATGTCCACCTAGCATATAAATTATATATAAAAAATTATAAAATATGAAATTAATAACAAATAGCAAACAAAATGCAATCTAAATTGTGTTTAAATTAAATTTACCTTACTATTAATGACTCAATAATCCAGATTAATACTCTCCACATTTGTTAAAGATGTTCTTTGGTTAACGCTTGATAATGTTTCTTGATTAACACTTGATGAGCCCTTCTGATTAGCTTTAAGTTGACTTTCATTAAATTTCTCCAACTCTATAAATTGAATAAATAATTATAAAATCAATAATCAACAAACAATAATATAATATATTAAATCAAATAAATAAAAAATACATATCATCCTCAAGTCTTTCAATAACATCCAAATCTTCTTCGATCTTTATGTGTTCATTGGATCCTCGGAGCCAATCTTGCATACATATCAAAGTTTCAACAATTTTAGGAGTCAGTGAACTCCTAAATGGATCAAGCACTCTACCACTAGTGCTAAATGCTGACTCCGAAGCCACTGTAGAAATTGGAACTGCCAGAATATCTCTAGCCATGTGAGAAAGGATAGGAAATCGCTCTGAATTTAGCTTTCACCACTTCAACAAATCAAAATCTCCCTTATCATCTTCAAACACTGCTTCATTTAAATACAATTATTGATAAGATTTTTAAGTGTAGTAGTGCCATGCTTTCTAGGGTCACAATAAAATTCTTTAGCACAATGTTTACACTTGCCTTTTCTAACGCCATTAACATCATATAGTTGTGTGAAATGCTCCCAAACAATAGATCTTGGTGGAGGTGGCTTTCTTTTCTTTGCACCAACTACAGAAGAGCTTGTCAAATCAGGCGTATTGCTTTGTTGCTCGGGTGCAACATGTGTCTTTAATTGTGTTCCTAAGGGATTGTCTTCATGAGATTGAGACATCTACAAATTGAAAACATAAAAAAAATTTTGAATTATTTATGAATACCCTTGTGTTGGTGTAATGAATAGACAAAACAAATGAAGAACCAATTAACTTCAAACCAAGAATGAAGAATCGGACACAAAAACGTAAAAATGTTACATCAATTGCATGATTTATACGTATCCATAAATAAAACAGAGTCAATATTTAAGCAGTTCATATGAAACTCATTTACCTAAAGGATTAACATAAGAATATACAACCACTATTGCTGAAATACAATCTTAAAAAAAAAGATTTAGAACATATAGCTGATAGAGTTAAGAGTTATTATATATTATCTCATCAAATTATTAAATGAATTAAATTATTAATATTAAATAACTACTAATAGCAGTAGCAAGTTATTAATATCATAATGCATGTTAGTTATATATGGTCAATTAAGAGTTAAGAGTCTAAATTGCATAATTTAGTTATGGGATTATTTAAACTAGAATTTAAACTAGTCAACAATTTCATTTCCCAACTTGCGAACCGACTCATTGAAAATATGTTCATGTTCGTTGAATAAATTCACACATTGCATAAACAAAATTGAAACAAGAATTAATGCATTTTCTATTATATATATATATATATATATATATGGGGCAAATCAATAATGCTAACGCCGGCATTATTTAGAGTTAAGAGTTAAGCATCTCAGGCATAAAGAAACTGTTTTTGAGTACAAAACAAGATGGAGGAGAAGCGGTATCAAATTCTATGCTTTTTTATCACACACGATCGAATTAATTAATTTCACTAACTACTTAAAAGAGGGAACCATCGTTCTTGGAAGGAAGACTGATAAGAAATCATAAAACAGAGCACTATCTATTCCATCGGAACAAGATGGAGGAGAAGCGGTATCAAATTGAAAACTAATGACAACAAGAGAACTTACACTGGTGATGAAGAAGTGAAACCCGTCAAACAGAAATGAAAGACGCCGGCGATGAAGAAGTGAAACCCGTCAACCCTAGGGATTTTGGTTTTTAACTAGCAGAGAAACGGTGAGAACAAATTAGAGATGAGAGTTGAAACGGTGAGTTTTGTGTTTTAATCGGGCGGGTCGGGTTAATCAAGGTTTCACCCGAACCCGAATTATTTCCAAATCCTCAACCCGATCCTACCCTACCCTAATAACCCTAACAACCCTACCCGAATAACTTGTTCGGTTCGGATTATTTGGATTATTCGGTTCGGTTCGGGTTTTGAACAGCCCTACACACGGCACTAACAATATCTTTGTTTTTTAATAAAAATATGGCACCAACTTTAAAAGCTTTACATGCACACATCAAGATTTATATCATCTCTAGTTTTTATTTGATCAACGAGCCTCCATCAAATAATAGAGGAAAATTTGCCCAAGGAAAGTAATTGTAGATGTGAAATGAATATGCAATGCGAATTCAACAACCCAAAAGGACATGATGTTGATGGCAGTCGGTATGAAATACTTAAATATCTCATATTCGTATAGTATATTTTTCAATTTCAGTTTATTAATATCGATTTTTTAAAATTAAAATTTAATTTTAATTTATTAATAATTAGTTCACCGTTAAATACGATCAGTTAACCATTTATCATTAATTAACCATTAAAAATAAATAAATATATATGATATTGATTATTTTAAATTTTATAAAAAAAAAATTCCATCTGTCCATTAAATTAAAATATGAATTCTCCAAATTTTAAATATAAAATATAAGTCATTCAAATTTAATACATATTCACTAAAATAAAATTATATAGACATTAGTTTATCTGAAATCATTTATTTTCTAATATTAGAAAAAAAAATATGAATATATGTAAAATTTATCATTATGTTTATATATCTGTGTAAAATTATGTATAAATTCGGTTGATTGTTAATTAATCTATTAACTAGACACTTAAGTTCAAGTTCATTTTAAAACTTAAAGTCTATGACTACATTCGATATGACTGATTAGCCCCAAAAATCAATTTAAATTCAAAATTTTAAAATTAATTTAACAGTTTTTCGATTTGTTTTATCCAACTCTTGCATAAAATTGTTTTAATAATTAGCTTTCTATGTATACATGGTCTTTTTAAAAAAAAAAAAAAACTTTTAAGAGCCCGGAGAGATGATAAGGTTGTTTTGCGACCTTCCAAAATGGGAACATCCTATTATCATTTAAGGGTTAAGTTTCTGAAATTTTATTATTTTTTTTCTATTAAATTACTGTTTTGTAACATTAAGTTTTTAAAATTTTTATTTTTTGACATCAAGTTCTCTGTTAATTGATCCTGCAAACATAGCTAATAATCACCATCAGTCTCACTTTCTCATGCTGATATGGTAGATAATATAGTTGTACAAGTCAAATTGAATGATTAAGTTTCTTATTAGGATACAATTTTTGCCACATTCAATATCCACTAAAATTCAGCAGAATATATTGATTGCTCCTTGGTGTTGCAATGAGATATATTTAAATGGAAGAGAGGAACCGACAAGTAAGAGCTCTATGTTATTAAATGAATATTTAGAGATTTAATAGAAAAAAAAAACTCGAAAAGTTTAAGGGCTTACTGATACTATTGAAATTGTCTTCTCTTTCTAAAGTTAAAGAGTTTTTTATTATATAATTTTTAGCTTATCTTTATATTTGCACTGAAAAATGGGGTAGAATGAGAATATATAATATATTTGCAAATATATTCACTGCCACATAAAAGCATCTATTGCAATACATTCCTGGCAACAAATATGAAATTATTAATATATTTCTAATATTTTTAGACTGTAACATCAAAAATATATTGTATCAGAATATTTAAAATATTGCAATAAGCTAAAATAACAATACCGAATGGACTCCTATAAAACTGTTGTTATAAAATAATTATAATATTTTTTTAATTTTTTATCCCTGCCATTAATAATATTGATAGTGATTTTGTTAATTTGTTTAAAAAAAAAAGTAAAATAAGTGACAAATATGCAGAGCCAAGTGGTGAGATCTTGCCAAGTTAAGAAGGCAACCAAGTCTGGTTGCTTTGGTGACTGCAATGCAGAAAAACTGAAAAACGCATAAAAGCTTTGGACACAAATGCTACCAATCATTAATTGGCATTTGCCATTTTTCCAATTCCTGAAACTTCATAGTTTTCTAGGTATTACTTATTACGTTTCATTTTAAAAAAATATTTTTTTATTTTTATGATAATTAAAAAAATAATTAAAATATTTTAATTTTATAAAAAAATTTATAATTATTGACTAAAATATCCTTTTATATTTTTAAAAATTTTATTTAATTTTAGTTAAAAAAAATATTTAATAAAATATATAATAAATAGGGATATACATGTAAATTCATTTCTCAATTTTCAAAAAAAAATATTTAAAATAAAATAAAATAAAATAAAAAAATAATCTTTTAAAATGCAACGAAAAGAGTATATATGTCGATTGGGAGCCACTATCCATAATTTTATTGTTTATTATTATTATTAATAATTTTTTTTAACAAGAGAAAGGCATAATACCTTACAATTCTAAGGGTATATTTGGTAGCCTGCAATGTAATGTAATTAATTTTATAATTAATCCTGTGTTTGTTAACAAAACTATCTAATGATGTAATGTAATCAAAATTACAAATGTATTCTTCAATAGATTCCTTGATGTATTTCATAATTCTATCATTTAATCATGTATTTTTTATTACAACCCCCTCCCCCTCCCCCTCTCTGTCTCTCTCTCAAGATTAAACCCAAACGTCATCTTCATCCTTCACCTCCGCTGCCGTCGCCGCCGCCTTCCCCTGTCGCCGCCGTCCTTCGCCTGCGACATAATCCTCCGTTGGTCACCACTCCTTCACCTCCTGCTTTCAGATCGATCCCCTGAGAAATGAAAGCAGAAAATCAAGTTTAATCATGAAGCAAAAGGGGGAAAACCTATCAATACATAGAAAGGGAGAAGAAGAAGAAAGAGACCATGGCTGTTGAACCGGCGTGTTGCGGATGCTACTGCTGCTTCGGGGAGTTGGAGAGCGGAACAATAAAAGCTAGGGTTTTGAGATGCATATATAGGTTGGTTTGTGCTTGGGGCGAGCGGTCTATCATCTCTGACCCTGAATTTTATTTGAGCTTGGTCACCACTGCAGGCTTCAAGCCCAATATATTAGCTGTGATTTTGGCCTGAGTAGGAATCTAGGCAGGCCATCGACCCAAGTCACAAATTAACAGCTTGGGCCCTATTGGAGTTGAGTATTATATTTTTAGTTATTATTAATATGTAAACTTTACTTTGAATATTAGAGTTGAAAATTATATTTTTATGAGTTTGCATTTTTAATATAATTTTTTTAACATTATATTTTATTAAATTTAGATTTTTATATATTTATAATATAATAAATATATAAGTATATAAAATAATTAAAAAAAATAATTATATAAAAATTTAGTTAATAATTATAAATACAATTATATTTCAAAATATGTATATAATACAACCAAACATAGAAATATATTTATTATTACATTACATTACTCATATTACCAAATATAATAATATAATCAAAATTACATTACATTACATCTTTTAATCCATTACGTTAGTCATTACATTATATTCCTTTACGTTATACCAAACGTAGCCTAAATGTCGGAGGACTTGAACCTCACATTACGGAGAATAGATGTAAAACGACCCTTCTATTATTTTAGGCCTAACCCCTCAATAAATAACAAATATTGTAATCTAATTGTCCAAATTTTTTTATTCCCGAATGAAAGAAATTAAATGTAGCTTAAAATTCCAAATGAAATTTTGAATTTTTTTCGTTTTTTAATATAATTTCTTTTTATTGTTATTATTCTTTTATATTTTCTCGGGTGGTCAAAAAATTTTTTATTACTCCCTTACCTCCATACCATTTCAAATGTCTTCTCTAGTATTATGTAATTATATGCATATATTTATATATAGTTCACTTCAAATTTTCAGAGAAAATTTATCATATATGTATGTTTTATTTGACTCTTACGTTGACCCTAAAAAGAAATGGTTAGAAGAATGAGAAAAATTAAGTTAGAAAAATGATAAAAAATAATATTTTCATTTTGATAAATGTATTTTGTAATATTAAGAATGATCGATCATTTTTTTTAATACATGTAAAAATAAAAATTGACATTTGAAGTGAATGTAAACAGTATTTTTATGGCTCTCCAATTACTAATTCAACCTTAATACTTAAATATCACACTTCCGTTAGTTATAAAAATATAATATTTCTTATAAAAAAAATAATTAATTCTCATTTTGTAAACTAACTTTTTGAGTTGAATTAAGCCTAAACCTATTTTATTCGCATGATGTTAGAACCAATATTTCTTGATGTTGGCGTAACACTGCCATGTCTCCTAGGTGGACATGAGAGTGTTACACTCACATAACAAAATTGTCTTGTAATATATCACATTCTAATCATGTTAAATATAATGTACCACATTCATAAGTTCTTTTATATCATAATTGGAGTGGATTATTAATTCTTCCTTTGTTCATGTTTGTGGCCATAGCTACTGCTATTTCTGTTTAATGAATTGCATTTGTTTCAAAAAAAAAATATTATATCATTGACATTTTTGAATTTATTAAAAATGTAAAATTATAAAATGTATTGTATGAACATATTAAAATTGTCAAATATTTTAATAAACGCCTAGTGCGTTAAGTTTTTACATGCTCTTTATGATATATTATGTGTTTTGGTAGCAAATAATTTGATATTTTTAATAAATTTATACGAAAAATAATACTTTCAATTAATATGGAAAGATTTAAAAATTTTATATATTATATATATGTTTTTTCCTTTTCCAACCGACACATGAACATGTAAAGTCCTTTCTTGTACACACTTGTGACTTCACAGCATCTCCTTCTTGGTGTTGTAGCCCTGTAGCACTCTACGATAAAGGTTCTTTTCAATTGATGATAAATGAAAAAACATGGGATACGCCGAAGGTTCTAATTTCTAATTGATAGAATGATTTGCAACTGTGTAAATATGCTAATATTATGATTAAAAAAAAAAAAGAAGAAGAAGAAGAAGATAAGTTGGGCCTCTTATATATGCATATAAGTATAACTATGCCTTATATATTGCAATGAATAAAATGAAGAGAGCAAAAAACCATAAATGAATAATATCTGCGAAACACTCTGGCCTTTTTTTTCTTTTTGATAAGACATTTTGCTTAGGGATGATAATTCCCCGCCCGATGGTACATCACACTCCGAATAGAATGGTAAATTTTTGAAAATTTCTTCCATCGGTATGGATGTAAAAAAAAATGAATTTCTGTTTATAATTTCGGATTGGGACCGAGAATTTTGGTTCCCCTGAAATTTAGTAATTATATTTTATTACATTTATTTAATTTAGTTGTAAATTATATTTAATTTTAAATTTATCAATTGTTAAAATTTATATTAATTTGATTTATGATAAATTTTAAACTTTTTAATTATTAAATATTGTATTTCAATTACAATTAATTATTAGATATTGTATTTTAGTTATAATTGAATTTTTTTAAAAAAATATACTTAATCGGGGCAGGGATTCCCACCCGGGTGGCTATGAAAAAAAAAAATCCGTAATCCAACCATCCCACCCCTTTGCAAGGCAGTTGGTGGTGATCCATTTTTCGCCCTGCCCCATCCCGTGATCATCCCTAATTAAGCTTTTTTTTTTAGAAGTTTAAAGAGAAGCAGAGAGCAAAATACTCAATCGGGCTGATATTTTGGGCCCATCAGCCCAAAGCTTACTAACTTAAGTGATCTAGTTATTCTTTTTCTTTTCTTTTTTCTTTTTTTTTTTGGCAATTAAGACTTCTAGTTTTGATATTAATCATAATTTTCAAGGGAGTATTAGAATCACGTTATTTTGTTTAAAGAAAAGGAATGGTGAGAATAAAAAAATTAAGAGAACAAAAGTATTAACTAATACATGATTAGAATAATATCCAATCAATTAATTGTTAGTTTAGCGACAAATGACAACCCAACTTATATTAGTAAAAATCTATATTTTGTGAATCAACTCTCTCTCTCTCTATATATAAATTATTAAGTATCGCATCTTATACGAATGCGATCAGCCTACCAACAACCGATGTCAACGATAATTTTTCAGAAAAAAAAAAGAGAAAATTACACATATTGCCACTTTTTTAAGCCTCATTTTGAAAAATGCATCCACCTCTTAAAAAAATTTAAAAATACCTTAGTTTAACTTTTTGTTTTTAAAAATACCCTTTTTTTATGTTAAGCCCTAAATACCCATTTCTACAAAGATATCTCTTTTCACTTCTTGCCGATCTTCATCGATTTTTTAATTTCTCTTCATCTTCTTTTCTTTCTCGCTTCACTCGATTCTCGATGGGAGCTTTTGGAAATTGATCATTGTTGCCATCGGTACAGCTGTCACTGGTGGAGGATCGGCAATCCAGTAGCCGTCGTCTTTTCCTTTTTCCTCCGTCGTTTCTGCTATTCAATTGGAAATTGGGTGTGTCTTTGCCGGTAATTTTAGGTTATCCGGTATAGATCTACTACGCCATCCTATTGCATCTCTTATCGCTTTCTCTCACCATTGAAACAACAAGTCTGCAGTTTCTTCTTCTTCGAAGAAAAAAAGGTGAGGATTCGAAGTAAATTAATCAAATTGCAATTTTTTTAGTAGCTTTTATAGAATTAGATGTTGTGTAATTATGTTATTTTCCCTGCCGATTCACTTGTTTTATTCTCATCTCTCATTTCCTAAAGAAAATTAATTAACATCATTCTCTCTCTACATTTTCAAGTTTCCTTTCATACCCAATAATTTAATTTCTATTTTCTTCTTCAGTTAATTAATTGGGTATTTTTTTCCTTTTTTCCTGGGAATGTTCAATTCGGGTTTGAACTTGCCAGCATGATTTGCAGCTAGCTGGATTGTTTTTAAAAATTCTAATCGGGGTTAGAGGAGTATAATTTATGAAGGTATGTGTATATAGCGATAGATACAGGGAAGAAATGGGTTTGAACTTGCCAGCATGATTTGCAGCTAGCTAGATTGCCCGCTTTAGTTTGAATATTATCCTTTTATTTAGAGATTTAGCTAACTGCTTGTTTGTTTGAGGGAATTGAATGGAAATGGAAAGAAAAGAAAATTATTTTCTCTTGTTTGGTTACTAGATGGAGAAGTTAACTTGCAAGAATCATTTCACCATGTCATTCATTTGTTCAACGAATCTAAATCTTGATCCCTTCTGTTAAATAGTTTATTTTCTTGATCAATGTTTTTGTTCACTTTTTAAGTTATTTCCCTTTGTGGATTGAACAAAAGTTTTGTTGGGGTAGGTCTTGATGTGGCCAGAGAAGTTGTGGAGGTTGGAGCTGGGATCACCAACTTTAAAGTTGGAGACAAAATTGTAGCTATGCTTAACGCCATAGTAAGAAGATCGTATACTCTCTATTATATTTTCTACTGAAAATCAATTGAATATTCAATCTGATTCTTTGAAGCATTATCCTTAATAAACATAATTTTAAGAATGTAGGGATTCTTATATTTGATGTTCACTGAAGGGGTCTATATAATTCAAAAAGTGGTTACCTGTCTCAAATCATTGTGGGGGCCAGGTTAAAAGATGAACAAACTCATCAAAGAAGAGGAGGATGTTCTAGAAATAGGTATTGCAATCATTAAAGGTTCTACAAATCCTAGAGCCAACTGACCTTCCGGCTGCATAAGTGACATTCATCTAGGATAATTTATTGTAATCATCTTATATGACAGTAATTGTTTTCCATTTCTATGCAGAAAGGATGTATTGGCCAAGTTTGCATTGGCTACAGAAAGGTTGATAGCTGCAAGTCCATGTGAATTTTTGCCAGCTGAAGGTGCAGGGTTGCCAACTTGTGGTCTGACGGCTCACCAGGCTCTCACTGAAGCTGCTGAGATCAAGCTCAATGGAAGCGAGAAGCAGAAGAACATTCTGATCACTGCTGCCTCAGGTGGAGTTGGTCATTATGCAGTTCAATTAGCAAAGATGGGAAACACGTCACTGCAACAAGGAGTAGGTGAAAATGGCACAAATCTTGGCGATGTCTACACAATGACAGATGAGAATTCCAAAGAACTCAAGACAACAAAGATGTGGAGGTCTCTGTTGTTAAAACACAACAAGAAAGCAATAGGGTAAAGGATCTTCTAAATTTGTTGAAAATATATGTAGATGAGACCGTACATTTCTTTTAATGTCCTTTATCAGTTTGTATATATATATATATTATTCAAGCTTAATCAATAGACATTTTTGTAGTAGTATTTTATCATGTTTAGGTACTGAACAAAAAACAGTTTAATTATACCGTTTAAAATTTTAGTTATGGAAGTTGGTATATCACGTGGTATACCCGTATACCGTCTGGTATACCAAAATATTGGATAAAATTTTAGTTCTGAAATTTGATATACCGGATGGTATACTGGTATACCGTCTGGTATACCAAATTTCAGAATATAATTTTAGTTCTGAAATTTGGTATACCAGGTGGTATACTGGTATACCGTCTGGTATACCAAATTCCAGAATACAATTTTATTTCTGAAATTTGGTATATCAGGTGGTATACCAGTATACCGTCTGGTATACTAAATTTCAAAATACAATTTTAGTTCTGAAATTTGGTATACCAAATTCCATAATACAATTTTAGTTCTGAAATTTGGTATACTAGGTGGTATATCGGTATACCGTCTGGTATACCAAATTCCTCCTTATTATTCCTCCTTATATTTTCTGTCTAAAAATTCATTATGATCTATTTTCGGATTAATTTAAGTCTTTGTTTATTCCTTTTACCTACCAAACACTTATTTATTTTTTCAAAATTAGAATCCCATACCTCGAAAATTCTTTCTTTCTATTTGAAATAAAATCTAATCTCCCAAATTACTCTCCACTTATGTTATTTCCACTCTTATCGGTTTCTTTTTTCTTTTTTTTTTCAAACAGTTCACTTTTCTTAAATATGATATGCAACACTTTTTGGAATCAAGAACATGGTTTATAAGTGATCACCTTACGACCAGCAAGTGGTGATTCCAAATTTATTTATTTGATTATTTTATCCAATGCTAACTCAGAAATTTATTGACCGATGAAGGGACACTTGTTAAATCAATTGGGACTCTCGAGTGCTATTATTGCTATAGGCTGCATTATCAATAAAGTACCCAAGTGGAGAAAATTATTGTCAATTTATTATCTCAAGGTGTTAGGTATTCATATTCCCTTGAGAGCGGAGATTTTTGTTTCTAATAATAAACAGGAATGATACACAAAAACTATGAACACTTTGAATGCCAATTTCTAGTATAGAGTTTTAATAATAATTATGCAGACTTGGTACTTCTAAATAAAAGTTAGATGACCAACAAGGCAGCAACCTCCTTCATTCTAAAAAGATTTCCCAATAATTGACAAGATAAAGTGTATTTCAAACTTTTTATGTCAGATATAAAAAATTTTATACTTTGTCGCTAATACCTAACTCCATTTAAGATCTAATAAACAAGCCGTCTTAGGAAGGGTAGACTCACCATTTTTGTATTAGAACCCCCAGAAAGCAATTGATAGAAAGCAAAAAAAATACCTGAATGTGATGTAACATGAACGAGGCCAGGGAATAGAGGGGGTGCTAATAAATATAAAACAAGAAAACAAAACAAGAATCACGAGATTTGTATTTGTACGCACGCAAAACCCTCAATTTTGCATACACAGTCTCCATGTCAGCCCCTATAATTCTTGCAGTGAATTTGAGAATCAAACAAAATGAGTGTTTCAGAAATATACAAGTTTTAGAACTTAACTTTTAATTTTAAAGACTACTACAAATTACTTAAATCTAATAAAAATATGCATTCACCCAATCAAACTCCTTCTCAGAACGCAGAAAAATGATGAACAGAGCAATATTAGAACAATCAAATATTCATATCCATGAACAACATTAAGATCTAAGTTTCAACCGCCTATTAGATACATCAAAACTTAAATCAAAACACATTCGATATAGAGAATCGTAGGAGTATTGAAATAACTTAGCGGATGTTTATATTAAAGCTCAAAACAGAGTCATTATATTGAGGGAGAGGATTAAAGGATCCCTTAATAAAATATATAACTACTCATTATTCATTGTAGAAAACAATAAAAGAATGATAAAAACGATTCCTATACTCATAGATGAATCTGGATGAACCCAATCTTCAACTCTGGAGTTTCCTCTTCAAGCTAAAAACCAGAAGAAAAATGAGCCAAAAACTATATCTTTATGATGTGTAATCAAAACTTAAATCCAATGTAAAAACTCTATCTAATTACAATCAATTAAATAAAATTGGAAGAAAATTGGAAAAACTCCTAAACTAGAAGAAAAACAATAGAGAAAAAGTTCAGATTTGTAAAAATTGAAAATCTAGGCTTCTATAGTTTTCGGGGTACACGACTGGATTGAATTTGATCCAATCGCATGGGTTGCATTCTGCCTCAAGCGTCTCAAACCACCAAATTTGCACAACTGAATTGAAATCTATCTAGCCACATATATGGGCTTTTGGACTATGGCTATAAAAAACATATTCAACACGGTTGAACTCAATCCAACCGCATGCCTTCAAAATTCTTCAAAATGCAATCGTCTCACATCTACCTGGTTGCATAGATATCCTAGTTAGTGGCGTATATAGCTAAAAACTGAAAATAAGCAACAAATTACGACAATAAGCTAGAATTTTCCATCAACAATTATTCTAAAACAAAACGATGAAACAGGAGAGGAAAATTCAGGGAGACGGAAACTACCAAAGTCGTTAAATGAAGACGATGAAATAGGAGAAACCAAAGAAAACTATCACATGAAGAAAAGAAGTTGAAAAAAAAAATGCAGAAGAAGGGAAGAAGAAGATGGAAAAGAAGGAATGAAAGAGGGTTTTAGTTAAATAGAGAAATGGATATTTTTAAAAGTGCAAATTTAAAAAAAGGTAAATTTGGAAGGGAAAAAAAGAAGTGTCATCTTTAAAATTGGCTTCCTATTTTCGGGTATTTTTGTGAAAGTTCCAAAAAAAATAATAAAATGTAACTCTTGGTAAGTGGGGGCCCACAGACGGTGGGGCCATATACAAATATCTAAATTAGGATAGCGAAACCATGACTCTGTTAAGGGTACGGTAGTAATTTAATAGAGTGGCATATCTGCAATTTCGTTGTTTTCCTATCCTAAATTAGCAATTCGTTAATAGAATCTAGATTTCAATTTGCATCGATAAATTATTGAGTTAGAAGGCGTGCGTGTGCACCGTTCGATGATCAGACGTAAATAATAGCACGCACTGATATTTATTGAGGCACTGAACATTAGTTTTATTTCATAATACAGTTAATGTTCATAATTCTAAAAATTAGACGAAAATCAAATGGTTGAAAATTCGACAATTCTATTAATTGATGAGGTCTAAATCTCATCTTTGCCATCCACCTCCAATGATATAATTATTTGATTCAAATTTTAAAATGAATTTTTATAGTTCAATAACTAAAAAAAATGTTATATATAGAAATAAAGATTTGAAAATAGGGTTAAGGGAGAATTGGTAGATATAAATTAAGAATTAGACTTTAATACTTAGTAACAATGACATAACATAATTTAATCCTATGATGTAAGAAAAATAATAAAGAAAGGAAAGGAGAGATGGTCCCAATACCATACATGAATGTTAACAAGACAGAAAATGGTTACTACTTTAAGGATAGTGCAAATCACAAGAAGACAGCACTTATAGACTTGTCTTACAATTCAAGGCAACGCCAATCTTTTCTTTTCTTATTTTCTCTCAAGTCCCAACTTACTACAACATTAACTAAGGAAAAAAAAAAAGAAAATGATAATTACTGAGAATTGGCATTATTTTACGTAATGTATGAAATTTTTAATTAATACAACTCTAATATTTTTTTCTAGAAAAATAAATAAAAACCTGATGTGTAAGTTCTGTTTCTCAGGTTGATAAGGGCAAAGAGAGAGCATTGGAATTTACAGAGCTGATATGGAAGGGGTTTCTGTTTCTCAGAAAGTCAGAGTTAAAATTAAAGAAGAAAGATTCTCTTCCATTTAACCTTTCTTATTTGTTGTTTTACATCTCTACTTTTAGTTATCAACTAATAATAAAATTCATGTAAGGTGCCTTTACCATCACACAACCGTATCTCCTGATTTGGGCCTTCGGCATTGATTTTTCTATTTCTTTTGAAGAGTACTGTTCTAGTGCATAAATGTATTTTTTATACATTAAAGGTAAAATTAATTTTAATATATTAAAAATATTTAAATTTAAACTTACACTCTTCATTTTTTTTCATAAAAAAATCAAAGCATGGATTTTTTTTAAGTTTGACCTGATCGATGCGAGTGCGCAAAAAAAATTAAAAAAATAATTAACTGTAAAATTAATAAAAAAAATAGAACCATATTTTAGGATCAAGCGGTTAGTTAAGGTTTAGATTTATGTTTTTAAACATTTATGTTAATGGCCACGGTTTCAATTTCTAAATTGCATACTTGTGGTTAACCATTATATAACACTAACAGGTTACTATAGTAAAAATGCATACATATTTTGTTAATTTATATATCTAAAATTATTGTCGGATTAAAAAATAAAAAATTATAATTAATCGAACCACGATAATAAAAATAAATGAACTGATTAACTAAAATGAATTGTTATATTTATGGATAATAATTTTTAAAATCGATATTAATAAATCGATTAATGAAATTATTAACGTATCAATTGACTGTTAATCTACTATCCTAAATATTGATGCATGCATGCATTGAATGGACCTTTTTTTTCATTTATAATTATACAAATTTTTGCTATAACTATTGATGACAGGTAAAATGCACAGCAAATTTCTTGCGATTACCTGCAAAAATAAACAACGGATCGGTAATTTTTCAATAAGGAAGCTTCCGACGGTCAAGTTAGGATTTCTGTGTAAAAAAATAAGAATTTTCAGCAAATAAGTAAGTAACCAGTTCATATTTATTTTTTCTCTTTTTATATGAGGAGTTAGCACGTTTTTAGGAGGTATTGGGATGAGTATCCCGTTCTTTTCGGCCACTAACCCATTTTCAGTGATTTTTGAGGAAAACGTGGGTTAGTGGTGACTGTTTGTTCATCGTCGTGGAGTTATTTTCAGAATGTATTCATAACTGAACTATGGCTCAATTAGAGAGCTCGGGGAAGTCAAACCTTTGGTTGGTTCACGGAGTCCTCATTGAGCTAGATGCTCGATATATGTGGGACCGATGAACTGGTCCATGAGTTCGGTTGTTATCATAAGTCCTCCCAGTGGACGACATTTATGTCAGCGGTTGGCAGATGGACACCTTCAATATTATGAGATCTTAGCTCGCGACTACTGGACCGAGTGAGCTTGTGTCTTCCGAGCTCTAGCTCAAAGTTCAGTATCAAAAGCCATGTACAATTGGATCGTTTTGGCAAAGGGGAGAACTGCCTTTAGCTCTATCTGTTCGTCTGTGAGTTACGAGATGATGTCAGCTTTTATGTGTGTGCATTTATTGGGGGTCATTATGCCTTCCTATTTTATCGTGTATAACGGCTCCAAGCGCTTCGGTTACCGTGCACAGCCTTTAAATATAATTGAGAAATTAAGATATTTTTGTAATTTAGAACTTGCAAGTACTTCTATTTGGATGGCATATTCATATTTCGTACAGTACTAGTACCGTCATTAGATATATATAAATGCATATTTAATCTGTACTTATCTTTTTTTCTTTTTAGTTTTGGATCCGGCAAGATACATATCAGTACTAGCAAGTATGTTTTGATACGATTTTTTTTGCATGTTTTTGATACATTTTTTTGAGTTTATGCAAAACTATATATAACTTACAATGATAATGAGATAATAAAATTATATATATATATATATATATATATATATATATATATATATAATTAAAAAAACAATACGATAAAAACATAAATTCATAAATCTGTCTCGCACACATGATATGTTTCTAAAAAAATTAGATGAGAAGAAGTAAAATTGTTGTTAATCCAACAAGAACAAAAATGAAGAAAGAAGGCAAAAGTGGAAGAGCATGATTAGGTTTGGAATTGTAACAGCAACAACGAGTTTCAGTCCTTTCTCACAATTCCCCTGAGCACCACTAATGAAGTAGAATGGTCCTGATTGCTCCAATTCTATCTTTGTTTCTCCACTTTTCTCTTCCTTTATTGGGTTTGTTTTGTTACATTTCTCATACAATAAAGATAAAGAAAAGTAAAAAAGGTCAAATGATTTAAAACAAAAATAAATAGAATTGAGCACCTGATTATTAAGCTGTAAACTGATATCAAAGAGAGAATAAAGCTTAGACAAGGAAAAGTAAAAGTAAAGAGAAAATTTGAATGAATTTTTATAAATAATGAATGAAATCGTAATATGGTCAAAGGAAGAACAAAAATAAATAAATAAAATAAGAAATTATGAAATGGACCAAAGAATGAAATTAAGGAGCAAATTAAAAGAAAATAATAAGTTTATGGCAAGAAATATTAAAAAAAAACGAAGGATAAAGTTAGTCAAATGAATAGACTTGCTTAATATAATAAAGATGATAAAAATTGAAAATAAAAATTTAATCGAATGAAATTTTGAGTAGTTGTATCCACCACTAAGCACATAGTTGCTTAACGTGCGGTTGTTGACTGCGCGTAGGAACAGAAGATTCGGGATATGAAGGAGAATTTTCGAATGGCATGTACATAAAGATAGAGGGATCACATAAACTGAGGTAGAGCGATTTCATATTTAATGCCTGGTATTTTATGATTAGAGCTATTATTGTTTTAGTAAAGGATTTTGGATTAATAGTTATATGAATATATCTGTCTAGTCTCGCTATATATAATACACGGATATTTGGAAGAGAGTAGGGTGTTACATTTCCAGCCGATATCTGCACATTTTTTTTGGCTCTAGTTCGACTACTTGTAACACTTATGCCGGCTTTGCTAGTCGTTCCTCTTTCTCAGGTACATCCATTATGTCCAAGGACAGGCCCTGATTAACCCCTCTGAGCATTGTCAAGTACGTCTCCCGAGCAGTCTTATGATTTTCTCTCAAAATGGCCACTCCATCATCTGTGGGGATCTTAAGCACGAGGTTTTTCATGGAGACACAGGCATCCACCTCAGATAGTAGAGGTCGGCCGAATATCACATTGTAAGAAAGTGGAATATCGACCACCATGAAATCTGCTTTGCAAACACTTACCACCGTTTCGTCTCCAAGCTGTACAAGTAGATTTGCTAGACCCTCTACCCGGATAGGATGGAGTCGTCAGCTGTGAGCACCAGTATATTGTGTTGGAACTGGTCTATATAAGCTCGGGGATCGGTGTTTTCACTGTAGGTTTTGAGGTGAGGAAGGCGAATATTGAAAAATGGAGCAGCTAATATTTCACGAGAGAGGGGTGATCGAAAACTGCTTTAGTACTGCAGAGTAGTTCGGTTTTGCTGCCTTTGAATTCGGTCGTTCAAGAGGCGGTTAAATTATTCGATGGTTAGGGTGATGGTGGAGTTGAAATTTTGGGGTAATGCTGGTGAGTAGGGTTCCCGAGCAGGAGGCTGCAAAGACCGAGGCAGGTTGGTGTTTTGTGGGGGTAAGGGCTGGGGTTTGAGCCTGAGTTAGGATGGTTGATAGTACGACAATGAGGAATTGGACAGTTTGAGGGGTAATGCTAAGAGTAATGGTTGGGATTGTCATGGCTGGGGAAGTAGATACAATGTCGTTGGATTAAGGGAGAAACTGTAGTGTTCTTGGCAGGGTGGGGTTGGATGTTTTGATTTTCTTGTTGGAAAGTGTTTAGGTTGAGATCTGGGAAATGGTTCATGTTCCACACTCACCGTACCAAATGATGACAGGTAAAATGCACAGCAAGTTCCTTGCGATCACCTACAAAAATAAATAACGGACCGATGGGTTTTCGATAAGAGAGCCTCGGACGGTTAAGTTAGGATTTCTGTGTAAAAGAGTAAGAATTTTCAACAAAAAAGTAAGTAACCATTTCATACCTGTTTTTTTCTCTTTTTATAACAGGAATTAGCACATTTTCAAGAGGTACTGGGAGGAATATCCCGTTCTTTTCGGCCACTAACCTATTTTCAACGATTTTCGAGAAAAATGTGGTTAGTGGTGACTGTTTGTTCATTGTCGTAGAGTTGTTTTCAGAATATATTCGTAACCGAGCTATGGCTCGGTTAGAGAGCCCGGGGAAATCGAATCTTTGGTCGGTTTAAGGGGTTTCCATTGAGCTAGGTGTTTCATATATACAGAATCGATGAACCGATCCATAAGTTCGGTTGTTATCAACTATAATTCTGGTTGCAATTTTAAACAACAATTTACAACTCTTGAAGTTATTTTTATCATCGTGATCAGTTTGTTTGGCTAGTGAAAATTTTTCTTTTCTTTTTTTTTTTTTCAAATTTTCTTTTTTAATTTGTTAACCAGGGTCCTAATTTCGGCATGTCCATCAAAAGAAGTGAATTGAATTATGAAATTAGGGCTAATAATATTAGATGGATTAATGCAATAAAAAATTGAATATAATTTTTCCCAAAATGATAAAATTAATTTTAATATAATATAAAATTTCGGATTTAAACGTTCATTTCTCTACTCTTAGTAAAAGAAAATTTTCAATATCCATACAGGTTTCTTTTCAAAATTTGATATTTCAACACTTAATAAAAAAAAATCATAAATAGATTTTTTTTTGTATTTTAGAGAAATGAAATTGATATTAACTATCTTACATGTGATTCATCATGATATATTTTCAGTTTATGGGAAAACGAATATATTAGTTGATCTTAATTAAGTAAGATGATCGGAAGGTCCACATGTGGCGTGGATGAAGTCCACAAAGTGTTTTTTTTTCTTTAATTATTTTTAACCTTAATTTAAAAGTTTATTTATTTCATGCTTATATGGCCTAATCATTAAACCCATAAACTGAGAATTGGAATTAGATTAAAGCTTAAACAATTTCGAACCAAGCAAGCTTAATCAGAATCAGAAATTAACTATCAATAATTAATTATTTAAAAATGAATAGCTACAAAATATTGTATTAATTATTACTCTATGCGTTTTTTAATCTATCACTTTTATTATTTTCATTAAAATTAAAAAATAATAAATACATTTATATTTAATATTAAATTATATGATTAAAAATTAAATTATTAAATTTAATTAATTTTAATTTAATTAAAAATAAATTAAATTATATCAAAAATTTAAAAATAATAAATAAATAAAGTTTTTGGCAAAAAATTTCTATTTTTTAATTACTATTTACTACCTGTAGACTCATCATCATTATTTCCATCATCAACAGCACATGAGATCAATGTTATTAAAATCGGACCGGATAGAGAACCGACAAGGTTGGAGGTTCGTGGTTCGACCAGTTCAACCGGATTTTTTTCTATTTAAAAATATTATAATTATTATAATTTTTTGAATACTATTGTATAAAAATTAAAAAAATATTCATCAAATTTAAATATATATCACAAATATTTTAATAATAAATTACGAAAATAATTTTAATTTTATTATTACAAGTGATTAATTATGAATTATTGAATATCATATGCTAGAAACATAAAAATACAATCATATCATGAAAATAATTTCATGTTTAGATGGAGTACTAATAAACTGAACACAAAAAATATTAACCTTGCATATATGAGTATAATTATATTTAATTACAATAAATTCAAATAGATAATAAGTATATTAAATTATTAAGTGACATTTTTAGAATTTAAAATACTAAATTTTTTTAAATAAATAAATAATAAAAATTTAAAATATACATATATATATATATTAAATTATTAATAAGTATATTAAAATATTAATTTTTTCAAATAAATAAATAATAATAATTTTATATATATATATATATTTTATTACAATGAATCAAAAATATAATAAATATATTAAATTATTAAGTGATATATATATATATATATATATATATATATATATATATATATATATATTATTTGATTATAATGAATCAAAAATATATTAAATTATTAAGTGATATACTTAAAATTTAAAAATACTAAATTTTTCAAATAAATAAATAAATATATATATATGTGGGTGGGTGGGTGAAAAAATTAAAAAAAATGATTTTTTATATTTTTAGCAAAAAATCCGGTTTTGTCCGGTTCACCGTTTTCCGGTTCTACCCGATTTTTTTTCGGTTCAATTTGGTTTTTTGCCAATTCGATTTTTAGTAGTCAAACCAATCGACTGACCTGCCGGTTCGTAGTTAAACCGGTTCAACCGATCGGTCCGATTTTAATAACATTGCATGAGATTGAACTGGATTCAGGATATGATGTGTGGGCCCACTTATTATGGATATTTCATTCTAAATTGTAGACTA
This sequence comes from Excoecaria agallocha, assembly GCA_037975025.1. Lineage (NCBI taxonomy): Eukaryota > Viridiplantae > Streptophyta > Magnoliopsida > Malpighiales > Euphorbiaceae > Excoecaria > Excoecaria agallocha. Next base: position 25,880,164 of record CM075809.1, on the reverse strand, counting down.
ATTTATTTGAATGACCAAATTGACCCCCAAGAAAATCCACTGATTGGAAAATCAAAGGCTTTTCACTTATAAGCAAATTTAGTATGTATGTCACCTTCCCTTAAAACTCCATCATATATCTCTATTTTTATAGTGTTATTTTCGCGCTTAGAAAATAAATTTATGTGATTTTTTTTCTTTTTTATGAATATCAAGTCATATTCAACTATAATGAATAGGTTATCCTAGGGAAAAATTATAAATTGATCTATGTTATTGAGTACCCAAAAATTAATTAATTTGAAATTATTTATATTAAAAATGCAACAGTATTAGGGATGAAGACGGTTTGAGTTTAACTGAAAATCAACCTAAATTAATTCAGTTAGCTGTGTTCGGTTATTTGAGTAGTTAATTAGGTTTATAAAATACGCAAAATTCGAATTATCGGTTTTGTTTGATTAATAGAAATTAAAAAAAATTTAATATTTATAAATAATATATTTTTGTTTAATAAAATTTTCTGAGTTGATAAGTGGTTCATTTTCTATCGGTGGTATAAAAAAGTTCCAATTCGTATCAAAACTCAGTTTGATTTATAATTTTTACTAATTATTTATTTGATTCGGTCATAACCAAAAATCAAAACGGTGTTTACTAAATAGTATCTTATGGAAAAAGTGACGGCATCTTAAATAAATCACCCCATATCAGTACTGAAGAATGGAGTGGAACTTTCACAAAATCTGCATGCTTGATACACTAATAACTTAGAGGTGGGTCCCACCTGCTGACTAATAAACTATAATTAATAATTAAAGTGTAATTTTATATGTATACGTTAAAATTAGGGATGAGCATGGTTAATTAAAATTTAGATTAATCGAAAAATTAATTCAAAATCGAACCGATTTTTAAATTAATCGAATCGAAATTTTAGATTTATAGTTTTTATTTTAAAAATCGATAGTTAACCGATCCGAAATTAAAACGAATATATATATTTTATGAATTATATTTTAAAATTTACACTTATATTTTTTAATTTTTGTATAATTTATAAATATTATGATATATAATTTTATAAAATATATATTTTAGTAAATAAATATTAAAATTATGTGCATAATTAGCGTTCTGTTGTTAGTTTTATAAAAATATTGAATATTTTTAATTTTTATAATTAATTATGAAATTTTATTTTTATTTAATTATTTAATTGGTATTGATGACAAGGAGAAAAGCACCGTGTGTCCTTAGCAATTTCGAACACCTGTAAAAAAGCAAACAATGGACCGGCGAGTTTCCGATAATGGAGTCTCCGACGATCAAGTTAGAAATTCTGAGAGAGAAGATAAGGTATTTTTTAGCAAGAAATTAAGTAACCTTTCCATACCTGTCTTAGCTCCTTTTATAGGTGGACTTAACGCATTTTCAGGAGCTAATGGGAGGAGTTTCCCGTTTTTTACCGGCCACTAACCCATTATCGACGAATCTTGAGGGAACGTGGGTTAGTGGCGGTTGTGTGTCCAACGTGGCCGGAGCTGTGTTCGGGGCTAGCCTATTGCCGGTCTACAGCTCGGCTAGAGACTCCCAAGGAGTTTAGCATTAGGTCGGTTTGCTGAGCCCTCTTTGTCGAGGAGTTCGGTTTATCCTCGGTTCATTGAATGGCCTAACAGGCCGGTCGTTATCATAAGTCCCCCTCCTAGAGAGCGACATTTATGTCTGCAACTGGCGGATAATCGTCCGAACAAGTTTCTTAGTAATGCCGAATTCAAGCTCATGGCGAATGTGCCGAATGAGCTGGTACGGCAGCCTGAGTTCTTAGTGATTACCGAACTATGATTTGAAGTTCGGTCACATAGGTCGGTACATGTGACCAGGTGTTGGGTAGTGTATGGTAGGGTTGCCTTGCCGTACGCGCTTTTACAAGGTGACACCGTTTTCCACGCGTGCATTTAATGGAGAGCATTTATAGCTCCCTACTTTACCGGGGATAACGGTTACTTTATTGTCTTTAACGGCTAATGATATCTTGATCTGAGTGTGCATCTTTAATCACGCTATTCTAAGCGCGGATCCTCCGCCATGTGTATGGCTCGGATTCATTGCAACATCCTATATAATCCTCCCCTTCCATTCTTCATTTCGCTTTCACTCACTTCCTTCCGTTTCTGCTTTCTCCTCTGTGTTTATTGCTTTGGAGCGTCAAAGTCGTTGATTCCCTTCTTGCAACATTTTGCGTTTATTCTTACCAGGGTTTGTTTTCCATCCTCCTCCTTAACATTTTGTGCTTCTTTTTACCTTTTTTGCCATGAGTTCGGAGAGATCTTCGAGTGAAGGAGTCAGGGCCAGTGGGGATGCTCCTAGTGGCAGTGTCCCGGGTATGAGTAAATGCTCTTCTTCAAGTGACGGGGTACCGCCTGTCGATACAAGCTGGACTGCTACGTCGTCGAAGAAGAAAGCTCCTCGCCAGACTACCTGGAGTGGGGAGCATAGGCTCGACAGTTAAAGAGGAGGAGCTCGGCTCTCTCCTTGCCCAACTAACTTCGGAGCCTGACTATTTCGTTAGCAAACTCAGCACTTCCCAGAGGGCGAACACTGAATTTGCCAACAAGAGGAAAACAACGATTAGGTGCAACTGGAGGCTGGTGTTCGCCTCCCTCTGACGAGCTTCGAGGTGAGCATGCTAAGATATTTTGAGATGGCTATCGGGCAACTCCACCCCAACGCTTGGCGGACTCTATCCGCTCTCCAGATTTGGGCTGTGGAATAAGGCATAAAGCTCACCTTGAACTTGTTCCCGAGCAACACATGTGGTCTGGTCTCCGAGCGGGTACCGAGAACCACAATTACATACAAGCTCGGCCCGGATTATGGGGTGTCTACAGGGAACCCGAAGTCCCTGAAAAAGTGGAAGGATCGGTTTCTTCCTGGTGGAGAGAGTACGAGCTGACTTCCAAGAGCGCACAATGTGGGGGAGGTACACAAACCGTAACGACGGTAATTTGTGGCTCTCCGGTGAAGAAGAGCTGGTCCTATCTCGTTGGAGGGAGCTGGCCCGTGACAAGTGGGACCTGAAGAATCTATTGGATCCCTGCGGTTCGGAGACCTTTTCTTGTCCAATAAAAGGTAGTGCTCGATGCTTTCCTATTCTGGATACTGATCAGTTGTTTTAATTTGTTTTCTATTTGCAGCTATGAGAAAGACGAGTCAAGCTGCGGAGATTATGAGAGCAAAAAGGCAGAAGAAGCTCGCCGCCGGTTCATCAAGCACGCCCGTGGTCGTGGAGGAGGCTAACCCTCCCCCCGAAATTCCGACGGCAGCCACCACCGTAGAGGTCTCGGGGACTCCAATTGCTGAGCCGTGTGGGACTCCGGTTGCTGAAGCTAACATTGTCGCGCCCTCTGAGATCCGAGGCCGTGAAGATAGGGAGCCGAAAGAGCTCCGGACCATCATCAGCAAACTCCACGAGTTTTGGGAGGCTATGGGGGATAAATACTCCTCCCAGGATGCAGATTTCAGCACTTTTGTGCATGTAGCGTCGTGCGTGCCGAAGGAAGTTGCTCCTCTCACTGCCTTGAATGCCGAGAATTTGGCTGAGCGGTTAAAGAGGCACCATCTCGAGGTAGGTAGTTCAGACTCGTCTTTATGGTTTTCCTTTCGAGAATCCCCTTATACGTATATTTTTGTGTTTTGTAGGGCTCCCAATTGATCGGTGCGACGATCGCGAAAATGAATGATCTAATTGCGAAGCATCGTCGGGCCGACTCCAACTTTGGCGTCATTTGATCGAAGATGGGCGAAATTGAGGAGAAGGCTCGTAAAGTACACGAGCAGGCCGGAGGAAAGAGCTCGCAAGGCCAAAGAGCAAGTTGAGGAAGCTGCAACGAGGGTGGCCGAGCTGGAGGCTGCTTTGACTGCGGGAAAGGAGTCCAATTCTGCTCTGCAAGCTGAACTCGACCGATACAAGGAGAAAGAGGCAGAGTGGGAGAAGAGGGAGGAGGCTCGGGAGGAGAAGGATGCTAAAGCTTTGGCAGAGAAGTGCATGGCGTTCAGCAATAAAATTTCTGTAACTGTAAAGGAAAGATATCCCGATCTTGACCTGTCCTTCCTGGATGACGTGTATCCAGATAAGGACTAACTCTTTGTAATGCACTTTCCCATTAATAAAAATCCGAGCTTTTTTCCCTTATGTTTTAAGTTTGCTATTCATGTTTGGTTTAATTAACCTAAGATCGGTTTTTACGGCATAACGTATAATCGCCAAATCGCACTTAATTAAATAAAGACATTGCCCGAAGAAAGGGCTATTTAAATAGTGAATGCGGCCTGACGCGTACCTTTTGTCCGGAACTTCGGTGCAAGGGATTCGAAATACCTGGCTGACTGTGGCCTTAAGTCGGTGTAATCAACGTACTTAAGGAGATTGAGCATCATTAGTGGGTCGGGCTTTTAAGACGATGATTCCGAGCCTCGGCCTTTAATGCGAGTGATTTTACAAGTCAAGTTTTGCGGCGAATAGAGCCGAACTTAATTCAGTGATTATGATATTTTGGTGGCGATGCTGAGCCATTTAGCCGTAGTTGTATTTAGCTTTGTTGACAAGCTTAGTGGCGTATGGTGCCGAACTTGATTTGATAATAAGGCGAATTTTGCGAAATTGCCGAGCCTTTTAACTATAGGCATACTTAGCCTTGTTGGCAAGTTTAGCGGCGTGTGGTGCCGAACTTGATTTGATAATAAAGCGATTTTGGCGAAATTGCCGAGCCTTATAACTATAGGCATACTTAGCCTTGTTGGCAAGTTTAGCGGCGTGTGGTGCCGAACTTGATTTGATAATAAGGCGATTTTGGCGATATTGCCGAGCCTGCGGATATATTCTGTTATGAATTTGACAAAGTGATTTGCCCAGAATATGTTGTTCATTAATCTTGAGTCCGGCAGGCAGAAACATCTGCCGGACTTTCAATAAGGATAAAACATCGTGGCAATCAAATGCGGTAGAGAATAAGAAACAACGACACTATAAAAAATTAAAGAAGATGAAACATGAACCAGTACAAAGTATGGCGCGATGTGTGCCATGCTACTGATAGTATGGTTTGAGGTTGAATCCGTTCCAGGAGTGCGGGAGTCGTTTCCCCGAGGCGTCTTCAAGCCTGTAAGCCCCATTTCTGACTTGCTTCCCGGACTATGTAAGGCCCTTCCCAGTTGGGATCCAGCTTGCCAACTCCTGCTGATGTGGAAGCCGACACAACCTTTTTTAGTACCATTTGCCCAACTCTGAAGGACCTTGGCTTGATCCTACGGTCGTGGTAAGCCGCCATGCGCTGCTTGTACGCCACAGAACGTATCTGGGCGTACTCCCTCCTTTCTTCGAGCTGATCCAAATTATACATCAGGCCCCCGTTGTTCTCTGCATTGGGGGAAGATGCTCGGACTCCTTGGATCCCTATCTCACAAGGAATGACTGCTTCAGTACTGTATGTGAGTGCGAATGGTGTCATTCCAGTTGCTGACCGGGGCGATGTTCGATAGGCCCATAGCAAGTTGTTGAGCTCTTCGGTCCACAGGCCTTTGGCACTTTTAAGCCTTTTCTTGAGTCCGGATAAGATAGTTCTGTTCGTCAATTCGGTCATTCCATTGGATTGCGGATGGTAAATCGAGGTGAAGTTCAACTATATCTTCAGCTCCGAGCAGAAGTTCTTGAAAGCCTGACAATCAAACTGTTTGCCGTTATCAGATATAATTGTGTGGGGGATACCGAACCTTGTTATGATGCTTTTGTTCAAGAACTTGAGGATGTTTGCCGGTGTAATGGTTGAAAGTGGCTCTGCTTCCACCCATTTGGTAAAGTGGTCCACTGCTACTACCAGGAACCGCCTCTGTCCTGTTGCTTGGGGGAAAGGGCCCAGTATGTTAATGCCCCACTGAGCGAAAGGCCATGGGCTGTGGATTGGTTTCTGCTTTGCCGAGCTTTGGTGTGGAATGTTTGCAAACCTTTGGCATTTGTTGCATCTTTGGACCAGAGTCTTAGCATCAGCCTCCATGGTCGGCCAATAATACCCCTGTAAGAGAGCTTTTCGAGCTAGGGCTTGTGCGCTTTCATGGGCCCCGCATATGCCTTCATGAATCTCTCTGAGGATGTAGTTTCCCTCTTCATTGCTCACACACAAAGACCATGGATTGGAGAAGGATATTCTGTACAGCTTGTTGTCCATCACAACATATAAGCTCGATTTCTGAACTATTTTCTGGGCTTGGGTTCGGTCCTCTGGCAAAGTTCCCGACTCCAAGTATTGATAAATGGGTAAGCACCAACCTTCCATTGGCTCCTGGACTTGAACCTGATAGGTGTCGTAGGTGGGGCGCAGGATAATGATGGAAATGATGTCTGAAGTATCAACCGAGCTGTTGATACTAGCTTTCTTTGCCAGAGTATCTGCCTCTGTGTTCTCTGATCTGGGTATCTGAGTGATGGACCAAGCTGCCCCCCTTTCTTCAAGCCCGGCCAATAACGAAGAGGTTAACTCTTTGTACCGGATCATTGATTGATCTTTGGCTTCGAAGTTTCCCTTCAGTTGACCAACTACCAATTGAGAATCAGAGAATATTTTTAGGTTATCCGGCTTTATTTCTTTTGCCAACTGCAGCCCATAACAAAGGGCTTCATACTCTGCTACATTGTTGGAGGCCGAAAAAGTCAGGTGTGCCATGGCTCGGATCTTGATTAGCAATGGACTCATCAAAATTATTTCGATCCTTGCTCCCTTCGAACTCGAGGCTCCGTCAACATACAGCTTCCATCAAAATTATTTCGATCCTTGCTCCCTTCGAACTCGAGGCTCCGTCAACATACAGCTTCCATGACACTTTCTCTGGTTCGGGGAATGGGCTCGTGTAACTCGACAACGAAGTCAGCTAACACCTGTGCTTTCATGGATGTTCTTGGCTCAAATCGAACATCAAATTGTCCCAGATGGGCTGCCCATTCTGTTAATCTGCCCGAACATTCTGGCCTTTGTAAACACCTTCCTTAAGTTTGTGTTTGTCCGTACCGAAATTGTGTGGGCCTGAAAGTATGGTCGGAGCTTTATTGTTGCTGTGATTAGTGAGAGGGCCAGTTGCTCCAGGATGGGGTAATTTAGTTCGGCTCCTCGAAGTACTTTGCTGGTGTAGTAAATGGGGAACTGTTGGCCATTCTCTTCTCGAACCAGCACGGAACCAACTGCACCGGTTGAGATGGCCAGGTAGAGGTATAAGACTTCACCCGCTAATGGCCTGCTGAGCAGTGGGTGGTGTTGAGAGGAACTGCTTCAAGGCCTGAAATGCCTGTTGACATTCTTCCGTCCAAGCAAAGTTTTTGAGGTTTCTGATGGCTCGATAAAAGGACAAACACCGTTTCGCCGAGCACGAAATAAATCTGCCCAAAGCTGTTATCCTTCCGTTCAGCCTTTGTACTTCCCGTACTGTTCTAGGCGGGTCCATGGCTACGATCGCTTTGATCTTCTCTGGGTTTTCTTCGATTCCTCTCTTCGATATCATAAAGCCCAGAAATTTTTCGGACTGGACCCCAAAGGCACACTTCTCAGGGTTGAGTTTTAAGCCTGATTCTCAAAATCTTTGGAAAGTCTCCTTCAGCTCGGTACATGTGTCTTTTGTAGCTCGGCTTTTGACAATCATGTCGTCCATATAGATCTCCATGTTTCTCCCCAACTGATCGGCGAACAGCTTGTTCATAAGTCTTTGGTAAGTGGCCCCTGCATTTTTCAACCCGAAAGGCATGACCCGATAACAGTAGGTTCCCCTATGGGTGATGAACGCCGTTTTCTCTTCATCTGTGCGGGCCATTGGGATCTGATGGTAGCCTGCCGAGGCATCGAGGAAGGCGTACTCTTCAAAACCCGCTGTTGAGTCCACCAGTGTGTCTATGTTTGGTAGTGGATAACAATCCTTCGGGCATGCTTTGTTGAGGTCGGTGAAATCAACACACATCCTCCACCTGTCGCTGTTTTTTCGAACTAGAACCACATTTGCCAGCCAATCTGGGTAGAATATCTCCCTGATGAAACCACTATCCAGCAAAGTTGTCGTCTCTTGCTCAATGGCTATCTGTCTCTCTGAGGCATGATTCCTCTTCTTTTGCTTTACTGGCTTGCATTCTGACTGGACATTCAGCGAGTGAACAGCTAAGTCATTTTTAACCCCTTGGATGTCCGAGGTTCTCCAGGCAAAAACATCTATAAACTCCCTGAGGGTTGAGAGTAGAGCTTCTTTCTCTGCACCTGTCTTTCCTGCCGATATTTGAATTTTCTTGCCTGGCTCCAGCTCAACTACCTGCAACACTTCTGCCGGCTCCACCCTCCGTTCTTCTTTTTCTGGTACGTCTATTGCATCAAGGGGCAAGCCTTGATTGGCCCCTCTGAGCATTGTCAAGTATGTTTCCCGAGCCATTTTCTGATTCCCTCGCAGAATGGCTACTCCTTCCTCTGTGGGGATCTTAAGCACCAAGTTTTTCACAGAGATACAGGCGTCCACTTCAGACAATAAGGGTCGGCCGGATATTACGTTGTAAGACAATGGGATATCCACCGCCATGAAATCTGCCTGGCAAGCACAAACCACCGCATCGTCTCCGAGCTGTATGGGTAGATTAACTAGCCCTTTTACCCGGACAGGTACTCCCGACAAACCAATAAAGGGGACACTGACTTCCTCAAGCCTGCTGTCTGATATCCCCATTGCTCGGTATGCTTGAGCTGTTATTAAGTTGACCGCACTCCCTGTGTCGACCAGAATTCGCTGAACCAGGAAGTCTTGAATGAATGCTTCAACAACTAGTGCCTCTGAGTGCGGTTGCTGGACATGTGCACCATCGGCCGCTGAAAATTGGATTACCCCTGTAGTTGAGCTTTTCTCCCGCCCAACGGACATAACCTCCTTGGACTTTCTCTTCCGGGAATGGTCTCGTTGTTCGCCTCCTGCGATCATATGTATGACTCCAGCGGGTGTTCGCCTTCTGCTATTGGTTCTGTTTGGTTGAGGAGATGGCGACCTCTGTCTTTTCCCTTTTTCGTCTTGCTTTGTGAAACGAGCAAGCTCTCCCTTCCGAACAAGATGCTCAATTTCCCGCTTGAGTTGCCTGCATTCTTCGATCTCGTGACCTTTGTCTCTATGGAAAGCACAATAGAGGTTCTGATCCCGGTTTGGGTCATCCCTCATAGGTCTGGGCCAATTAACCTGTCCGTTTTGTTTTAGCCAGGATAGAATCTATTCCCGAGATGCCGTTAGCGGTGTGAATCTTTCATCTTTTTTGTTGTCTGGACGGAGAATGGTGATGGCATACGACCTGTTAGTCCAGCTGCTTCCTTGGTACCTCTTTTGGTCTGCCTTACTAGGATTTTCTCCTTCTCGAGTGAACCTTGTGCTGTCTCCACCCTCTTTCTCAGACGCCCATGACCTATGGGAGGCATGGCGGAGATGCCGAGCCTCATCCATTCGGATGTACTTGTGTGCTCGGGACATGAGCTCGGTAAAGTCTTTCGGTGGTTTCTTGCTTAGGGAGTCATTGAAATCCTGACACCTTGTGTTTCGGATTAGGGCGTTAATGGCGACCTCCAGGTTCAAATTCTGTATATCCATGGCTACATCGTTGAACTTTTCCACGTAGGCGCGTAGTGACTCCCCCTTTTCCTGGTGCACCAAGTTGAGATCGGCAGACACCTTGTTTGGGCGAATGGCAGCCACGAACTTGGCGACGAACATGTCACTGAACTGTTCGAAGTTCTGAATACAGTGTGATGGCAGGTTCCGGAACCAAATTTGAGCTGAGTCAGCTAGGGTTTGGGGAAAGATCTTGCACAAGGCCGAGTCGTCTGCTGTAAGGACCAGCATAGTATGCTGAAATTGGTCAATATGGGCTTGGGGTCAGTGTTTCCGCTGTAGGTTTTAAGGTGAGGGAGGCGAATGTTGGGGAATGGGGCGGCTAATATTTCGCGAGAGAGGGATGATCGAAAACTGCCTTGGTATTGAAGGGTAGTTCGGTTTTGTTGCCTCTGGATTCTGTCGTCCAAAAGGTGGTTGAATTGCTCGGTAGTTAGGGTGATGGTGGAGTTGGGGTTTTGGGGTAATGCTGGGGTGAAGGTTTCCCGTGCAGGGGGCTGAGAAAGGTGAGGCATATTGGTGTTCTGTGGGGGCGATGGCTAGGGTTGAGCCTGTGCTACAATGGCTGATAACGCAGCGATGAGGGATTGGGCCGTTTGCGGGGTGATGCTAGGAGTGATGGTTGGGATTGTTGTGGCTGGAGAAGCTGAGACTGGATCATTGGGTTGAGGGAGGAATTGTTGCAGCATTCCTGTCAGAGTGGTGTTGGGTGTTTGGTTTTCTGGCTGGGAAGTGTTTGGGTTGAGATCTGGGAATAGGTCCATGTTCCACGCTCACCGCACCAAATGATGACAAGGAGAAAAGCACCGTGTGTCCTTAGCAATTCCGAACACCTGTAAAAAAGCAAACAATGGACCGGCGGGTTTCCGATAATGGAGTCTCCAACGATCAAGTTAGAAATTCTGAGAGAGAAGATAAGGTATTTTTTGGCAAGAAATTAAGTAACCTTTCCATACCTGTCTTAGCTCCTTTTATAGGTGGACTTAACGCATTTCCAGGAGCTAATGGGAGGAGTTTTCCGTTTTTACCGGCCACTAACCCATTATCGACGAATCTTGAGGGAACGTGGGTTAGTGGCGGTTGTATGTCCAATGTGGCCGAGCTGTGTTCGGGGCTAGCCTATTGCCGGTCTACAGCTCGGCTAGAGACTCCCAAGGAGTTTAGCATTAGGTCGGTTTGCTGAGCCCTCTTTGGTCGAGGAGTTCGATTTATCCCGGTTCATTGAATGGCCTAACAAGCCGGTCGTTATCAGGTATTATATTTAATTTATATTTTTTCATTTTTAAAGAATTTTTAACTATTAAAAATAATTTTATAAATTATATAATTTATTAAATTTATATATTAAAATTTTTTAATGCTTAACCGATAAATCGATCTAAAAAATTGAATTAAAAACCGAAACCGATATAACGGTTAACCAATAATAATGAACTGATTTAAAAAAAATTGTTAATAAACTGGTTTAAAAAAATTATTAATGAACCGGTTAACCGGTCCAGGTTCATTTGTAGTTAAAATAAAAAATAAAAAATTAAAGTATAATTGATTGTTATAAACTATGAAAATCGAAATAATCAAGGTATTGCTTTGAGTTTGAAAGCAGATTTAGATTATTAATTTGTTGCTGTTTGGTCCCCGTTGTCAAAATTAATAATATAAATTTAGGAATAATATATCAGTTCTCTCTAAAATATGAATCGATTATCCTTTTAAATTAATTGACTACAAAATTATTGTTTAAATTTATTAAAAATATTAAATTATTTTTTATAAAAATACATAAAATTTTATAAAAAAATATAAAAATCGTGCATGTATTTTTGGCATGTGAATAGTGACAAATAGATAATATTATACTTTTTAATAAGTTTAAGAGGATTTTAATAGGATACAGATATTATTTATAGTTTAAATAAAATTAGAAATTAATATGATATTTAATTAATTTAAAATAATTTATTAAAAAGTGGGAATTTGGGAGAAATTACCTACCAACACTATAAAGTTACTATTATTTACATTTTACTGGACAGTTTGTTACTGCTGGATTTCATTTACTTGTATTTTGAGAAGAAGTTGAAGAAGAAAATAAAAAAAAAAATTGCAGTAAAGGAAAAATTAAAAAAAAAAACATGGATTATGGAGAGAATCTATTCTATCTGAGAGATACCCATTATTTTCTCTCACGCAAAACAACAAATAATAAATGAGAAATGAGAGAGAGAGAGAGAGAGACTGAGAGAGAAAATGTTGACAACTTTCATGTCTCTTCTTATGTAAGTTTCGTTTGTTTCTGTGTGGAATTCCTTTTTATGGGTTCTCTCACTCTCTCTCTCTAAATCAGTAAATCTTCCTTGAGAGAATGGCCCAGCAGATCCAAAATCCTCACTTCATCTCACTTTTCTCGGTGTTTTCAAAATGCCCACTTTGTTCTTTGGCTCTTTTAATCACACCATCTTTTGTTTTCTGATCCATTGCATTAGCTTTTCAAAAAGGCTCCTCCTTTGATTCATATTATTATTCTGTTTCTGTGCTTGGAGCTGTTTAAATGAGTAATGCTTTGGTGGGTTTTTGATAAAGGGATTGTTTTTCTTTGGATTATTGAGGTATGCTTTTAAAGTTTGCTCTTTGTTTTTATGGATTTTATGCTTCAGATTACTTCTTTATTGGGTTTGATGATTTTTCTTTCGCTGGTTATTGGGTCGATAGCTTAGTAGATTTTGATCATATCAATGATGTTTTTGTTAGAGCTTGTTTGTTGTTAACTCATTATGAAAAACAAAAGGAAACTCTGAGGTATGTTGGTGATTTAAAGTCTTTTGTTATTTCTAATGGGTATTTAATAAGGAATTTAAAGAAGTTAGTGATTGATTTTTTGTGGCTGCTATAGAACAGATTTTTTCCTTCTTCTTCTTCTTCCGGATTTCTTTGAAGATATATCTTCCCTTTAAATCTATTATTAGTCCTTTTTCTTTTCCAAGAAAAGCCTAAAAGTTGATTTTGATTGTGGCCCACTCAACGCTGAGAATGTGGATCGTATTACTTGTTTCTTCTCCGTGTAGCATTTGGCACCGAGTGATAGATTTGGTTAGCTCCTGATTATCTGTTATTCAGAGATTACTTTGTGGGCAATCTGATTCTTGCATTCGAACGATTTTCTAGTTCATCCTATTGTGTAGAGATTTTAATGTCTTCCCATCACATGGCATTGTTTTCTCTCAAATAATTTTCTTGAATTGTTCTTATATACTTTCATCTTCCCTATTCATGTAAAATTTGTTTTCTTTTCCAATTTTTGTTGAAGCCACATCTTTTACCTTTTTTTTTGTTCAACTGTAAATCCCCTTTCATTTGCGCATTGCTATTTTCTTCTGTTATTACTGAACTCCATCCTCATTTGTGCCCTAAGTATTTCCCAATTCTGAGAATTTGAATTCAATGACGTACCAATTTGGTCCTAACTTTCTACTCATCTTAGCACTGATTAAATGCTAAGCTGCTTGTAAGTGTTATGCGGGGTTTTCATTAGAAGATAGACTTTTTTTTTTGTTAATTTTGGTTGTCTGAGCGACAATAATATGTCAGCAACCAAAGGGCTTCTGGTGGAATCTAATTTTATCGCTTAATTTTTAATTCCCTCAGAAGAGCAAAAGGATCTTTTGAAACGTTTTAAATTGGTATTAAATTCTGGTAGAATTTGACCTTCTCTTGAAGTAGTTGTTTGAGTTTTTTGATTACCTTAATGGAGAAAATTGGCTTGTTAATATTAATGTGGTGGACATAGATGAAATTAAAGCAGGTTGCACATGGATAAGATGTTCACAATTCATTAGCTCTCTAATCAGCTGGACTCCAAGACTATTTTTTAGTATTAAATCCTGGATTTGCCTATAGAGCTTGCTAGTAAATGAAGGAATTATGTTTTTATAATGCTACACATTTTCTCTTACTTAAACCTTTTGTGATTTTGTTGCAGAATTCTTTCTTATGGGATAATGCTGCAAAGGATTCTTCTTTTTATCTTATGGAGTTATGAATTGAAACTCCCAATCTAAATCTCATGACAATGCTAGGAATGCAAGCAGACATGCAGTGCCACTACTTTCCTGGATATTTTTCCACTAGGGATATTAATTTAAATGCTAGCTGTAGTATCTGGCCCTCAAGTAATGTTGATAGGTTCCTAATAAATGGACACTACTTCAATGGGAACTTGGCACCACCATCTCCTGACCAGTATTTGGCATATAAGGAAAACCTAAAGCAGGTTATGCTCCAGCATGAAGCTATGTTTAAGAATCAGGTATGTTCTGTTCTGACTCTTCCATTTTGAAGTATGGACTTGCTTCTTATGTACATTTTGTCTATCATCAAACTGGAAGCTTATTCTGGCACAAATTGAGATTTACTTTGCAATTAAATTGAATTGTTGAAAGAATGTTGTAGTTACTCTTGTCTGCATATATCTGAAGTCCAAATTACCAAAACCATCAAATGTTTTATGTGCATTGTTGCTTTTAGCCATTTTCTTTTTAATATATTATCAATTAGTGCCTGAAATTTTCATGCGTCAATCATTTTGGCCATTTAAATTTAAAAACACATAGAAATCACTTAATTAACGGGAATGAAGAGTCCAAATTGTTCCTACTTTTCAATTTTAGCCTTTTTTGAAAAAAAAAATTCAGGAATTAATTCTTACAAATTTGGAATCAATATTATTTTAACAATGAAAATATATCCATGATCTAAAACAACAATGCTGTTAAAAAGAGAATAAGATTGCCAAAATGGATGTTAATGTGTAAAAGTTGGTGGAATTTGAAAATGTACCAACTTCTAGCACAGTTTTTGGTCAATTGGTTAAACTTGAAAACCCCAGGTTTTGATTTTATGATAGACTATGATCCTGGACAGGACCTTCAGGATTTGAGGATAATCTATTTTTAGACTAAGATAACAGAGTGTATTTTCAGTACAGATTGATAAAATTAAGAGAATTGACTAATTTTTTTTTTCAGTCTTTAGGCCTATATCTAAATGATCTGTTTGATAGTCTGATTAGGCTTTCTCAAAACAACAAGAAATAGCAGATCATGACCCATATAAATTAATTGGTTTTAGAGATTCATAGTAGCAATTCAAAGAACAACAATCACTGCTTTGGACAAGAAATAATTTATTACTAGTTTCTGAAAGAATTTGATATATGTCTTCATTGATGTTGGTGATCTGAATCTTATGGTGGGTGGGAGATCACAGAAAAAGAAAAGAAAAAAAGAAAGTCCAACCACTCTGTTCGAGAAAGATCAATTTGAAAAATACATTAGCTTTGTTTAGCAATTTCTTGTTCTGCAATGTAATATCAAAATAGTTAACTGCAATGTAATGTCTGATATAGTTAACTGTATGATTCAAAACTAGCATGGTTAGTTTTATGTGTAACTTATGATTTGCATGTCTAGGTCCATGAACTCCATCGTCTTTACAACAAACAAAGAGAACTAATGGATGAAATGAGGAGTCAGTTTCACGGACAACACTTACAGCTGGAAACCTCAACATTAAATCAAAGATTCTTAGAAAATTTGTCTGATTGTTCCGAGAAGGCAGGCAAAGTTTCTTCGTTGCCCTGGCTGAATCCTGCTTGCAGTCAATCCTTTGTTCCACATGCTGAAAACAACCTATCACATATGAATCACGTTGAAGAAAATATTATGCTGGAATTTTGCAGCATCGTTCAAACTGAAGCCCACAGAAAAGAATCTGAGTTGTTGGAATCAAAGTGTAAGAAAGTTGGTAAAAAGATATTGGATCTGGAACTTCCAGCTTACGAGTACATTGATAGTGAATTGGAGGACCCTTTAGAAGAGGAAAGGGCTCCTCCTGAATTGCCAAGTTATCCTGTCAAAATTTTTGTTGAGGATGTGCGGAAGCATGATGAGGAAGCACCTCATGAGATTCAAGATGCTAATGTGACTCGAGCTTCATTATCTAAGATAACCAAATGCTTAATGGATTTGAATGAACCCATTAAGCTTGAGGGAGAAACAGAAAACGAATCCAATGATTTTGTACATCCTGTCCCACACCATATGGAAATCCAATGCCAGGATCTACCTGCAAAAGTAAATTCAGACTTTCAATTTCAATCTGAGGAGGTTATTGAATATACAAAGGCAAGAGAGGATCCTCAAGCTCTCCAAAATGTTGCACAGCTTGACAGGAATGAAGATCAACAGAACCGCCCATGTGATGATGATGAACCTGGTGAGAACTTAATTAGAAGGTTGCATCATTCTATAAGTTTCTTCACTCTTTTCTCATGTATTTTTTGTCAGTTGAAGCCCATTGTAAACTTCTCCAGAGTGATTGTCTAAATTTCACCTTTATGTTCTATTATCATTGATGACTTATATGGCTGGCATATTTCCTTTCAGGGCAAAGTAGCAGCGGCTTGACTTCTTTTCCTGAAAGGATATGCACTAAAACACTATCAGCATCATCTGAAGACGGTGATATAGAGCAAGGTCATGTAATTTCAACTTGTCGTCTGTTGAAATTAAAGAATATAAAATCACAAAGCAAAAGGAAGTATTATTCTTTGGAGAGCTATGCCGAAGAGGATGCTAGTGCTATCAAGCATAGCTCAGGCGAACTCATCCTCTGGATGATATGATAAATTCTGATTCATCTTCTGTTTCATCTTGGAGAAAGCATACACGTGATGTTGTGAGGGCCCCCATAGCAGTTCAAGCACTTCCATGTTTTAAGAGTGCTGTATGCTTGAGCAGAAGCTCGAAGTTAAGAAGCCACCAAATTTCTGGTGATAATTCTTGCCACGAAATAAATCTTGATTCTGAACCAGATGAATTTGCAACTGAATATGCAGGCACTAAAAGGCACACCATGGGTTCAATGAATTCAAAGTTGATAAGGGATATAGACCTCAATTCAATGTCTCCCAGCTGCTCTTCAGATGTGGCTGCCAACAGTATTTGCTTTGCAGATGGAGAGGAGAATCCTAAAGAGTCGATACATGATGCCAAACTGAATAAGAAACTTGACTTAGATTGCAATTCTGTGCCTGATTCAGGAGAACAGCTGAATGGAACAGAGCTAGTTCCAGTGAGTAGTCATGACAGGAAGTTTTCAGGTTCTAAATTCTGTGTTGATCTTAACTCATGCATGAAAGAGGATGAGTCTTCACTAGTGCCCTCACTGGAAACAGAAGTGGACTTGCAAGCACCTGAAAGTCCAGAAAACAAGGAGAGATCTCCACCTAGAGGAGAATCGGATGAAAATCAACTTGATATGCCCTGTCAACTGTCAATTCTAGAAAATGGGAATCTGATAGAGGATCTCGCCATAGTGGCGGCGGAGGCTATAGTTTCCATTTCATCATCCAAGGTGCAAAATCACACAGACACTGCAACTCTCATTCCACCTGAAGCTTCAAAGGTCGACTCACTCTTTTGGTTTGCCAAGCTAGCTTCTTCTGTGGTAGATGATGCAGAGAGTGAATTTGGCATAGTTTTGAGTCGTAAGAATCTGGATCATCAAGATGACTACTTTTTGGACGGGATGGACTACTTTGAGGCCATGACATTACAGCTTGAGGAGACAAGGGTGGAAGAACACAGTTGTAAGACTAGCATCCAGGAGGAAGCTGCATGTCCAGCACCATTGCCAAGGCGGGGCCAAACAAGAAAGGGGGAGACAGCAGCAGAAGGACTTTCAAAGTGAAATTCTCCCAAGTCTTGCCTCTTTGTCCAGATATGAGGTTAATGAGGATCTTCAGGCAATCGGAGGGGTAATCGAGGCTGTAAATTGCAGCAGTGATGCAAGAAGAACAGGTAGGAACGGGTGGACTAGGGGGAGGAGGAGGAGACCCTCTGTAACTTCTTCCAACGTAGAAACATCAGTATGCATGTTGGTGAAACAGCAAAGTGGACATGGCGAATGCAGTATCGAGGAGCGGGGCCTAATAGATTGGGGAAAGATAACAAGGCGGCGCAGGGGGCAGAGGGGTCCTGCTAGTAATCCTCGTCTCATTCTGAGCCAAGTGTAGTTACAACTCTCTGCTTTTGTTATTTATGGGTAGATTGAGTGTTTGAGATTTTCTTGTCCGTGGGAAATATTTATATCATGGTATAGGAAAACCAATGTCTTTTTTGAGTTATAGGTGATGATTACCATTGCTTTGTACATGTCTCATCCAAGCCAACCCTTCATCATCTATTTCTGATCATCTCTTTCTGATATGTGAATACTAAATGAACTGTTCTTTTATACTCTCATCTCATTCAATGAGATTTGGAATATAGAACTTTTTACTGAAGTAATATTGTTGGCATGAGAATGAAAATGGATATTACAATCAATTTGGATGGGTGAAGTATTACTCAAAATCAGGAGTTAAACTTTATGCTGTATAGCATAGGAAATGAAAAGTCGGATCTGTCCAAACTAGTGGAAACTGTCACCTGAAGTCACTACAGAAAGGTTTTGAAGATTACCGGGATGAACACTCCCAGAGGTAATAAATAAAGAGAGAGAAAATGGAATGAGTGAAAGTTTACTGTACATTAGCCTATTTATAGGCTTTGATGAGTTGGTTTACCATAGTAAAAACTAACAGAATTCTGACAGATTAATTTGGGCTTTTAGAACTTCGTCGACCTTGATTAGGATCCATAAAGGCAAACGATAAATATGAAGTTAAGAGGAAAATTGGACCTAAATCTGCACAGAAAACCTCTATGATGTGTACTGCTGTATGATTTTCATTAAATATCAATAGGCTTTGAAGACTATTTACGAATTATTTTTCTGTTCTTGCAATGTCTACATGAATGTAAAGTGACACAAACAACATATTTAAAATTTCTAAAATGATCAATAATTTTAAAAAGAATATGCGTGAAACACGGAATAATATTTTTCTATAAAATTAATTTGAAATTAATTAAAATATAACATGATTCATAACAAATAGTAATATACTAATACATAATAATTTGATGAATACAATTAATAATGTCTCGCATTGTACCATTTCATCCCAAATACACTTTTTTTTATCAATTTTTTTTCTCTTTGCTAATTTAGGAAGGATATAATTAAAATTGAGAAATATTTGAATACTTTCTAAATAGAATATAACAGACTCAAAACTTCAATAAACATAGCTCCTCTCAAAATTTTAAATTTGCAAAAGCTTACAGATTAATAGAACATGAGTTTTGTCCAGAACCCTATTGCAGGCTCACTCTGTCTTGGTCTCATCTTTATACAATGAATAAGTATAATTTACAAGAAACAGAAATAAGAAATGATAATTTAGAGAGTATGATCCTGAAGGGGAAATTGAGTGAAATGAGGACTTTGAAGAGCTTGTTGAAGCAAATCATGATCATCATCCCATGAATCTCTGTATGTGTCCAGATTTTTTTCTGAATTTACTAAGGCTGATATGCATAGCTGTTTTCTCCATTCTTCTAAGTGTGGGAATCCCACTTTGTCTGCATATCTATCACAGTACTGCAAAATTATAACTTAATTTCTCAGATTTTTCCATTTTTCCTTTTGTTACTTCAATTTCAAGCCATTTTCAAATCTTACTTTTTTTTTTCCTTAAAGATTTAGATTTAAAGGAATCACAAAATCTGTCTTTACAGCTCATAATAATAAAAATATCAATTGAAATCCATCCAATCTATCAATAATTCATTTAAAATCGGACCTACAAAATTTTAATTAATTCATGACTTGATCTAAATCTATCTAATCAGGCTTATTTGCTATCTATATAATCCAATCATTTTGAGATTTAGTCATGTAGACCATTATGAATTATAACTAATTCGCGTAAATTAAAGAATTTCACATGATTGATTCATGAATTATTGTTGTTATTATTACAATTTTTTTTTTTTTTTGGAAAGTTAAGCAAAAGAAAATACCTCAAAATCAGCAATATCATGAGTATTATGCTTGGGAATGCCAGCAGAGTCCCTTGAGTGATAAAACTCCTTAATGGAC
Organism: Excoecaria agallocha; assembly: GCA_037975025.1. NCBI lineage: Eukaryota > Viridiplantae > Streptophyta > Magnoliopsida > Malpighiales > Euphorbiaceae > Excoecaria > Excoecaria agallocha. The sequence goes on along the minus strand of CM075809.1, from coordinate 25,860,472 downwards.
AGCATCATATCGTCCCATGATGGAAGTTTCTTTTTCCAGACAGTAGTTGAGCTATCCATTTCGCTTGTGACTCAAAGAAAGGGAACCCTATTAGCTGCATTCATAATTTAATTTAATTACCAATCAATCAATTAATTTAATTTAATTTTTAGTGTTAAAATGAGTAGAAAGGAAAATTACCTTTCTAGGAATGCCTATGAAAGAGAGAGAAGGAGCAAGAGATGGAGGGAATGTATGTTCATATAATGGTCCCACTCTGTCATCATCCACACCCACTATTCCTTTGGTGTCAAGGAATGGAAATGTGTACGTATACCTACACATAATTAACCATTTTATAATTATAATTATTATTATTTTCTTATTTTTTTTAAAAAAATAATAAATCAGATGTATAAACTGTTGCATAAAAGAATATATATATATATATATATATAATAGAAAAAGATGCTTTATGCATAAATAATTTATAGTGGAAGAAAGGACGTAGCAGAAGATTTGCACCCCACAATAAGAATGGAAAGGTCCCACCAAAATTAGTATCTCACAGTCAAAAAGAATCATCAGCTAATCACTCAACCGTTCACATTGGCAATATAATTGGTCGCTAAACTGGGTAATTTAAAACAGTTAATTATCTAATTAATGAGTTTTGTCTTTTGTTTTTTGCGTTTTATTTTTTTACCCTGTGCAGTATAAGATAGTATCAGCAATGACCTGAGTGCCATCAGCAAATACAACCCTCCCATCTTCTTCAAGGGATTGTATCTGCAAATTAATTAATTCAACATTAGATTGTAATTATCAGAAATTGAATAAACTTGTTGTTAATATAAATTAGTTACCTGGGGACGAAGATGAAGATTTTGATGTTTAGAAATGACTTTAGATAGGCCAGGTGAGATATCAAAAGACTTGGCACTGAGATGAACTTGTTTAGCTACTTGGACAAGCTCCATTGATATATCTTGTCCGCTTAATGACTTCCCTACAACCACTACTACCTACACATTTTTTAATTAAGGTGGATAATTTTAATTAGCATATAGTAACAAAAAAAAACAGTCATTTTTCTTAATTATAAATACGTACCTCATTGCGATATGGTTCTGGAACCCTGTAAATGTGACTGTGAATTTGCTTCCTCTTCCATTTCTCCATTCCTTCAACACACAAAAACATAATTAGTTAATAGTTTCATAAAATTTAATTTAATTTAATTATAGGTTTAACACAAACCTTTAATATTAGGCAACTTAGGATGAGAGTAATGACCAGTAGCAACAACAACAGCATCAAAAACCTCTTCCAAAATATTTTCGTTGTTTTTCTCTTTACTTTTAACAACCCATTTAAAATTCAGATCATCACTAACCTCACCATAATCCAACATACCAACATACTCAACTCTAGTATTAAATCTAATCATATCCCTTAATCCAAAATGATCACAAAAATCCTTGAGGTACAACCAAAGCTCTCTATGCCCAGGAAATCTCCTCATATCCCTACCTTTCTTAACCAAAAATGGGAAATCAGTATAACCCATAATTTCTCTAGGGGATACTATTCTAAGAGAGGCATAAATGCTACTATGCACCTCTAAAAATTTATTTCTTCCAAGTGGATCCTCATTTTCTATATGGGAATCGTATAACCATTGCCCACCAACATCATGTTTTTGCTCTATCACCACTACCTCGTGCCCTTCTTTCCTCAGCTCTCTCGCCGCCACCAGGCCCGAGGGTCCGGCTCCGATCACACACACATTCTTTGATTGGATCAAGTCAGAGACCATGATGGCTTTGGTTAGCTTAGTGGCTATGGAGATATGAGGCGCAAACTAAGGGGTGAAAAGTACACAATATGGTTGGTTTATGAAATGTGTGGGGGTGATAGGGGGTTTTATAGTGGAAAGTTTACCAACTTTTCTAAATTTGTGAATATTAACTGGAAAAATAAATTCAAAAGAAAATAGAAAAAAAAATTTGAAAAGTGATGGTTTGCTTTCGAGGAGACACAAGTGATAAATTACCATCATGATTTTTGTTTTCTCCAGCTTACTTCGATGTTTGAACCTCAAGTTTAACTTTGTTGAGTTTGGACAACTTCTCTGCTACCCAAAATCATTTTCCTTTTCCCTATATATATATATATATATAACTTTTTAGAGAGATATCAAATTTATGCTTTATTGCATCATTAAAAATGTAAAAGAAAATTTCGACATAAATTTTTTTTTAAAGAAATAACCATTAAAATTTAATTAGATGGTGAGTATTTGATTAAAAATAATTAGCAAATAATTAGTATGGAGCCAATCTTGTTAAATTCTGCTAATACTTTCAAATGCTTAAATCTGTGAGCATTTAAAAAGAGAGCTCGTATTGGTTAAATGTACAAGGGTTTAAGTTTTTCTTAAACATATTTTAGGTTTGAATTCGAGTACAAATATTGTATACAACAAAAAAAAAAGTATTGAAAAAATTATTTTCTGTAATGTGTATCTGCAGTATTAAAAAACAAGAGCTCATATCGCTCACTCCAATTAAAAAAAAAAAGACATGTAGAAAAATAGATGGTTAGAAAGAGTATATTTTCTTAAAATATATCTTTGAATAAACATGTATCGCTCGAATAAGAATATATCATCAATAAGACTCTATTATTGTACAACATTGTATATCTCCAACTACGGAGTTCATCGCAGTAAAAAATATTAATTTTTGTAGCTAAATATTAATTAATCAAGGATATTTTGCTACGTACTTAATTTTATTATTGCTTAAATATTAAAATATTTTCCCATAAATATAATATATTAGTAGCAATATGTATATATATATATGTGCGCGCGCGCACGTGTATAAATTATGTTAGTAAATATAACAATATTGATTTATAGTTACCGTATTAGTGTTGTAGCTGATATTGAGATAAAAAAATTAATAATATTGCTACATAGAATAAATAATATAATTTTCTATAATATTTTATTGTGAGTAAAAGATTGTTCATTGTCATAATATTGATATCAAAATAAAATCTATTTTTATGATTGAAAATTTTTATAATTTAATAATTTAGTAGAATTTTATCTAGTTATAAAATATTGTTTTACATAATTATTATAATGACTTAGCCATGATATGATTTTGGTGGTGATGCAATCGTAACTGTAAATATAAAATATTGTGATATGACACTTTTTAATTGAAGGCCATTAAATTGTTCTTATTTTACCGTGAGGGCCACGTATTTTGTCTTTTATCATAAATTCATAATTCACAAACAGAAAATGAAAAAAATTATTTTATGGCACACCAACACAATATCCCTGCTATTATTATTATTATTATTATTATTTAAAGAAAAGGAAATTTGCTCTGTGTATTGTGTAATATATCAGGGTGAAAAAGATTTTTAGGTGTTTTATAGAAAAAAAAAGAAATTTAAGAAAATAAGCAAAAGTTGAATTCTATATTTTAAAATTATTGTTGAATCATTTACTATCCAACAAAGCATGCATTCGCTTCATGTCTTATATTACTTGCAAAGACAATATTTTGACCACCAAGCCAAACATATCAAAATGATGCTTAAGGATTTAATGAAAAATTTAATTAATAAAAGAGTGACCTGATTTTATTTTATTTTAGTACCATTTACTGCTATTTTTGCACTATTTCATTTTAATTATCATAGAAGAGGAACTTTCAAAAATATTCTAAACCTACAATTATAATTATAAGACAAAAAAAAAGACCTATTAAACAAAAGCTGAAACAATTTGATTTTTATCAGTGTCAAAATCCATATTCTTTTTGTTGATAATTATCTTTTATTAGACAAACTTAATTAATATCATTAGTTACATTAAAATATAAAAATGATTACGATAATATGTATATTGATTAGCTACCTAAATGTTAAAATTTGCGCTTCGTGAAAATCAACCGAAAAGATGACCAGTACTAAACTAAAAGCGAGAAAATATTAATTTTGATTTTTTATTAATATTTATATTTATAATTAGATGGCATGTTTTTTTTACTATTAAAGGGAAGTTGTAATAAATCTCATAATTTTAATTAAATGATGTAAAATTTAAGATATAATAATAGGGGTAGAAGCAATAGCATTTAGTTTCTTTTTATTTTGGATGAAAGTGTAATTTAATCCTTAATATCTGGCAAAAATAATAATATAGTCAGTAAAGTTTCATTTAGTGCAACGTCTCCCCTAAATTTTAAAAATTAAAGTAATTTGACCCCTAAAATAAATTGATTCAATTTTTAAATAATGCGTGTCAAATTTTTGAACATTAATAGTTATTTTAAAAGTTAAATTATTTCAATTTTAAAATATTAAAAGTGATATTGTACCAAATAAAATTTTAAAATTTAAATTATAATTTTTGTCAAATTTTAGAGAATATTTTGCACTTTTAACGTTTTATTTTTGGCTGAAAATGCAATTTGATCCCCAATATTTAATAAAAAAAATAATATAATTTATAAATTTCATTTGATATAATGTTACTCATAAAATTTAAAAATTTAAAAAATTTATTTTTTAAAAAATTAATTTAATTTTTAAACGATATGTATCAAATTTTTAAACATCAATTATTATTTTAAAAATTAAATTATTTTAATTTTAAAATATTAAAAATAATATTGTAACAAACGAAATTTTAAAAACTATATTACTGTTTTTACGAAACATTAAGTATCGATTCGCACCGTCAACTTTTAATTTTTTTAAAGGGAAAGTAAAGTTAAAAGCTTAATACTTGCGCCTGCATGGGATGGTGTGAGATCAGTTCGATGATGACCTGACAGAACTACAGCCAATGAAAGATGGACACGTGTGGAGCCCGGAAAGTAACAGCTCATAAATAGTATTATTATACCAAAATTACCCTCTCTTAAATATGGGTTTGACCCATATGCCATCCCCATTGATCTAGGACTAATTGGTGGTTTAAAGGCACATAAAGGCTTTATCTTTTAATTTCTAACCATAAAGGGAACAATTACAGTCGGTACCGATAAAGCCATTGGTGGTTGGAGGCTTTTGTCTATAAGCCCAATTCAGCAAGATAACAGCTAAAAAATTGCAAATTATTGAAAAATAAATAAATAAAACAATGCTTTAAAATTGTAATACCCAATTATAAATAAAATATAGTACTTATTAAAAAAAAAAAGGTTATAGACGTGTAAAATTGGAATTTTAATCTAATGTGCGCCCGAATTAGACTACCAAATTGCATATATTCATCTGACTGGACGGTTTAAATATGCTTGTTTTTTTTGTCTCATTCAGTAAATTTGATTAATCATTTTAAAGTTATCGATTTCAGTTAATTTATATTCTTACGTTTATCTGTATAAACTAATAATTAAACATTATCATTTGAAACATTCAAACTTTTTTAATTTCCAATATATTTTTGATGGAAAATATCTAAAAATATACTTCAATTTGATAAAAGTATTTAATTATATACAACAATTTTATAAAAAATATTTTATATACTTAGAATTAGCAAAAATAATATATTATCCAGGTTTTGACAATATGTATAAAAAATATAAATATTAATCTTTTGAATTCTTTTGACACATGCATCTTTTTTTATTAATGCACATACCAAAAGAATTTAAAGATAATAAGTATATTTTTGTCATATTAAAAGTAATGTGTTATTATTGTTAAGTTTAAATCCATTCAATATTTTATTTTTGTTAATTTGAAGTGTGTAAGATATTATTAATAAAATTGACGTGTATAACTAATATGTTTCTTGTATGCGTTTGTTTTCCATCTTGATTGCGATTTTTTGTGCAATCTAATGTGGGAATCTCCTACGAACACACATGAATGAAACTTTGGAATATAATAACATATAAACATGCCAATATGAGAACAGCATTGAAATCTAATTGATTAAAGATTGTTAATTCTGCTTTAAGTGCTTTTAATATGCTTCATTGGGGATTAATTATATCCGCGATTATCGAATTTTTAGACTTATAATCAAATTATTACAATAAAATAATTTATAATACAATAATCATCACAATTTTATTTTATTTCAATTAAAGTAATAGTGATTTGAAAATTAATTTTTTATATCATCAGAACGACAGTTAAATACACTACGTATGATTACCAAGTCATTTTAGGATCAATAACCTTCATAAGTTAAACCACTATATAAAAGAAAGTTTTACATCATTATGCAAACATGAAAAAATGTTGTGTACAAAAAACAAAAAAAAATTTCAAGTAACTAATAATGATCTATTTGTAGAATTAATTGGTATTAAAATGACATGACAATCATATGTAATTTGGTTAATTGTTATTTTGGTGGCATAAAAAATTAATTTTTAGATCATTTTACTTCAATTGAAACAAAATAAAATTTTAATAATTTTTGTGTTACTAATTATTTTATTGTAATTATTTGGTTATAAGTTCAAAAATTTGATGTCCGTGGACGTAATTAACCCCTTCATTAGATATAATGTATTCTAATTAAAGAACTCAATTCTGTGAGGATCTAAACTACACCCTAGGAGTATAGCATGCTTGGGATGAATTAGGAAGTAAATATTAAAAGTTATGTAAATTAATGGCTAGTTTATGGACATAGAGAGCAATAGCTTAAAAGTGAAGAGGGAATTTGATAATTATATTTAAATGAGATGGAAATGCATAGATGAATATAAGACGCTGATTAATATATAAATAAAATTAAATTACATGCAAACGTTTTGGAGTGAAATTATAGTTAAACAAAGTTAAAAGTGTTGGCTAATAGAAAATCAACATGTGTGACTTCTACAAAATGCATGACATAAAAAGGGAGACGAGAGAGGGTTTTTTTAGTTTGGTGTGTTTTAATAAAGAATTTAGAGTTTTAGGGTTACAGTAAAAAAATTAGGAAAATAGGGGTTAAAAAAGGCAGGATTATATGCCGTTTTTTGAAGTTGTGGATATCACGGTAATATTGCTTTTTTGGTATAAAAAACGTCACCTCGATGTGCCGTTTTCTGTATTTTATTGATTAAAATTTGTCAAAGACAGTGGAACCCACCAATGCTGGACAACAGCACTATCTATTGCCGTTTTTTGACCATTCTACAAAATTGCTTTGTAAATTGCAATTTCTAATCTTTGAAGTGGATGTGGGGCCTGTGTTTTTGACCAGTTTCAACCAACAAAATATAGAAAACGGCACATTGTGGTGCCGTTTTTTATACCAAAAACGTAGGATCTACCACTTCAGAAAACGGCATTCAATTCTGTCGTTTTTTAACTATTTTCTTAATTTTTTTTTCATGTAACCCCAACTTTTAAATTTTTTATTAAAACAAACCAAACTTAAAAAAAACCCCAAAGAGAAAATGTGCTCGACATTTGGGACTGAAATTATAGGATTTTATCATCTACGTCTCATCAAAACTCACAAAATTGCACCCATAAGAAAGTTATAGTACGAGCAAAATTAAGTATAATTCAAGTTAGATAAGATAAGGTAATTCATGTGATTGATTATTTAATTTTTTATGTAATTTGTATGATCTAATATATTTACAACTCGCATTATAGACTTTTTTTATATAATGAACAGGTGGCAAACAAGCAGGTTGATCGAATTTGAATTGGACTATAAATAAACGGATTATAAATAAATTAAAAAATATGGATCATAAATGGATCAATATTCAACTGAATTGAGCGAATTTAAGTCAATACATGAATTTAATGCATATTTGTTCATTTATAATACATATTTTTTAATAAAAAATAATTTTTAATAGATGTAAAAAATTTTCATTAATAATTTAATTTTACTCCAAAAATAGAATTCTGCACAAATATTGAATATATAAATAGTAAAAATTAATCTAACAAAATAACAATCATATGTTAATCGATTTTTTGCTTTCAACTGATGATAAGTCCACACTTTCATTTGATTTTAAAAATTTAATATTTTTTCTTATGCTATTTTAAGATTGCTTTTCAAATTCAAATAATTAACTATGAGTGGTAATTTTTGTGCCACTTGTCAATTTCTCATTGATTTATCCATTCTTATTTTATTTTTCTACTAAAATTATTCTAAAAACTCTTAAATATTATAATTAATTTTTTTTTTATATTTCGAGTCAATCGGAATTCGTTTCAATATGTTTCAGGACATCAAAATATTTTCGGCCTGTCCAAAAATCATAAAATTTAAAAGTTTTCAAAATTTTATTTTGTATTTTTGGAAATTAATATTCATTATTATAAGATGTTTCGTGCGATTAGAATAATTTTTGAAAGTCCATGAAATATTTTCAAGTCGGTCAAAGTTAGTTTGAATTCTTTTAGATCCTGTGATTTATTTTTGTTTTTAACTTTTAGAGAATTATTTAATTTCAATTTCAGCTCCAATTATACCATCTAAATTATCATGAATTGTACTTTTTAGTGATCACATAAAATTTTTTCGGAACTCGGTGGGCTCAGGATGGTATTATTCACTCTTTGTGTCACTATTTACCATCAAAAAGTACTATTTATGCCAATAATAGTTTCAGGATGTTACAGGTGACGAGGGTTGAAGAAATAAACGATTTTGAGAGAGAGAGAGATAGGAGGGAGAACTAGACTTAGTGAAAGGGGTAGGCCCATTAAACACCTAGTACATATCCGATGGATTAGGGAATAAGATGGACAATTTTTGGGTTGTCATAATGGGCATCTATGTGGGCTTGGATTGAATTTGGGTAATTATTTTCTAACGAATTTGAACGAAATTTTGAATTTGAACCAATTTTATCAGACCTATATGATGTGAATATAAAAATAATTATTTTGCTATGTCATGCGTGCATGTAAATATATATTTTTGATTTTAGTGAGAAAAATTTTTAGAAGATAAATAAATAATATAATAAAATTCAACTTGTTTATAATCCAATTTAATATAATTTGTAAAAATAATTCATTTGAATTATGATATCATTCAAAATTTTCCAATCAATGACTAAAAAATTTTAACAGCTTAATTCAGTTTTATTTATAAACTTTCTCAGATGGTATAAGATTTATCTATTTTTGGAAAAAAATTATTTTTTTAACCATTTTAAAAAGTTTTATGGTAAAAAATATCTTATTTATATTATCTAATAAATGGGTATATATAGATCGATCCACAGTACACCGACAATGCAGAAGCACGTGGATATGCACGTGTTCATTGTCTCTGTCACGTGCATGACCGATCATGCACGTTTTCACTTGCATGTTATTATCACCTCATTTCCTATATTTTTAATCTTCTTTTACCATATAGTTTTTAACAATAAGAAAAGAAATGCTGTGGCTGCTGTTATTAATTAACAAATGTTTAATTATGTCTTAATCTTATATTTTTCTGTAGAAAAAAAATTAGAACTTTTAATTCTCGACTTTTTTTTTTTAATTTCATTCTTTTATTAATTAACTATACAATGTAAACTAACAATTAGAGATTTAGGCACCACATATATATATATATATAAATCAAAGTTTTTTCTCTGTAAATTATAATGAGTCAATCAAGAAAAGGAATGTATTAACAACTTAACATCTCCATTTAGTGAGTCAATTATCTCTTATAATACATTTTTTTTTTAATTTGGTAATTTAGGAGTTCAAAATGGCCTTGAGACCCAAAAAAAGGGCTAAAGGGATTTAGGGTAGGAAAATGAAAGATAATAATTGGTTTCTTTCTAGGGGTTGTAAAAAGTTAAGCCATAATCACAGGATCTAATTAAGGGTTTGAATACAGATGAATTAATTAGTGAACCTAATTAAGTAGTAATTTTATTATCATTAATTACTATACAAAGTTATTGAAACTCTAGGGAGAATATGATATAAAATGCAGGATGCTACCTAAGTTAACAACAAAAGAAAGAAATAAAGAAAAATGTGGAGTCAATTTCATCCATGATCACTGGAGTTACGCCTAATCGTCCAAAAATAAGTGAATTATTTTTCGTGACTTAAATGTCACTGAACTTATCATATTTTTTCAGAAAAATCATTTAAATCGATTTTTGACAATAATCTTTGTCAAAATATTAACGTGGCATGCCACACTATATACCCTGAACACAAGTGACATGACACGTCAGTAGCCATGTCACCGAAAGAGACCATATTACATGACATGTCAAAACGCCACGTTATATTTTCAGACATAGGACCTCTTCTGGTGACTTGACTGCTGACGTGTGGTAATATGTATATCCAGACACATGACTTGATGTGCCAGATCGGCATTTCGGCAAGAGTAATCGTTGAAAATCGGTAAAAATGACTTTTCTGCAAAAAGATGATAAGTTCAGTGATATTTAAGTCATGAAAAATTAATCAGTTACTTTTGAACAATTAGACGTAAGTCCAATAACCATAGATAAAATTAACCCAAAAATATGGTATGATAGATTATGCCATACATTTTTCCACAAATGTCCCCACATAATGGAATGCTCCTTCTTCAAGCCAAGGGAACACGAGCAATCATGAAAATGGTGATCAATGTTTTCTCAAATACACTTTTATTTTTATTTTTTTATTACTTTCTACCTACAATCAGAGTATCGTGAACATGCATTCAAGAATGTTTTTTATATCTCACGTCAAACTACTGTGAATGGATTGTAAAATTTGTAATTTGAAAAAAATAAGGTCGACATAGTGAATCGGAAAGATTTAGAAACTATATATATTCAAATTAATTTCTTTTAATCTTTGTAGTACCAGTTAAGTTGTCTTCTCCAATTGTGCATGGAAAACTTAATTTGAAGGTTTAATATTAACAGAAATGAAAAGATACCAAGCAATGAGATTTTCACTCTATTCATATCATGCCAAAACAAAAATGATATTTTTTGTTTTAAGTTACCATTGATTTTACTTGCTTAGTTATGTGAATTCCTTACTTTGAAGAGAAGGATTCAAATAATATTTGTGTTAGTTTATTATTGTAATGTATAATTAACTTTGGGAATACACAACTGCCGTGTATATATATATAACCGAAACTATTATTTAAAAAAATTATACATCCGAAACTTTTATATATTGGCCACAATTTTTTTTTAAAACATAGTTTAATAAATTTACTACTAAAAAAATGGGAGCTAATTATTTCACTCGTCATAATATAAAAAACATTATAATTGACAGTAAATTTAATTGGACTGTATAATTTCATGGCACATAATGCTTATGTGGCATTAAATAATTGGGAGATTGAAACATAAAATTGTAAGTTGCGAATAAATTTATTTTAGTAGAATTAGTTATTTTTTTTAATATTTTAAACAACTACCTCGTAATTATTCCTATACGTTACTCCTCAAGTAAGACAGAAGAAAATGGCTTTTATAGGTATAATCAACACCATAAACATATTATAAATATATACATGGCAAACTTGCACGTCAACTCATGATGATGAGCTCTCATCCAGCCCAACTCATGCAATTAACCTATTCATTAAATATCAATTTTGAGATGATTAGAAGAGATTGTGTCTTTGACATTCAAAATTTCTACAGGTAATTACTATAGTTATTAAAATCGGACCGACTGGTTTAATCGCGAGCTGATTGATTCAATTACTGAAAATCGAATTGACAAAAAATCAAATTGAACCAAAAAATCGAAAAAAAATCGAATTTTTTGCTAAAAAATGTAAAAACTTTTTTTTTTGTATATTTTCAACCCCCCACATATATATATTCATTATTTATTTATTTGAAAAAATTAGTATTTTAAATTTTAAGTATATCACTTAATAATTTAATATACTTATTATATTTTTAATTTATTGTAATCATATATATATATAATTTTCATTATTTATTTATTTGAAAAAATTAATATTTTTAAATCTAAATATGTCACTTAATAATTTAATATACTTATTATCTATTTGGATCATTGTAATAGTATATTAAATTATAAAGTAATATCTTTAGAATTTAAAATACTATTTTTTTCAAATAAATAAATAATAGAAATTTAAAATACACACACACATATATATATATTAAATTTTTATTATTTATTTATTTGAAAAATTAGAATTTTAAATTCTAAAATATCAGTTAATAATTTAATATACTTATTATCTATTTGAATTTATTATAATTAAATATAATTATACTGATATATGCAAGATTAATATTTTTTGTATTTACTTCATTAGTATTTCATCTAAACATGAAATTATTTTCATGATATGATTGTATTTTTGTATTTTTAACATATGATATTCAAAAATCTATAATTAATCACTTGTAATAATAAAATTAAAATTATATTTTGTACTTATTATTAAAATATTTGTAATATATATTTAATGTTTGATGAATATTTTTTAATTTTTATACAATAGTATTTAAAAAATTATAATAATTATCATATTTTAAAAATAAAAAAATCTGGTTGAACCGGTAGAATCACAAACCTCCAGTCTTATCGGTTCTTTATTCGGTCCGATTTTAATAACATTGGTAATTACTTCACTTAATTCCATGTTTCTTTATAGTATTTTTATAGATGGAATTTCATCGTTTACAGTAATAGTTAATAGGGCCTTTATAGCATTTATATAATTTTAAAAGCTTTTTGAATTTCATCTCGATCATATTGTGTGATAACTGTATTTAATATAGAGTTGATTTTATGCAATTACGCAAATATTGACAAATTATCTCTATTTATACGGTTTGTGTGTATATATATATCTTATGCTTGGTGGTTGCTCATGTTAAAAAAATATGTTGTAATTATAATGATGGATTTATTTTTTGTAATTATATTTTTTTTCTTTGGTGTAATGATGTATTCTTAACTAATAGCTTTTGTATATTTTAACTTGCACACAAATTAACATGTCTTTTTATTGTAAAAATATATCGACAAGCCATTAAAATAGAGACCAAAAAAAAGTGAAAGAAATTATAATTTTCTTCTTTTAAATATAAAAATAAAAATATCGAGGAGTAAATTTTATCTGAACCATCATCAAAAATGCATTACAATAACAGTAAATGCTGCTTTCAATGTATTAGAAGATTTTGAGTTCAAACTTTTGCTTTTTATTCTCCTATATCAGAAAAAAATGCTTACACCAGATTCTTTTTTCGGATTATAAATATGAAACATTGTCATATAAAATAAATTGGTTAAAAAGTGTATAGACGATATTTTAATATTATTTTGGTGTAGAAAAAATTCAATGTGAATAGGGACTATTATTCTCGAGTGTAGCGTACGTGACCCATTTGCTATTGCAATATTTAATGCATTATAATATGTTAATTGCTCTCAGTTTACATTTACATTCTAGCATTTTATTTTTAATCGCAGATTGCCTATTTATAAATTAAATGGGGAAAAATAGAAAAGAGTTGAAACTCTTTAATTAATGCATATATGCTTAAATTGTTAACCCAATTGGAAGATAATTTTTTCTTTTAGAATTTTAGATTTAGATAATACTTGTAAGTTTTCCCTTGAAGCACGATTATTACCAAACATTAAGGTATATATGTTTAGTCTTAAAAATAACTTGTAATTTAAACGATTGAAAATGTAGCTATTTTTTCAATTGATTATGGTTTGAATTTCATTGTTTACAATCGGAATTCAATCTCCAATAAATAATTTAGCCGCCATAAGCTAGTTTTCATATGTTGATAATGGAAATTATCTTGTTAAGTCACTATGGAAAGATAGACTTAAACCAACTAAGGATCATTTGTGATTAAACTAGTCGAGATCATCCATAGCTAAAGTTTGATTGGAACTCTTAAATATTTTTCAAGCTATTGAAATTCGAATTTCTGCTCACCCCTCCCTAAATATATGTATTTAATTAATAAAAACCAATCTTAATTATGATTTACCGGCTAGGAGATGTGATTTGGTGCACCTAAGTACCGATATGTAGTAAATTAGGACTATTATATATATTATCAAACGGTCTACATTGTTGCATATCAATTCGCAAGTGCATGTATTGAATGAATACTCGTAAATGGGTCCTTTGTATAATTTTGGAACACAATAAATGGGCAAAATTTATTACTAAGTCTAAAACGTCTAAAATTTTTTTATATTAAAATTCTATAAAAAAAATTGATTAGATTCCTATACTTTAATATAAAATAACATGTCGTATTTTATAAACGGAACTAACGTGTGTATATTTCAATTGCTGTTAAAAAAGGAAAATGAAAGATAATAATTGATTTCTTTATAGGGGTTGTAATTACAAGATCTAATTGAGGGTTTGAATATAGATGAATTAGTGAACTAATTAAGTTGTAATTTTATTATCATTAATTACTATACAAAGTTATTAAAACTCTCGAGAGAATATAATGAAAAATTTGGGATGCTAATGAATGAAGCTAACAACAAAAGAAACAAAGAAAAATGTGGCATGATGGATTATGCCTTACATTTTTCCATAAATGTCCCCAGATAATGGAATGCTCCTTCTTCAAGCAAAGGGAACATGAGCAATCATGAAAATGGTGATCAATGCTTTTTCAAATACATTTTTATTTTTGTTATTATTTTCTACCTACAATCAGAGTTTGGCAATGATTTTGATATCTCACGTCAAACTCTAGTGAGTTAAAAATATTTTGATTTTGTAGTATTTATATTATATTGTGAAAGGATCGTAAAATTTCGAATTTAAGTTTCAGTTAAATTCTTTGTAATTTGAAAAAAAAACAAGTATAACGTCTAACACAGTGAATTGGAAAGATTTTGAAACTATATTCAAATAAATTTCTTCTAATCTTTGTATTATTAGTTAAGTTCTCTTCTCCATTAGTGTATGGAAAGCTTAATTTTAAGGTTTAATATTAACATTAATGAAATGATGAGATTTTCACTCTTTTCATATCATACCACTGATTTAATTACTTGCTTAGTTATGTGAATTCCTTACTTTGAAGAGAAGGATTCGAATAATATTTGTGTTAGTTAATTGTTGTAATGTATTATTAACTTTGGGAATACATAACAACTGGACATATATATAACCGAAACTTTTATTAAAAATAAAAAAAAAAACTACATCCAAAACTTTTATATATTCGCCACGAATTTTTCAAAAAAAATATATATATATATATATATTGACTACTAAAGGGATTTAATCATTTCACTTTTCATAATATAAAAAAAATTATAATCAAAAGTAAATTTAACTGACTGGACGGAATGCTTACGAGATATTTAATAATTGGAAGATTGAAACATGAAATTGGAAGATTAAAATATGAAATTGTAAGGTGCGACTAAATTTACCTTAGTAGAGTTAGAAAGGGGAGCGAACTTTGTTTAAAACCGAATCAAATCGACCTATTTTTCAATTTGGTTAAAATTTCGGTTCAGAATCTATTTGTAAATTTTAACAAAATCGGTTATTTCGATTTAAATTTTGAAAAGTAAAAATCACAGAATAATAAATTTGACAGAATAATATACAAAAATTAAGTCATTTTGTATGTATGCCCTTCATATTTTTGTTAAAAGCAAAATAACCAATTGCATTACTGAAAAATAAGATCAGCTACGAAAGTTGAAGAAATACGAAATGAGAGAATGATGTTCCAAAACACAAGGTCTGGTATGAAAATTAAAACCCTAACTAATATATGAACCACATCTTGGCATACTTTTTAACAAAACCAAACTTAAATTTTATATTTCCATAAAAAAGAGAAACACAATCAAAGGTAATAATGCCATTTTGGAGCATTCAAATCACTGATATAATCTCTAAATCAGATTCAACTTGGACTAAAGGGTGGTGATTTTGTTTCAGCCAACTTAGTACTTCTTTTACTCCCAAAGCTTCAGCAACAGCAGGATCATTTGAGATTTGGATAATTGAATTGAAGGTTGATGGAATGGATTTTGGATGACGATGAAGAATATATAATGAATTTTATTAGAATATGTATTTTGAATTTAATTTTATTTTTTAACGATCTAATATTAGATATTTGGGTTGGATTTATATTTTTTTCAATTTGAATATTTTTAGTTTATTTTCATAACGTGTGCTTTTATACAATTTTTAGTTTTTTATGATAAAATTTAAAATTCGGTTGATCAACTAATCTAATCAAACCCATCAAAAATTTCAGTTCAATTATCACAGTATTTCGATTCGATTTCAATTTGTTGAATTTTTAACAATTCAGTTTCGTTTAATTCAATTCGGTTCAATTAGTGAACCAAACCAACCTCTGCTTTATTCTCTCGGCCTTCTTGTCTTCCCGTACCGATATCAGTTTATTCCACTCGAGAATAGAACATAGAAAGAATATCAATTAGTTCTTTGTTGAAAGTTAGAATAAAATCCTACAGAATTCTTCATGTGAAATTTCAAAGACATAAATAAATCCCTATCGTTTTCCTTTTCTAAGCAATCGTAAGCCTTTACAACATAATCAAACCGAGGACCATACATATGAGACGCACAAGCTGCTTTATAAGTTAGGAGCTGCGAATGACCTGTTGCAAATCAAAGCGCCAGAACAAGTATTTTAAGAAATTGAATAATTTTAAATAAATAAACAGTTGCAAATCAATCAATCTTTGAGGCTTTTAGGAGATAAAATCACAGACTGATTTAAGGAAATATTTGGAAGTTCAAGCACGACACGTACGTCTGGAAAATATTCTTCGCAAGAGGACAGATAGTGTTATAAGAAAACAAATGCTAATATACCTGAAGCTATTTCTGATGCAAGCTGATTCTTGCTGAAATGACGAATCAGCCACCATCGACAGCGAAATTTCCAGGCCTTGCCTGATTTCCCATGTATAAACATTTTGGCAATCCGGTTGTAACGAACGGAGTAACCTTCCAATTTCTCACCTTCAATTCCATGCAAACACATCGACATACAATCTTCTTCGAATTGAGAAACTTTCATAAAGCATAAGGCAAACTCTCTCCATATGGTGTATTCCGGAAAGACAGCATCCAAATGCAAAGCTATTGCATCCAACAAAGATTCAGGGCAGTAATTCCCTGAGAAATATCACAAAAGAGATTTCTTCATAGTTTATATAAACGAGATATTAAGATCTTTATCACAGGCACTAAAATAAAAATGAGCACATGGAAAACTGTCAGCATTGCCCTAAATTTCTTCCTTTCAGAAAGTACATTAATTCTGAGTTACGAGCATTTAATAAGAAAATGTTAGTATTATTGTGATGTGCAAAATGGGATCAATCCTACAAAAGTAAGAAACAACGCACCATTTTGATGCAAGCTGATAAGCCTTGCCAACGACACGCTACATGTAGGATCACTCTTTAAGGTGTTCTCATAGCTGGTTGAGATTGCAATGTTGTTATTAGGATCAATGTGCTCCAACAGGTGAGCCCTCAATCTGCAAAAATAAAAAAATAAAAATTCCTTCGTAAGAGCTCTAATTAAAGAAACAAACACTTAGCAAGCAAGCTACAGCTTCCACAGAAATGGCCACAAGAAAATTATAGAACAATTGAAACAAGAATGGAGTAATATTTTACCAAAATATATCCTGTTTCGGTTTCATGCCTAACATGTTACCTGAGCATATTTTGTGCCAAAGTCCAAGCACTCTTCAGAGTTTAACAGTGAACATGGAGTCAATGATTTAGTGAAACCTACAGCTTTCAAGCAGTAATGTGCAAAAAAATGACCTTTGATCTAATACATTCATATGCCACTAGGACGACACTAGAAGGGGAAAAGGAAATGCATAAGCTTACCGACTAAGAGAAAAAAAGAGGAAGGACTTGGATGAAGTTAGATGGATTAAAGATGAGACTCAATAAGTCTTGACAAGAGAGAAAGAGAATAAAGAGAGATGGAGAAGCTATTTTGATCAGTTATTTAATGCAGGACGTGAGAAGAACTTTACAGTCCTCGATACACCTATGGCAGATAGAAATCTTGGCTACAATCTTAGAATCAGACTAATGATTGCCTACTTGCTTCTCTCATGGTACAATCCTCTTCTCACGGAGCCCCTTTCTCCTCAGTCCACGGAGACAAAATGTAGGACTGGCGCCAATAGTTAATCAGGGAAGAAAGGAAGTAAGGAGGCTATATGAAGGCAGGGAAGGCTTGTGGTCCATATGGCTAACCAAGCTACTCAACTCTATCCTAAGAGGGGAAAAGATGTCTCACGATTGAAGAAAAAGTATCTAAATCCCAATATATAAAAATAAGGAACATATTCAGAGTTGCACTAATTACCATGGCATCAAATGGATGAGTCATACGATGAAACTATGGGAGACAGTGATAGAACATCAGCTCAAAGGCATTATGAAGGTGACGGAAAACCAGTTTGGATTTATGCCAAGCTGATCCCCAACAGAAGCTATCTTTCTTCTAAGGTCCATGTTAGAGAATAAGAGGAGGAGGAGGATCTTTATATGGTCTTCATTGACCTAGAGAAAGCCTATAATAGAGTACCAAGAAAGGTCCTTTGGTGGACTTTGGGAAGAAGGGTATTTAGTTTAAGAATATAAAAATTATTAAGACTATATATGAAGGAGCAGTTACAAGTGTGTGCACAAGGGAAGGACTTTCAGAGGAGTTGCCTATAACAGTGGGTTTATACTAGGGTTCAGCTTTAAGCCTATATATACTTACTCTAGTGATGGATGAATTAACGAGTAGTATACAAGAGGACATATCATGGTGTATGATATTGTTTTATTAGATGAGACAAGGGGAGTTAACCATTAGTTAGAAGTATGGAGAAGCACATTGGAAAACAAAATTTTTAAATTAAGTAGAAGCAAGACGGGGTATGTGCATTGTAACTTCAGCCCGAGTAAAACAGGCAAAGGGGTAGTGGGCTTGGGTGGTGCAGGAATACCACAATGGAATCACTTTAAGCACTTGGGCTCCATTCTCCAAGGTGATGAGATGATAGATGAGGATGTAACTCATAGAATAAATGCAAGATGGTTAAAATGAAAAAGTGCAGCTAATATATTGTGTGAAAAAAAGATGCCTAATAAAGTGAAGGAAAAATTTTACAGAGCAACAGTTAGACCAACAAAGCTTTACGGAAGTGAATGTTAGGCAACTAAGTTTCAACATATACATAAAGTAAATGTAGCGGAAATGAGAAAATTAAGGTAGATGAGTTGGAATACAAGATCGGACAAGATTAGAAATGAACACATTAGACAAAAGCTGCATGTAGCATTGATTGGTGATAAAATAAGGGAAGATCATTTAAGATGGTTTGGACAAGTACGGCATAGATCCACCGATGCTCCAGTACAAACTTGTGAGCATTTAGTAGAAAAAGTAAAGAAAAAGGGCAGAAACAAACCAAAGCCTACATGAAGAGTAGCAGTTTACAAGGATTTACATTTACTTGATATTGAAGAGGATAAGAGTCCATATAGCTGACCCCATCTAGTATGGGTTTAAGGTTTAGTTGTTGTTGTATTTTATTTAATATGCTTTTTGGATTCTTTTGAACATATTTTAAGAATTTTTTAGCAAAATTTGTGTGTTGAAATAGATACAATACAAAATTAGCTCATTTTTTTCAAGTCCACATAGTCTAAACCGAACTAGGGAGATAACTGAACCAAAACAGTTCGGATTTGATTTGAAATTTTGTCTAAATTTTGATTTTCAGTTAATTTGGTTTTATTCAGTTATTGAACCGAAGCAATCATTACACATCCCTATAAAGGAGCCACCTCGCTGTGGCATCAAGATATCCTCAAAGTGAACAACATCTATATGGATCACATGTACGCACATGCCATCAATCCCCAAAAGTTGCCCACAAAATTAGCATTTGTTCCCAACTCCATACACAATATGATGATTTTAATTCCTTTGATCACCCTATACTACAACCATCAACAATAACCCTCTTTCCAACAGCATAAGCATCATAGCAATAAAAACTATTATTCATGTTACATCCTAAGGCAATATTTCAAGTCTATCAAATAAAATACAAGTCTTGCCTTTACCAACAAAATAAGTTTGACTACCTCTCTCAAACTCATTCCATTTTCAACTACGTTATAAAAAAAAAGGATAGCACATGGATGCATAAACAAATAAGGGATTACCTAGCAGGCAGTGTTGCGTTCCACATGTCACAAAACTTCTCAAGTTCAAGCAATGCCTCTTCATATCGACATCCAATCAATAATATCTGAATAAAATGGAAATAGTTAGATTCAATCATTAAAATTCAATTCAGAGAAAAAAAATATCACCAATGCCACATCAAATTAAAAACAGAAACCAATGCAAGCAAATAAAAGATTGAGTGCTAAAATAAAAAAGTTCGTTGAAATTCTAAGGGAGAATAAGAAAAGACCAAAAACTGGGAATAGCTTGAGTCTGCTAGTACTGATCAGATCAAGCCAGTACACTTTTATCAATGATATCCAGCATCAGGCAGAACTGCCCCAATCTTCATATTATTTACATAGAATGATCACGGGCAAGTCAAATGTCACAAGAAAGGAAAAGCTCAAGGCATGTTTAATGAAGGAATGTGCAATTCATTGAAATTGGGCTCCTTTTTTCCCCCATTTCTGGTGGCGGCTACGATGTCAAAGCAAGACTCGTTTCAAAGATGTACACACAAGAACTGTCAAACACGGAACATAATCTCCAAAATCATATGGCCCAGCTGGCAGCAGCAAAGTCTCAAATAGTTTATACAAGCTTCAGCTTAAGCATGCTCCAGCTATAAACAATCTTACAATTAAAGACCGTTTTAATTGTATATGAATTAAACAACGAAGACGTGGGAGGTACTTTCTCACAAGCAACAACAATAATGGTCCTTAAATCCCTCCCTTCCACTTTAATGAAAAATAGAGAAAAATGCTAGAATGACTCGCAATAGCATTTCTTAGATAAGGATAACTGAAAAGAAGGAAAAAAAAAAAAGCAATTATCTTTCTCAAATTTATGCAGGAAAAGCTACCGTCCACAATCTGATATAATGACTTATCAATACTGCTGATGATTGATGAAACCATATCAGAGAATAGAAAAACCAGCTTACTTATGGCACCTAGAGAGACAATAGACCATACTCTTTCACGAATGCAACAGATGGAGTGAAATAAATAAATAACAGATCTCTTTTATCATAACTTATGTTGACTCTACCTGTATCAAGGGAAGCAAGGCTGCCAATAATGGGAACTTAGAGCAGGCAGCTTCCTGTAAGTACCTCACTGCATGCTTGTATTCAGGAGCTTGAATTACTCTTTCCATCTCCCAGTCTCCAGTTTGTAAGGGCAGCAACCATGGATCCAAGCTCTCTTTGTTGATAGAAAACGTTCAGTACAAAATCACATACAATGAAAAATAAGGGCTACATGCAATTAGCCAATATGCATACTTGAACTGAAATGAGGGTTGGTTTGACTTGAGCTTCTATGCATATTTATGTATGAAATTACTCGAACTAATTACTAAAATAGTTTGATAGATAAAATCTATAGAAATAAAACATAAACATTATAAAAGAAATGCTTACTGATAAATTGTTAACTACTACTGAAGCAAGTGTTTAAAATAAATTCAATAAATGGTTTCATCCACAACTTGAGTTTCTTGAAGAAGACTTCTGCACGTGTTTCATTTTTGAAAAAAAAAAAAAATCAAATTTGAGCAATTTTGCAGTTGGCTGTCCTCACCTAATAAATACATCAAACCAGAGCTTAAAGTTAGAGCTTCATAATTTAACCAAGCCTGGGCCTAACAAGGCCTGGCTGAGCTCATCTCAACTGCATCCCAGAATAAGACTCGGGGAAATTCTAATTTGCATACATTTTCTTACAAAGTATAAATAGTTTTTAATATTTATAAAAATACAGGGCAACAGCTGAAAGAACACTTAACAAAAACCACCATGTAATGATTGCTGCGTCTCTATTCTTCTTGTTTAACTACTTATAGGTAAATTCAGGTGAATCCATGTGCTGGGATGTTTTTAGGCATATGACTCATAGGATAAGAGGGAAACTGGCAAATCTCCTTTTTTTTTTTTAAATATTACCAATCAAATTTAACATATATTGCTTTTTCCCAGTTTTCATGGGCTCAAATTGCTCCACAACTACTGTTCTTTTCCAATACAGCAGGGGATGATCATGCATGATAAAAATAAAGTCACCATCTTTCTCCAATGAGAAAAATGTTCCAGTGTCTGAAAAGTAAAAGTGTCATTACAGATTAACTGAGGTCATCAAGAACTTACTATGGGAAAACAGATTCGGGGCGGAAGGCAAATGGCCATCATTGTTATTGATGGAAGATGTATTTTCGGCAGAATTCACATAGAAACCCTGTGGTTGGAGAGATTTTGGGGGACTTGTCTGCAGGTTAGCATCAACTTCCACAGATGCCACTTTTTCGCAACAGTAATCATATGCTTTAACAAGCATTTCTTTATCTTTCATGACAGATGTCTCTGTACCGCACTGAAACGAAGATTCAGACTCAACAGCAAAGGGTGAATTGTGGCCCTCTGACCCATCAACTTCATATCTAAATCCTGTAACTGACATGTCTAACTGATAATCATCAGCTGATATTGTATCCTTCCATCGCATGTCTTCTGGGATGCTAGAATAGAAAAGCTGATAGAATATCAACCCAATCATCAAACTGAACATTGGATGACCATTGAATTCATATTGCATCAGGCTGCAAAAATAAAAAAGAATAAAAAAGTTACACAGATCACATCCATAATAGTCAATGGTCTTCTTGGGAACAATATTACAGTGCTAATGACTATCTTTGATTGTCAAAAATGATAAACAAAAGAACAAGAATATTATTATCTTTCTCCAACCATCCCATCAATTTTGCATGCCCCTATCCTCAGACAGCACAATTGAATCCGTAATCTATAGTAACAAAATCATATACATGTTGTAACAAATCATAAGCAAGGCAAAACTGAAAATTATACCTCTTAGCATTTTCGCGTTCACCTTTGATGTTCTTTTGCATATATCCTAATAGGATCGACTCCAAATGAACAGCAAAACAATCCTGCTCAGCAACCAAAGTCTTTGATCAACATGAAGTAACAATGGCACACATTGACATTTGATGAGGGAAGGCTCAATGATGGCAATGCCAACATCCTAAAATAAATACTTAAAAAAAAATCTCTGGATGACAGCTAAACGAATTATCATGAGTTTGGATACAATACCTCTTTCATAGATCCATTCCTTTTCTGTTTATTTGATGGGTTGCCAATCCTTGTCACCCAAGTATTGTAAGTGCTATTGATCAAGTCGGAATTGTCAAATTCTATATGCTTCAGACACTCCATTGAAACCTACAAATGCAGATAATGTGCATAGGTCAGAGAAGGTGAAAAATATCAATATAAAAATTTTACCAAACACAAAAATAAGCATTCATAAAAGAAAAAAGAAATGCTTTCAGATCTTAAGATATCAAAAGAACCCATTTTGTTCCAAATAAACACCAAAGTGGAACCAAATAAGTTAATCAAGTATCACTTCCAAATTTGGAAGCTGTCGGAAGCATTCGTCATTGCTATGGTATTAACTACATAAGACAACATCTAGGAAAACAAAAACAGAAACGCATAAAAAAAAAGCAAATGATAATAAAATTAAAATAAAATCACACTGTTATCTATATCTAGCCTTATCGCAATATAGAGTTCTTTTATTTCTTATCATGCATGGTTCCTTTTTTAGAAAACAAAAAATAACTAACAAAATCAAGAAAGGCATAATTTGCAGGTGCACTGAAAGTTACGAGCGACTTAAAATGTACAATAAATTGAATGCTTGCAAGATTAGTCAGAGTAACAAAACTATGTGCAAACCCAGAACACAGTCATTATATGCTTTCATATTTTCACAAACATCTGAACCAATGTGCATCATAAGAAATTTTCTTTTACAGCATTAACCTCTAGAATTTTAATGAAGAACATGCTCAAAAATGGATTTAAGTAGAGCTCAATAGAAAAAAAAAAAAATTGCAATATAAGATTTTGGCACCAAAATCATACCGAATACTTGAATCGATTCAGAGTCGGATCATTATCCTTGCATGTCCCTTTTAATAATATGCTGACTATACCACTTGCTTCTGTCCAATTGTGTCGCCTTACCAACTTATGCAGAAGTTGACATAATCTGACACGATTTTCTGGTCGCACAATATTTGAGCCTAATCCAAGAATATATGAAGGCTTGGTCAAAGATAACAGAATTCTTTTGTAAGCTTTTTGTAGCAGTGTTATATGGCATTCATCTTTATCCACTGCACTAAAATCCCTTCTGCGTTTCTTCGATTTGTTAGTATCATCGCCAATCCCACCGACTGATTCACTGGGAATTTACCATCATTTTCTTCCAATTTTACTGAGTTTTGTTCCAGCATCTCCCCATCCATAATTACAGATACTCTGACACAACCATATAGGTCCTTCCTCTCTTCTTTGGAATCTGGATTTACAAACATTACTTCTATGATTAAAAACAAATTGTTTTTGTGTAATACTTTTAATTGAGTAATTGCTAAACACTGCATTTAAACATAGAACATGTAATGCTTAATTACTACCCAACACAAAGGAATCCATCAAAAAGTGGGCAATCACTAAACACTGTATCTTCAAGTAATAACATAGTGAACCAGCTCGAAGAGATCATTAGGCAACACATTTAGTTGGAATTGACAGTGAGCTTCTCCTAATGAAAACTTCAAAATTAACATGAAAAGAAAATTGCGAGGCACTTGTCAATTTCCAGGCATTATGTTGACATTAGTGCACACTGAGAACGAAAGTAATTGAGGTAAAGTAAATTTAATTTACTTAAACATTTTCGTTGTTTGGACGGACAAAAAAATAAAGATGGAAACAAAAAGTATATGAAGGGAACACAAAGCAACTAACGTACTCTATATACTCACTTTTATTTCTCTCCAAATTGAACAAAAGGAGAATAAAAAGAGTTGGTGTCTCATTTTTCTTCTTCTTCTTCTTTTTGGAGGGGAGGAGGAGAGGGAGGGGGGAAGGAGATGTCAGAGACCTTACATAACAGAGGAAATAAACCTTGGGTAAGCTAACCCCATGGCATCAGCTAATAAAACCTGATAAATAAAGGCCTATTTTCATCTTGTTTTTCTTCTTGAGTAGTTCAAAGGAAATAAATAAATAAAAGGGAGGAAGAAGCATAACACATATCATAGGAGTTAAAAGGAAAAAGAAGAACAAATTAAAACACTATTTATACCTAGAAAAATTGCAATCTAACAACACATGAATGATACAAAATATTTGGGATAAAAATACTTCCGATAGGCAAAAGAAAAAGTCCTATGAGGTTCTACCTCTACATTAGTGGCGGCATGCAACTGGAATAATCACCAAAAGTCGTTGGAAAGTATATGTCCGGCAAGGGAAGAGGCACAGAGTAACGTATTGGAGGAAATTCAAGGAAGAAGTAAAGAGAGAGCGAGCGTCTACAATCAGTTGGAAAAAAATATATATCTACAATATATTATATAGACTTAAAAAAACTTATATTATTTCAATATTAATCTAAAATAACCTTTGTTAAGTTATACTAAAACATCCTTGTATTTGTGTTTGATTAATAAAAATAACATTAATAAGAATTTCATTCAAAATTAAAAACTATTAATATCTATTAATATAATTAGTACATTATATACAGATAAAACAATTTACACAAACTTAATACAAAATTAGTATATCATACAGATTGCAAACTTTGTCATCTCTTTGAATATCAGCAGCACAGTACAGCTCTGTATGTCATGGAAGGAAGTTGCTTCCTTGCTTGATTCTAAACATACCCAAATGCTGCTGCTATTCGAAGAGATGACAAAGTCAATCAAGTACCCAGACCAATATAACCCAGGTGAATCACAAACAACTTTGAAATTTCTTTGCTGTTTAAGTCATTTATATATGCTTAGTAATAAATGTTTATTAAAAACACACACAATGATAAAAAGAAAACTACACTCAGCAGAATTGCTGAAATGACAAAATTAAAAACACAAACAATTGATAAGAACGCACACAACTCCTCCAAGTAATATCCTCTAATTTTTTTTGGAGTTTTGTTGAAATTTTTTTGAGTTATGTCCGTCGAAGTTCTAGCCGCCATCAAAGCTCTCTCTTCGGTGGAGAAGATCCCATCGCCGACCCCCCTTGATGACAGGCACAGGAAGAAACAGAGAGATAATGAAAGTATGTCGGTGGATTTGGAGTTGGAAGGAATTGGAGATTGGGAAGCAAAGAAGAAGGTAGCAATGACCTTATCGTTCAGAGATGCCCTAGTTCGCAAGGCGAGAAAGCAGTTTGGGGATCAAATCCCTTTTTCTTTGACTGGATATTTGGAGAATGAACTCGACTGTTGCTCTGAGGAGGACGTGAGCAGTGATACGGATTGTTTGGAGGATGACTCTAATAATGACTCTGGGAATGATGAAGACATTTCTATTGGTGTTGAGGATGGGCTGTTGAAATTGAAGGTGTTGGAGAAACTTGAAAGCCAGTTGGCCAGGCCATGGAAGAAGTCTCTTGAGGTGAGGCTGCGGGGCAGAAGTACAAGCTACAGAGTTCTGTGCAACAAAATTGAGTCCTTGTGGGCTCCTAAAGGCAGTTATAAAATCATTGACCCTGACAACAACTATTTTTTAATCCATTTCAACCTTTCGGATGACTACATTAACGTGCTGGTTAGGGGTCCATGGCTTGTGTTTGGCCACTATCTTATTGTGCAACCTTGGCACCCAGGTTTCTCTACAGACAATGAGATTCTTACTTCAATGGTTGCATGGGTTCGGTTCCCTGGTTTTCCCCTTCACTACTATCACAAAAGGGTTCTTTGACAAATTGGGATGTATATTGGAAAAATGATAAAAATTGATTATAATACATCGAATTCTCAATGATATGCACGTGTTCATTGTCTCTGTCACGTGCATGACCGATCATGCACGTTTTCACTTGCATGTTATTATCACCTCATTTCCTATATTTTTAATCTTCTTTTACCATATAGTTTTTAACAATAAGAAAAGAAATGCTGTGGCTGCTGTTATTAATTAACAAATGTTTAATTATGTCTTAATCTTATATTTTTCTGTAGAAAAAAAATTAGAACTTTTAATTCTCGACTTTTTTTTTTAATTTCATTCTTTTATTAATTAACTATACAATGTAAACTAACAATTAGAGATTTAGGCACCACATATATATATATATATATATATATAAATCAAAGTTTTTTCTCTGTAAATTATAATGAGTCAATCAAGAAAAGGAATGTATTAACAACTTAACATCTCCATTTAGTGAGTCAATTATCTCTTATAATACATTATTTTTTTTTAATTTGGTAATTTAGGAGTTCAAAATGGCCTTGAGACCCAAAAAAAGGGCTAAAGGGATTTAGGGTAGGAAAATGAAAGATAATAATTGGTTTCTTTCTAGGGGTTGTAAAAAGTTAAGCCATAATCACAGGATCTAATTAAGGGTTTGAATACAGAT